>CAUYUJ010012336.1:557500-600000 GCA_963575745.1 Prorocentrum cordatum | reverse complement strand
AGCGTGTTGAAGTGTCGTGGGCCATCTGGAAACCGTCTTGGGCGTCTTGGAGAGATCTTTCGGCGACTCGAGGCCCTCTTGGACCGTCTTGGGGGCCGGTCTCTCGGGGGCCTCCTGGCCTGTTTCGGGGCCCTCCTGGTCAGAGAAATCCGCGCGAGAACACAAGGGGAGACGCCAAGCGCCCCATGGGATTTGAGAATTGTTGGTCCTATCATTCATTCACCGAGGATTGAGGACGAATGCCTCCAAACGGCCTGAGGACACTCCTCCTCGTGCCTCAGGGCACGGTGGTGGATACACGTATACACATGTATGTGTGTTTGTGTGCGCATGTATCTATTTGTGCGTCCACATATATACATACACATCAATATAAGAACACGCGTACACCTGCATCTGACTGTATACATGTATAGTCACATGTATATGTGTATGTATAAGCGTATGCATGTGTGCAGGTGTTTGCAAAGGGATGTTTAAATATGTGCGTGTGTATAAGTATACGTATGTCTACATCTGATCGTGTTCACGTGCATGCACATGTACATGTATGGTCCAGGGCTTGGGCCCCCCCCCCCTCCCCCCCAATACTGATGCCATTGGGCCCCCCCCCCGCGCGATGGTCCCCCCTCCCCCTGTGGGCGTGGCGTGGTGCTGCGCTGCGGTGCCCCCTTCCCCCCCCTGTGGATGTGGTGTGGTGCTGTGGTGGTTCAGAGGTGGGCGTGGCGTGGTGCTGCGCTGCGGTGCCCCCCTCCCCCCCCCTGTGGATGTGGTGTGGTGCTGTGGTGGTTCAGAGGTCGTCGTCGTCGTCGTCGTCGTCGTCCTCGTCGTCCTCGTCGTCGTCGTCGTCATCGTCGTCGTCGTCGCCGTCGTCATCGTCGTCATCGTCGTCGTCGCCGCCGCCGCCGGCGTCGTCGCCGCCGCAGCCGTCGTCGTCGTCGTGGTCGTCGTCGTCGTCGTCGCCGTCGTCGTAGTCGTCGCCGTCGTCGTCGTCGTCATCGTCGTCGTCGTCGTCGTCGTCGTCGTCGTCTCTGGGACCATACCATCTGGGGGGCGGGGCCCGAGGAATCCTGGGACCATGCCATCTGGGGGGGGGGGCCCGTGGGCCCGGAGCTGGTGATCATGTATATGTATACGCAGCACCCCGCAATTGCGGATAAGAGTGAGGGGGCGGGCGCGGGCGACGCGGGCGTCGTCGAGCCGGCGGACCTCGTGGCCCCCACCTTCCCTGTCGATGGCGCTCCTCCTCCTCCTCCTCCTCCTCCTCCTCTTCCTCGTCCTCGTCCTCATCGTCATCGTCATCCTCCTCCTCCACCTCCTCCTCCTCCTCTTCTTCCTCGTCCTCCCTCTCCCCCCCTCGTCCTTTCATCATCGTCCTCCCATTGTCGTCCTCCCCCTCATCGGCCTCCATCATCGTCCTCCCATTGTCGTCCATCATCATCATCCTCCCCCTCCTCCCCCTCCTCGTCCTCCTCCTCCCCCTCCTCCCCCTCCTCCCCTCCTCGTCCTCCTGCTCCTCCTCCTTTTCTTTCTCCACATTATCCTTACATCCTCTCTTCTTCCGCGTTCTCCTCGTCCCCTGTTTACTCCTCCTGCCTCCCCCTCTTTTCCCAAGATAACTGCAACGCAATCCTTTTTTCCACTTTATGCTCCCCGCCTTCTCTGATCAAGGCAACTCGCCAGGGCAGAGTTGCTGGACGGGCTGGTGTGGATGCGCGGGGCTTGAAGAGGTCCTTGCGGGCTCAGACGGCATGCGAAAATCCGCCGCCGCGCTTGTGCGGCATTGGTTTGTTCAGTGAACGTGGTTTAGGTCGCGGGTGGGTCGCGGGCTCTCCACCTCCACTTGGAAGGAATGCAAAAGCAGCCCGCCGCAGGCGCCAAAAAAATGTTTGTACACTGAACGTGGTTTGGGTCGCGGGTGGGCCGCGGGTTCTCCACCGGGAACGAATGCAAAAGATGCCCGCCGCAGGCGCAGAAAAATGTGGTTTGTACCCTGAACGTGGTCGCGGGTGGGCCGCGGGCTCTCCACCTGAAACGAATGCAAAAGATGCCCGCCGCAGGCGCCGAAAAATGTGGTTTGTACCCTGAACGTGGGTTGGGTCGCGGGTTGGTCGCGAGTTGGTCACGGGGTGGGTCGCGGGCTCTCCACCTGGAAGGAATGCAAAAAAGCCCGCCGCAGGCGCCGAAAATGGTGGTTTGTACCTTGAACGTGGTTAGGGTCGCGGGTGGGTCGCGGGTGGGTCGCGGGTGGGTCGCGGGTGGGTCGCGGGGTGGGCCGCGGGCGGGTCGCGGGGTGGGTCGCGGGGTGGGTCGCGGGGTGGGTCGCGGGGTGGGTCGCGGGGTGGGTGGGTGGGTGGGGTGGGTCGCGGGTGGGTCGCGGGTGGGTCGCGGGGTGGGTCGCGGGGTGGGTCGCGGGTGGGTCGCGGGGCGGGTTGCGGGTGGGACGACGACAACAAACAACAAGAAACAACAACAATCAACAACAACAACAACAACAACGAGAATCCGCACCGCGGAATTCCACTTCAGCCACGCACCCAGGGACAGTGAATGACCGTTCGGCCCCCTCGCTCTGATGTAAATGTATGTTGTATATATATATATATATATATATATATATATATATATGCATATGGCTCAGTCTTGTGTATACATGTATGTATGACTATACATAGGTATATGTATATGTATGCGTCACCATGTATGAGCGTATGTCTGTGGATGCGTATGTGTGTACTATACTGAAACGGATTCACATCATAATGTGTAAGTGTGTATTTGCGCATGAGTGCGTGTTTATGTGCACATGTAGAGGTATATGTATGTGCTTATGTATATGAGTATGGAGAAGCATCTGTTTAGGTATGCGCCAAACTGTATCTCTCGATTCTATGTATATGTATGCGTATATACATGTTGTTGTGTGCATATATTTATACGGGTATGTACATGTAGTTGTAGCTGCATGTGTATATGTATAGGCATATGAGTATACAACAGTATACGTATACGTAAATACAGGTATAACTATACATGTATGTGTATATGCACATTCATTCGTACATGCATATGTGTATGTGACTGTCTAGGTATGCGTGCGTGTACATATACATGGATCTCCATATGTATCGATGTATGTTTATGTTTGTGTCTATGTTTCTACATACGTCTGTACATACGTATGTATATACATAGGTATGTCCAGTTGGCGCCCTCCTTCCAGTAGGGGAGAAGGAGGCGGAGGAGGGAATCAATGAGCGACAGGTGGAGGAGAGGTTTGGGGGCACCCGTGCTGTCCGCCCTGCTCGCTCCTCGCCCAGAGGTGCTCGAGATCCGGCGGCTCGTGCACGTGGCCTCCGAGTGCTTCGGGCCGTGCGCCCGCGTCCAGGCGCCGGCCGTGGGGCGGAGGGGCGTGCTGCCCTGGGTGCTGCGGCACGTGCGCGCGCGCGGCTGTGTGTGTGTGTGTGTTGTCCACTTGGCGCGCGCGCGGCTTGCAGCGCGCGCGTTTGACGGCGAGGAGTGGCTCCCGTCGGCGACGACCGATAACAGTGTTTTTGTGTTTGTGTGCGTGTGTTGTGTCCGCTGCCCCATGATGGGGCCCGACCCGCCGTCGCCCGTTTGGCGGCGCCGCCCGCCGCTCCCCGCCACTGCCTGCCGCCTGCCGCCCCCTGCCACTGCCCCGTGAAGGGCCAGCGCTTCCCCTTGGTGGCCTCGCTCATGACTGCCTCGCTTTGGTCGGTCCAGGGCCTTGCCTGCCTAGCTAGCCTTCGGCTTTTGCAGGGTCGATCCTTGGTAGCCTCGTTCATGGCTTCGCAGCTCTCGTTCGCTGACTGCCCGTGCATCGGCCGAGCGCTTTTGCCCCACCTGCGTGCGCCTGGAAGAACTGTGTGTGAGCGTGTGTGCGTGCGTGCGTGCGTGCCTGCCTGCGTGCGTGCCTGCGTGTGTGTGTGTGTGTGTGTGTGCGTGTGTGTGTGTGTGTGAGTGTGTGTGTGTGTGTGTGTGAGTTGGGGGGGGCGTGCGTGCGTGCGTCGGTGCGTGCGTGGGTGCGTGTGTGTGTGTGTGTGCGTGTGTGTGTGTGTGTGTGTGTGTGTGTGTGTTGGTGTGTTAGTGTGTTAGTGTGTGTGCGCGCGCGTGTGACTGCGTATGCACGCCAGTCGTTGAAACTAAGTATCTCTGATCTACTTCATGTGCTTCCTGCTTCAATGATCGACATGTGTTTGCTGTGTTCTGTTACTCTTTGGGCGGGCCCGAACCATACCTACATTATCAGTTTTCTTACTTCATGTTTCTACCTAGTTCTTCTGGACGGCGTTTATGTGTGTACTCGTTTTTTGAGACTACATTCTTACCACGCGGTTTCACAATGAATTTGGTCACGTTGAAGTCCGCCGCCGCATTTCAAAGCTGACTGTACTCTTCAACGCGTCGGGGGGGGGGGGCAGCGTGTTTGTTTTCTCGTCGACACCAAGCTTCCTCGGGTCTGTTTATGAACCTGCTCCGCAGCCTCACAAGAGGGCAATTTTGGTTTGCGCGTGCCCCGCCTTGATTTCCCTAACGCCGATCGGTGTGTGTGTGTGTGTGAGTGTGGAGGACACGGCCGTTGCTCGCACGCAGTCGTCAAGAATGCGCCCGCACTTCGCGCAGCCGCGCGCCGCCAGTGCTCTGCCGGCCGCTGGTGTAACGTCGCGGAGGAGGATGACGTGTCTGTGTGTATGTGTGTGTGCGTGAGCGTGCGTGTGGTGTCGCGACTCGTCGTGCGCAGTCCCCCCATGCGCGATGCCAGCCGGAGCCGGCGCGAAGCGTGCCCCGCCTCACCCCCCGCGGCAGTGGCCCCGCTCCGCCGCCAGAATGCGTGGTGCTGGCCCGGCCGCACGCTCGCCGCGTTCGACTAGCTGTGCCGCGCCGCCGCGCGCATGGCCGCGACGCCAAAAGTGCGTACGCGCGTGTGTGTGTGTGTGTGTGTGTGTGTGTCTGTCTGTCTGTCTGTCTGTCTGTCTGTCTGTCTGTCTGTCTGTCTGTCTGTCTGTCTGTCTGTCTGTCTGTCTGTCTGTCTGTCTGTGTGTGTGTGTGCGTGCGCGCTCGTGTGTGTGTGGTGTTGCTGCCACCCTGCCTGCGGTAGTTCGGGCCCGCACGCGCCGCTCTCGTCCACCGCGGCCGCGGCCGCGGCCGCTGTCCCGGCTGCCCCTCGCTGTGGCCCTCCGCGGCGTACTGCCTCCCTCTCGTCATCTCCCTGCTGACGCCAGCACTGCCATCCGCTCTCGCCGCGCGGACTGCCCGCTCATGATCAAGATGATGCCGCCACGTGCATTTTTTTGAGCTTGACCTGATTGTGTGTGCAGGGGCCCTCGTGGTTCCTGGTCGGCGGATAGTTGAGTTGGCGATGGGATTCTCACCGATAAGGAGCAATGAGTAGCCCCTCCCCGAATGGGAAAAAGTTGCTTGGAATAGTAGGAAGGAACGTCGAGCCGCCTACCCCCAAAGGGCAATTAGAATTGTCTTGTTCCCCTTCCGTCTCCCATCTGCTATTCGCATTCATTATTTGATATTGCTGCTTCGACCGCTGGATGACCGTTTTTGGTAAGTATGCGCATCAGGCCACCGTGTTTGTGCCGAGGGCCACCTTCCGTTCACTTCTTGTCCGCGCCTACTTCTCCTTTCGGCCGCCAGGATTCTGTCTCCCCTTGACAGCCCTGTGTAGAACAATGTTTCGAACCAGGGCAGAACATCAGAGGAAAAGGATCGCCTGATTTTGGGTCAGATCGCGGCATGGACGAGCTCATGGCAGGACTGCTCCGACCCCAGGCTTACCACAATCGCCCAGCAGGGCATGAACATCTAACAATTGACTGGAGCGAGCCTCTTTCTTTTTTGGCTAGCCCGTTGCGGGCCATTCTGTATGTTCCTCGGACTCTCTCCTCGCCATCTCCCGGCTCAGCCTCTGAGGTCTTGCGCTCGAGCGATGTCCCCGGCGCTCGGACGGTCTTCACGACGAGCTCGACGGCAGTGCTGCAGATCTGGCCGGTGGCGAGCGACCACCACATTCTGAGGCGCCCTTCCTCTTCCCCAGATGCTCAGGGATGCACGGGTGGGTTTCGCTTCCAAGGTCGGCGCACGGTGGTCTGAGCGCTCACTATTTGGTGAGGCTTTGAGTCGTATGCAGCGCAGGCAGTTGGGTGTTCACCTGCGTATCACTGATTCATGTCGTACGGCAGTGGATGCTAGTCGAGCAGGCGGTTGGCAGTGCACATCTTCCGCCGTCGTCTGTGTCATCGTGGTCAAAATCGGCCTCCCGTATTTGTGCCGGCATGTTCGCATGTAGCACCCAGCGCCTTTTTCTTCGCAGTGTGCGATTTCAAAGCAGATCAGTTTCGTTGAGCAGTCGTGCTCCTTACAACGAGAGATGCTTTGTTGGTGTTTTCACTGAGCCAGACGAATTTTCAGCGTTCGAGGATGGTCGTCTGAATGGGCAACTGCGGTCGAGCGTCGGGGAGGGAAACAAGGGGTGCTGCCAGGGTTGAGGGTTCCAGTGTTATGCAGCTTTGAGCCCAATCGAGCCTTCGGTCGGTACGTGGCTGTTTGAGAGTGTATCAATTGCTTCGGTCGGGACCACCTGGCTGCTTGTTGGACCGCTTGCCATTTGGGAGAAAGGTGTGGATTCGTTCATTTCTGAAGGCATATGCGCAAGCACATATTCGCCGTCCACTGCGGACGTTGCATGTGCACGCTCATTTTTTTGCTGAAGCAGTGGGCACATTAAGGGATTCTGTCTCGGGTGTCCGACAAGTCTGACGTAGAGACGAGGGAGGGAAGTAGGAGGAGGAGGATGAGGGGGAGGATGAGTTGGAGGATGAAAAGGAGGAGGAGGAGGAGGAGGAGGAGGAGGAGGAGGAGGAGGAGGAGGAGGGGGAGGTGGAGGAGGAGGTGGAGAAGGGAGCATGAGAGACCCAGGAGGCGGAGGGAGCGGATTGCGCGGCTCGAGGGTGTCAGACACCGAACCACACCATTGGGCGCACGCGCATTGGCCTGAGGCAAGGAGGGGGAAGGAGAAGAGGGAAGAGGGAGAGGAAGAAGAGGGAGTGTGGAAGATGTGCCTGTGCTGGCGAACAAGACCTGCATGTTTCAGTGTATGCTAAGCATGTTGGCTTTGGGTGCGTTGATTGCTTCCGAAGGCGATATTGCCACCAGCGTTGATCATGGACTAGCCGCTGCCAAGAGTAATTCTGGTGCAACGTCAGGGTTGACTTCCGCCAGTGGCATCGGTCAATAGGGAACGATCTGGCGATCGGAAGGCCGCCTTCGTTCAAGGTTGAACGGACCACGCGGCGTCGGAAACGGATGCGGGGGTCGCCGCGACGCGAACCTGTTGCATTGTCGGGCCGCTTGGCGTTCCGAGGTAATCTTGGAGACGCGGTAGGGTCGCAGAGCCGCTTTGGTATCGATTTGGGTCCCCCTGAGGTCTTGCGAGCTTCCACGGGCACTTCCGTTGCGGCCAAGTAATTTCATGCGGGCCATGCGCGAGTCTCCGCGAGCGCAAGTCGAAATTCTTTCAAATCATTTGGATCCCGTGAATTTCAGTATAGACATCCTCAACAACACATGAAAACCAAAGGGCTCTCCAATAACCAACTTGTCAGACATTATCAGAGTGAGCTGGCCGAACGGTCATTCATTGTCCCTAGGTGCGTGGTTGAATAGGGAATTCGTGGTGAGCATTCTGCTTGTTGCGTTGTTGTTGTTGTTGTTGTTGTTGCAGTTGTTGTTGGTGTTGCAGTTCTCGCTGTTGCTGTTGTTGAAATCTCATTTCTGAAGAATTATTATTGTTGATCCCCCTCACCGGTGCATGCTTTTTTTCTCAATCAAAGTGTGCCCCTCGACGTTCGCACCCTGTTTTTTATCAGGGCAAGTCTTGGTGCTCAAACTGGGCCCTTGGCCCCCCAGATCACAAGAACAACGGCTCCCGCCTGAGACTTCCTCCAAATTTGCTCAAGGACCCCGCCCCTGAGACTTCCTCGCAATTTGCTCAGGATCGGTGCTCCCGCTTTTGACCTCCTCGCAATTTCGTCAGGACCCCCGCTCCCATCCGAGACTTCCTCACAATTTACCCAGGGAGGGTGCTCCCGCTTGAAACTTCCTCGCAATTTAATCGAGATTTCTTCGCAATTTAAAACAGACCCCCGCTCCCGCCAGAGAGCCCTTCACATTGTATTCAGGAATTGCGCTTGTGAGTTCCATGCAATGTATTCAGACATTGCGCTGTCGACGCTCAGGAAACACGCTGCGCCAAGGACGCCGCTACAATTTACTTCGTAATCGCGCTCTCGCCATACTCAGGCATCCCGCTTGAATGTCCTACCTGCCAAGCCCGCCCGTCACGGGATTTCCGCCCGTCGTGGGCTCCCGCCCGAGACTTCCTTCAGACATGTCGCTTTCGCCTAGGATTTCCTCGAACGTTCACGCTCTTAATTTCCTGCTCCTCCTCCTTTTCCCTCCTCCGTCCTCCCTTCTCTCCTCCCTTCTCTCTCCCTCCTCTCTTCCCTCATCCTTATGCCTCTCTGCCTTATCCCCTCTCCCTCCTCTCCCTTCTCCCTTCTCCCTCCCTTTTCCTGCCTCCTCCCTCCCTCTTTCGTTCTTTCTCACTCTCTATCTCTCTCTTTCTTTCTCTACCTCTCTTATCTGTCTTTTTCGCTCGCTCTTTCCCCCCCTGTCTCTCTCTCTCTCTCTCTCTCTGCCTCGAATCAACCGCCCCCCTCTTCGCTCCTTCTCCCCTGGCGTGTTCCCTCTGCCTTCGTCCCTCCCCCTCCCTTCCTCCCACTCTCCCTCGTTTTCCCCCTCCTCTTGTTGCAGGGCCCACATCAATTCCAGTGGCAGACACATGTACGCCCACAAAGGATTGTCCGCCCGTTCAGGTTTGCCCGTTTGTCTAAGACCCCCGCCCCCCGCAAAGAGAAACAACCCCCCAAAGGGGGCGTGATCGAGGATAAGACGGGCGGGTATCGAGGGTGTTCGTTTTTGAATGACGCGAGGGCAAGCAAGAGCGAACAGTCTTATAATGATTTGTTTGCTATTGTTGTTGAATTTATTTCTGGATGATCATTTTTGGTTACCCCCCCCCCCACACCCGTGCATCACGTTTTTTTCTATTTAAATTGTGTCCCGCGGCGCTCACCCCCTTTTTTTGGATGATATATATATATATATATATATATATATATATATATATATATTATCATCAGGGCAAGTCGTGGTGCTCAAGCGGGGCCCCGTCCCCCCCCCCCCCCTTCCGGATTACAGCGACAAAGGCTCCCGCCCGAAACTTCCTCCAAATTTACCCAGGACCCCCGCTCCTGGGACTTCCTCACAATTTACTAAGGATCGGTACTCTTGCTTGTGACCTCCTCGCAATTTCGTCAGGACCCCCGCTCCCATCCGAGACCTCCTCACCATTTACCCAGGGAGGGCGCTCCCGCTTGAAACTTCCTCGCAATTTAATCGAGACTTCCTCGCAATTTAATACAGACCCCCGCTCCCGCCAGAGAACCTTTTTACATTGTGAATTGCGCTTGTGAGTTCCACGCAATGTATTCAGACATCGCGCTGTCGACGCTCAAGAAACACGCTGCGCCAAGGACGCCGTTACAATTTACTTAGTAATCGCGCTCTCGCCATACTCAGGCACCCCGCTTGAATGTTTCACCTGCCCGGCACGCCCATCACTGGATCGCCCGCCCGTCGTGGTCCTCCGCACGAGGACTTCCTCGAACGTTGATGCTTATACTTTCCTGCTATTCCTCCTTCTCCCTCCTCCGTCCTCCCTTGTCTCCTCCCTCCTCTCTCCCTCCTCTCCCCCCTCATCCTTATGCCTCTCTGCCTTATCCCCTCTCCCTCCTCTTCCTCCTCCCTTCTCCCTCCCCTCTCCTGCCTCCTCCTTCCCTCTTTGTTTCTCTCTCTCTCTCTCTCTCTCTCTTGTTTTTTTTTTCTCTCTCTCTCTCTCTCTCTCTCTCTTGTTTTCTCTCTTTCTCTACTTCTCTTGTCTGTCTTTCTCGTTCGCTCTCCCTCTCTCTCTCTCTCTTTCTCTCTCTCTCTCTCGGTCTGCCTCTAATCAACCGCCCCCCTCTTCGCTCCTTCTCCCCTGGCGTGTTCCCTCATCCTTCGTCCCTCCCCCTTCCCTTCCTCCCAGTCTCCCTCGTTATCCCCCTCCTCTTGTTGCGGGGCCCACATCAATTCCAGTGGCGGACACATGTACGCCCACGAAGGATTATCTGCCCGTTCAGGTTTGCCCGCCTGTCTAAGCCCGCCGCCCCCCGCACAGAGCAAACATCCCCCCAAAGGGGGTGTGATCGAAGACAAGAAGGGCGGGTATCGAGGGTATGGGGATCTCGTTTTGCAGGACACGCGGGCAACTAAGAGCGAACAGTCTTCACTGATTTGTTTTGTTGTTGTTGCTGTTGTTGAATTCATTCCTGAAGGATAATTATTGGTGCCCCCCCCACTGGTGCATACCGTTTTCTCAATCA
The DNA here is from genome assembly GCA_963575745.1 of Prorocentrum cordatum. Classification (NCBI taxonomy): domain Eukaryota; class Dinophyceae; order Prorocentrales; family Prorocentraceae; genus Prorocentrum; species Prorocentrum cordatum. Next base: position 589,486 of record CAUYUJ010012336.1, on the reverse strand, counting down.
AAGTGCGCCCCTCGACGCTGGCCCCCTGTCTTTTATCATGGCAGATCATGGTACTCAAGCTGGGCACCGCCCCCCCCCCCCCCCCCCGGATTACAGCGACAACGGCTCCCGCCCGACAGTTCCTCCAAATTTACCCAGGACCCCCGCTCCTGGGACTTCCCCACAATTTGCTCAGGATCGGTGCTCCCGCTTGTGACTTCCCCGCAATTTCGTCAGGACCCCCGCTCCCATCCGAGACTCCCTTGCAATTTACACGGAAAGGCGCTCCCGCTTGAGATTTCCTTGCAATTGAATCAAGACTTCCTAACCCCCGTCCCCGCCAGAGAACCCTTCACATTTTATTCAGGAATTGCGCTTGTGAGTTCCATGCGATGTATTCGGACATCGCGCTGTCGACGCTCAGGAAACACGCTGCGCCAAGGACGCCGCTACAATTTACTTCGTAATCGCGCTCTCGCCATACTCAGGCATCCCGCTTGAATGTCCTACCTGCCAAGCCCGCCCGTCACGGGATTTCCCGCCCGTCGTGGGCTCCCGCCCGAGACTTCCTTCAGACATGGCGTTTTCGCCTAGGATTTCCTCGAACGTTCACGCTCTTAATTTCCTGCTCATCCTCAATCTACCTCCTCCCCCCTCTCTTTTTCCTCCCTTTTCTCTCCCTCCCCTCTTCCCTCATTATCATGTCTCTCTGCCTTATCCCATCTCCCTCCTCTCCCTTCTTCTCCCTCCCCTCTCCTGCCTCCTCCCTCCCTCTGGCTGTCTCTCTCTCCCTTCTCGCTCTCTCTCGTTTTCTCTCTTTCTCTACTTCTCTTATCTGTCGTTCCCGCTGTCGTTCTCCCTCTTTCTTCTCTCGGTCTGCCTCTTATCAACCGCCCCCCTCTTCGCTCCTTCTCTCCTGGCTTTGTCCCTCGTCCTTCGTCCCTCACCCTCCCGTCCTCCCACTCTCCCTCGTTTTCCCCCTCCTCTTGCTGCAGGGCCCACACCAATTCCAATGGTGGGCACATGTACGCCCACGAAGGTTTGTCCGCCCGTTCAGGTTTGCCCGCCTGGCTAAGCCCGACGCTCCCCCCCCCCGCAAAGAGACATCATCCCCCCTAAAAGGGGTGTGTTCGAAAAGAAACAGGTCGGGCATCGAGGGTGTGGGGATCCCGTTTTGAATGACGCGGGCAAGTCAGATCGAACAGTCTTAGAATGATTGTTGTTTTTTTTGCTGTTGCTGTCGTTGTTGTTGTTGTGGTTGTTGTTGTGGTTGTTGTGGTTGTGGTTATTGGTGTTGTTTGTTGTCGTCGTCCCACCCGCGACCCACCCGCGACCCACCGCGCGACCCACCCCGCGACCCACCCTGCGACCCACCCCGCACCCCGCCCTCAAGGGAAAAACAACCACACGGACCCGACAATTGGCGTTTATTGAAGGGCCGTTGGGCGTTTACTAAACAGCCCTCCCCTGTTCGATTCATTCCTTGCGTGCGTTTACTGCACTGCTTCGCTTGTCGGGGTGATGATTCTGGGGTGGATTTGCTCAACTGTGCACCTGGACCCACCCACGGCCCAACAGCAGCACACCCGCGACCCAGTTGCGACCCACCCGCGACCCACCCGCCACCCACCCGCGACCCACCCACATTGGTTTAACGCAAAAATCGGTGCTTGCGGCGGGCTCGTTGTGTAATGTGTGAAACGTTGGCGCTTGCGCTGTGTTTTTTTTGGTTTCGCAAACAGCCGGCGTCCCCGCCGCCCCCGCACTCTTATCCGCACATGCGGGGTGCTACGCGAATTTTTGCACATGGTTACAGCCCCTTGGCCCTCATCAGCACCATAGCAACCGTCACCGCCAGCGTCATCACCCCACGGGCATCATCATCTCCATGACCATCGCCAATTTCGTTATCATCAGCCCCACCGTCGTCACCACCATCAATGGCGCCATTGTCATTGTCATTGCCATCGTCGTCAGAGCCACCGTACTCATCATCATCATCCTCTTCACCATCATCATCAGATGTCGTCATTCTCATCAGTTGCAGTTGTCCTTCCGAGGCATGGGCCTGCATCAGAAATGCCCCCCGTGCGTCATGACGCCAACTGTTATATGCCAACCAAATGCGGGTAGACAAGTGTGCTATGTGCTCGAGCATTGGAGCTGACGACGAGCATTCAATCTGGCCACGTAGATTGCACCGCACTTTTTGTACCACAGCAATTGCATGATACAAGCACTGCTATTGTACACATAACATGCGTCGTGCACAAGTTTAAGCGCGAAAACCATTCACCATGCATGCGCATGCATTTGTGAATCTTTGCGCATGTACCTGCATCGCACCGCCCGTATTGCATCTCAGATGTTCTCCTTCGTAAAAAATGGTAAAGTGGCCCCGATGGGTACTCCTCGGTATTGTACATTGAACATGCCGGTTCGCCCCATTGAATAATTTAAATGTGAGCTCATCTTTATCGCTCCCATCCACCCCTGTCAAATAATACAGTGCGCGTGCTCTCCTTGATAACACAAGCGTGATACCCTTGCAGCACATGCGACGCAGCCCACACGCACGCGTCGTCGCGCGCGCATGACCAACTTCTTCACGCACTGTAGGTATCGGAAGGATTAGAGGTGTTCACAAACATTTCTAAAACACACTAATGTGTTGGTCCACGCTACGTTCAGAGAAATATGCTTGCGCGCTTTTGCGATTAATTGTGGAATCCATCGGATGTTCAACACTTCCGTCAAGTGAGATCACGCGGGCCTCTCGCGCTCGCATGCTGCAATCGTTCGAACGCCCTTGCTAGCTTGCTGGGATGGGGGCGGGGCGATCCCTGCCACATAATACCCATGCGGGCCACTCGCGCGCGTCGTCCGCGCGCGCATCGAAATCCGACCAAGTCTTTATCCGCGAAAGATGGGCATGATCACCGTCGTCGGCGTTGCCAGCATCGGTGTCATCATTTGCCATGCCATCGTCGTTTTCTCCATCGTCGCTATCATCGCTACTGCCATCATCGTTTCCGTCGTTGTCGACGTCACCATGATACCGCGCCCACCCGGGTCTTCAACCCACACGGGAGCGCCCGCGCGCCATCGCGGCCCGTCCGTCAGACGTGTCGGGAAGTCCCCATCGGCCAGCGCCATTGCGGCCGCGTCGTTTGTGCCAAGGTAGTTGGCCGTTCTACGCGCAAGCTTGTGCGCTAGCGTTGCCGCAGTGATGCACCAGCCAGGGCCAAGCAGCCATCCGAATCGCCACCGTAGAAGTTTTGCAAACCAAGTCGCGGATGGGAGGGGGGGACAATGGCGCGAGCAGGGAAGTTGTTAGTTTGAAATTCTGCCAGGTGGTTTGCGCCACGCAGGCCGCAGCAAGACCACTCACGCATGCCAACACGCATGTCGCACTTCGAGAGTGCAGAAACCCACTGGTCTGGTGTCATGCTCGCCAACATTCGATGTAATGAATCTTTCAGGGGTGTCCGAGCCAGCGCAGCGAATCAGTTGACTGTACTGTCGCCGAGGTCGGGAGGCCTAGCGCGGTCTTGTCGCTGAAAGGGCACGATCGCACGACAGAGTCATGTCATGGAGCATGCAGCTCTGGTGGACGCACCTCATGGGAATGATACAGTCTTTCCACCGATTGTCTTTCATCCGATCTGGAGACAATTTCAGCTCGGTTTCTGAATTGCCGAACTATGCAGGCATCGACGAACTCCAGAGCGCCTCTTGCACCTTGGATGTCGCGCGTTTGTTTACCATCACTGTACTTGTCAAGCCAAGGCGTCCTGTTCATTGCGAAATTTCTGCCCCCGATCACCACTGCTATTCTTACAGTTGTCACTCTTTCTGCTGTCTGACCTGGACATCGCAGGCTTATTTTGGACACTACCAGCGGGCATCTGCAGCGACATGGTGATGGTGGCTGGCTCTTCGTCAACTTCTGCCTGCGTGTTGTGCTGTCTCTGCTTGGCGGCAGGCTCAGACTGCTCCTGATGTCTTGAGGCATTCGCTGAGTCGACATCTCGTTTTGTGTTTGACCAGTCGGTGCAGTTGTCTTGGCAGTTGAATGTGCCGCCACGTGAAGTCGCTCCGTCCAGCATCCGAGGTCGGCAAGGCCTTCACGGCTGATCGAGCGGGCCCAGATACAGGAGAAGTCGACCCAGAGCGTTCTGGAACGTTCTCAGAGCCGTGCTGAGTGCTCTGGAACGGCCGCGGCGCTGGATACACCCTCTGGAACCGCTGGATCTCAGAGATCCCCAATGTACCGGTTCTGGCTTCGCCTTAGCTGACGCAGCCGTATTGAAAGTGAGGGTGGGGTTTCTAAGGTGATGATGGCCCTGGACTCCGGCGATCGGGGAGAAAGCCTGTGGAAGCAGAGGAAGGAGATATCAATACGCACGCTGGCGTGGCTGAGAGTCATTCGGCTTGGTCTCCCTTCGTGAGGCGTCCCCTCAAACAGTTGTCATGATTCCCTGTCGCGTGTGTCGCTGGTTTTCGGGATGATGGCCCATGAAGAAATGCTGTGTTCTTTTCTTGCTCAAGGGAGCTACTAGCCCGTAAGGATTCAGCAGGGTGCCGCTGGCATCCCAGGGCCCTAAGGACCAGAGGGCCAGCGGGGAAAGGTGTTCGTACCGACCCACGTGCTGGGAGCTGCTATGCACGAGGAGGGGTTGGGACGGCGAACGTTCCAGCAAGATGAGCATCGGGAGAGGCTGGGGCAAGGCTATGCCCCAGCTGCAGCATGCCGGTGGACGTGCTAAGCAATTCTGGGTTTGTCCAGAAGCCTCATTTTTTAATCGCTTCGCTCATTCCGCCAGCCCATATTGCCTCGCCGCTTGGAGGCCGTGTTGGGGCCTCGGAGTCGCCTCTGGGAGGCAGTTGTCAGTCCTCTTATCGGCCTTTTGGGGCCGTGTTGGGGCCTCTTGGGGGCCTCTGTGAGAGTTCTTGGGGTGCCTCTGACGGGCCTCTTGGGGCCTCTTGGGGCCTCCTGGGGGCCTCTTGGGGCTGCAGGCTGGACTTGTCGGTTCCTGGTCCCCGTCTTGGGCCCCTCTTGGGGCCTTTTTGGCGCCTTTTTGGGTCATCTTGAGCGCCTCTTGGGCTGTCTTGCGGCCATATCGGGCCGTGTTGGTGCCCTTTTGGAGGCTTCTTGGGCCGTCTTGGGGCGGTCTTGGGGGTCAAGTCTTGGAGCGTTGGAAAGCCGAAAAGGAGAGACACGTCGCACATGCGAAATGTGTACGTTTTCAGAAAGGAATGGGGCAGTTTTTGCTTGGTGGGGCCCTCCTGGAGAGCCTCTCGAGGCATTTTCGGGGGGGTCGTTTCGCGAACTCTGGGGCCATCTCGAGACCATCTTGAGCGTGTGGGAACGATCTTTCGGCGACTCGGGGCCTCTTGGGCCGTGTAGGGGGCGTCCTGGCGCCCTCTTGGCGCGCTCCTGGAACGCCTTGGGGGAGACGGCCGAGCATCGCCCGTGGTACTTTTCGTCCAGGGGTCCCCAGATGCCGCCATGCGCGCGGGGTGAAGATATGGCTTAGTCAGCGGTCCAAGCGACAATTGACAGTCTGCTTTCAGCAGCACTGCCTACGCTATTCGAGTATGTACCTGGTTGTATTGGAGAGCGAACTTGCAAAGGCAGTCTTGGATTCATCTGGAAATACTCTTAGTCACAAGGGGTGTTCCAAGTCGCGAGGACGCACTAGTTGGACCCTTAGTTAGCAGTGGAGCTTCGGTCACGATCTGACCCCTCCGTCTCCTCTCAACACGGAGTGGTTTGCGACAGACTGGAAGAAACGGAGCCCCTCGGATTGGCCTTGCAATGTCTTGCGTTTGCGTGTTCCTCCTGTTTATTATGTGTTGTGTGTTTGTCTGAAAGCTGAGTTGCATTTTTCAGTGGTTCGCAGCGTATTTGCGAGAGGCACGTGGCTCCCTGGTTACGAAGAAGAGCAGGCCCATTACACCAGGGGTGGTGGACGATGTTGGCAAGCATGCAATCACAATAATTACTTCGTCCACGACCAATTCAAGCAAATGTGGTGTTCAATGATTTGATCGTCGAGGCACAATTCAACTAAACCTCATGCAGAGCTGCACCCTTGCCAAGCACGGAGGTTCTTGCCTTTTTGAGTGTTGATGTTTAGCTCATTGTGTATACGCAAGATAACTTTCTATTCATGCAGCCCGATGAGGAGAGGGATGCGCATAGCGAGTCACATGGTACACATCACATGCCCCCAGTTCACACATAGTTGCTCCTCGTTCTCTTCTCTTACTTCGTTTACTCCTCTCCTCCTTGCCCTCCCCCTCGCTTCATCTTTCTCCCACTCTACCCCGTGTCTCTCCTTTCTCTGTCTCTCTCTCTCTCTCGCTTTGTCTGTTTGTCTGTCTGCCTGCCTGCCTTCCTGCCGGCCTGTCTGTCTGTCTGTCCGTCATTCTCCATCCCTTCCCCCCTTTACCAAATGACGCCAGCAGGACACACTCATACGCGACACATATAAACGATACTACACTACTACAAGGAAAGACCCCCACATCACCACCAGCGAAAGCATACGAATGACATCCGCGCGAGTGAAGCACGGCTAGCGTCTTACACACCGGGAGGCGCAGCAAGGATATTTGGACATGTGGGTTTGCATGTCTCTGTTCTTTCGTGCAAGGTGTTATGGCTGACTCCTGTTGTTCTGGGATTCGGTTTACCCATGTTGTACTGGTTCCAGTTTGTTCCCTCAGGTGCGAAGCCTCCTGTGCTGCGACCCTTGGATCACCGCGCGCAAGGCCGTCACAAGTGGCGACCTTCGTTTACGCTTCCTGAGGAGCTCTACTGGGTCCTAGCTGGGCCGTCTTGAAGCTGCCTGGGGCTCCTGCTGGGCCTTGCTGGGGCCCTCTTGGCGGTCAGGGGGCCTCTTGGGGCCGTTGTGGGGCCTCCTTACGCCGTCTTGGGCCCCTCCAGGGGCCCTGTTGGGCCAGCTGGGAACCATCCCTCCAGGGGATCTGTTGGGCCAGCGTTGGACTCGTTTAGGGTGGTCCTGCGTGGGTTCGTTGCTGTTTGATACCTGCACGGTCTCTAGACGATTTGTGCAACAGCATTGTGATCATATCTTGCTCGCGGATTGCAACCTTGAATCTCATTATGGCGCGGAGGTTTGTGACCCAATGAGCGATGCTACAGCGAGAGCAGTCCCTCGAAAAGATGTCCTACTGTGTGGAGGGTCTCGGTGACAAGTGCTGCCGTATTTGTGTTACCACGGTCTAGTTCGCTTGCTGTCGGCGCGCCTGCCACTCTGGGAAGGCTTTTCAGGGGGGCCCTGCGGGGCCGTCGGGCCGTCCCTGGCAGTCTAGATGCAGGCACCTCTCTCCACGAAGAGCTTCGCGCCCATGTTGGGGCCGTCTTGAAGCGATGTCGGGCTCGAGTGGGGGCATCTCGAGCTGGCCCTGGGCTGCTCTGGAGCGACCTGGGCGGAGCTGGGCCGTCCTGGGGGCGTCTGCGGCGGGGCCCTCGGGGGCCGTCTCAGGGCCGTTTGGAGCCTTGTAGGGGGCCACTTCGAGAGGCGTCTCTGGGGCATCTTTTCCACCACACAGCTATACATGCAGCCCCCCCCCCTCCCGTGGGTTCTTCCTGGGCATCAGGGGAGGGTGGCGGTGTATAAATCACCACTGAAAGCCGGCAATTCTATACACCGTCACCCTCCCTGAAGGCACTAGCAACATTCGTCGGCGGGTGTGTGTGTGTGTGTTTGTGTGTGTATGTGCACAGATTTTGTCTTGGAGTGCCTCTGGGGCCTCCCTAAGGCTCTCGAGGCTCGCCCGCCGAGGCGCCGCCTCGGAGAGCCACGAGTCACTGAAGCACCAAGGACTTCTCGTCAGTGTAGCTTCTCCGGGGCCTTCCCGCAGAGCGGGTGCCGGGCGAGAGGCTCGTCTGCGCCCGGGCAGCGCCTCGGAGAGCCTCGAAGCACCGAAGCACAACGAGGATTCCCTTGTGAGCTCCTCGAGATCTCTTGGGGCTCCCTCCCAGGTGGTGGTGGGGTTCTTGGGCTGCTGGGGCGCTCTTGGGTTCTACTGGGGCGTCGAGGGAGTTTGTCGGATCATCTGGAAGGGCCCTTGCACTGTCTCAGTAACTCGTGTGGGGCCATCGTTGGGGGTCTTGGCAGATACTGGGGCCGAACAGAAACATTGGGAGGGAGCTTGGAGGGGGCGATTCCCGTCGACGTAATGACTCGATGGGGGTGGCGAGTGAAATCGCAAGAGCACAATCAGACAGCCTGGTTCCAGGGTGCATTGCGGCGACACACAAGTCACCTTCTTCAAGCTTCTGACGATGAGAAGGGCGTCGAGGGCGTCTATGTTAATCAGATTGCCCTGGGCAGCACTGCTGGGGATGAGAATGTGCAGGGTTGCTCGCTTGCTGCCGCGAGGCGAGTGGACGGGCTCGCTCGACCAGCAGCGTTGCACGGCCTGGCTCCACGGGGCGACATCGCAAGAGCGGGGGGGAGGCGGGGGGGAGTTGGCTCGGCCAATGTAGGAGATCTTGATCAGGGGGGAGGAGGCGGATGAGGATGATGATGAGGAGGAGGAGGAGGAGGACGGGGAGCAGGAGGAAGGAGGGGGAGGAGGGGGAAGAGGAGGAGGAGGAGGAGGAGGAGGAGGATCAGGAGGAGGAGGGTGACTACGAGGAGGAAGAGGAGGAGGAGGAGGAGGAGGAGGAGGAGAAGGTGGAGGTGGATGAGGAGGAGGAGGAGGAGGAGGAGGAGGAGGATCAGGTGGAGCAGGAGAAGGAGACGTATTAGTAGAGGGGGAGGTGGAGGGAGGAGCAACGGGGTCACTACGAAGCGGGTTCCTGCTCCAGCCGCGGGGGCTTGAGCCGCAGGCTTCACGTCGTGGCCAGCCCCCCCCCTCCTGGCCGCAGCCGAGGGCAGAGCACGCACCCCGCCGTCCTCCTCCTTCGCTGCCTCCTCTCCTCCGGGCTCTGCTCCTCTGCCTCCTCTGCCTCCTCTGCCTCCTCGCCTCCTCCTCCTCTCCCTCCTCTCCTCCTCCTCCTCGGCCCTCCATTCCTCGAAGAACCGCAGCGGTATGAGGATACACTTTCCGCGCTCCGCGCGGATTTCGTAGATCGGCGGATCGGCGCCGGGTCCCCCCTGGCGGCGCCTCCGGTGCTGCCCGCTTGTCGCGCGGAACGCGCCAGCGAGGGGGACCCAGCGTCGATCCAGGAGATCTGCGCGGCTCTCCGAGCTAATTGTGTTTATGAAGTCTGTGGTTCCTCTATCTGCCTCTTCCTCCCTCTCATCCTCCGCACGGCGCTCGTCCCACCGCTCCCCCTCGTCAGTGCCTCCCCACGAAGCTAATATCAAAAGGTCTTCTCCCTTCTCCTGGGCGAAGAGGGGGCTTTAGACGGCACCTGCTGCCCACTGCGGGTTTAGGCCCCGCTACCGAGCGCTTTCCTCGACGCGAAGTCGCCTTCGGTGCGGGAAGTCGCCGGGAAAATCAGCCACGCGCGCTGTTTCGGACTCACTTCCTTAGAGGTACATCCGTGGTCGAACGCTGGACTTCTCTGGCATCATCCCATCGAGTTCCGCTGAGTCTCATTTCATTCGGCGCAATCCTGGGTTCAGCCTGGCCTAATCCAGCTGAATGGCCCCTTTTCATCGTGTTTAGATCTACATCTCTCGCTCTCTCTCTCTCTCTCTCTCTCTCTCTCTATATATATATATATATTCCCCAATGAGTGCTTGCACTGAAGGGGTCCAAGCGGAAGTTGAAGGATTTGGTGAAAGTGTTCCGCCGTTTTCGGTAGCAGGCTGGGTTCCTGGGTTTCCGGTTCCAGGTTCCTGGGTTCCGATTATTGGATCCAGGCCAATTTCGGTGGGCGGCGGGGTTCCCGGGTTCTTGGGTTCCTGGTTGATCTTCTTAGCGATCGGTCTCACCATCGATCTCATTACCTACCTCTTTGTCGAGCTCACGATCGATCTCACAATCGATCTCACAATGGATCTCACAATCGATCTCACTATAGAGCGCACCAGCGATCCCACGATCGATCTCATTAAATCAATCTCGTTCAATCGATTTCACTATCGGTCTCACGATCGACCTTACGATCGTCCTCACTATCGATTCCACGATCGATCTCACAATCGATCTCCATATCCACATTTGTAAGTTCCAAACCATCCACTGATTGGGGCTTTTCTCAGGTGTAGATATGAAGATTTAATTCAAATCGTTATCAGGAAGACTTCTCATGGGTTTCCTCCTAAAGCTGATTCGCTAACCCTCCCTTTGCTATCCTCCCTTGTCGTCCAATCCAATGGTTGTCTGGGTGCAGATCGGGGCGCTGCCGGCTATTCCCCAGGGCCTCGACACGAGTAGTGCGCCTGCCCTCCCACGTCATCTGCGTCATTTAGCGCAAGACTGCTATCCATGCCTTTTCACTCGTAGTGTAGCTGTAACCATTTTCAAGGGCTTCATGAATGTTTGGGACTCTTTGCGGAACCCCACATCAGCCCATCCAGAAAGAGCCCAGGCGAGTTTCCTTGATCAGGGATGTGAAGGAGCATGCAGTGAACTAAGGGGTTGTGGAAGCCGTCATAGCCCAAGAGGGGGAGAATAGAGTAGCAATTGGAGGAGGAGGAGGCGAAGCAGGAGGGGTAGGGGTAGGTGGAGGAGGGAGGACAGAGGAGGAAACATTAGCGGATGATGATAGTACAAGTAAGTTTAACAATTATAATGCGAATAATGATGATGAGGATGCTGATGATGCTGATGATGACGATGACGATGCCGATGACGATACTGATGATGATGCGGATGCTCATGCAGATGCTGGCGATGCTGATGTTGGTGATGATGCTGCGGCTGACGATTATGACGATGATGCTGGTTATGCTTCAGATAGTGATGCTGATGACGATGATGATGCTGATCTTGACGATGCAGAGGATGATGATGCTGATGATGCTGATGCAGATGCTGATGACGAATCTGATGCTGATGGTGGTGATGACGATGCTGAAGGTGATGATGATGATGATGATGATGATGATGCTGATTGTGGTGGTCGTGATGATAATGCTGATGCTGATGAGGTTGCTGATGCGATTGCCGATGACGATGGTGATGGTGATAACAATTATACTGATAATTATGCGGCTTGTGATGCTGCTGTTGATGATCATGATGGTGATGATGACGATGACGATGACGACGCGGCTGATGATGCGGCTGATCGTGTTGAATGGCCATGGTGCTGGTTATGAGGATGCTGATGATGCGATCCAGACGATGCATATGGTGATGCTGCTGTTCCTGCTGATGATGATGACGCTGCTGATGGCGTTGATGATTTTGCTGATGTTACTGATGCTGTCCATGCGGATGCTGCTGCTGATGCTGATGATGCTGATGATGCAACTGATGATGCTGATGATGCTGATGCTGATGGTGCTGACTCTGGTGATGATGCTGTGGATGCTGCTGATGATGAACCTGACTATGTTGCCGATGAGGATGCTGCTGCTGATGTCGCTGATGATGCTGATGATGATGATGCTGTTGCTGGTATTGGTGGTGTGTTTGTTTGTGATGCTGCGGTTTATGACGATGATACTGGCTATGATGCTGCTGATGCTGGTGACTATTCTGCTGTCGATGATGCTGATGATGTTGACGCTGATGCTGCTGATGCTGATGTTGATGCTGATGATGATGACGCTGTTGATACTGATGCTGATGCTGGGGATGATGATGATGATGATGATGATGATGATGATGATGATGATGATGATGATGATGATTGTGACGATGCTGATGATGATGATCATGATGATGCTGATGACGATGCTGACGCTGATGATGATACTGATGATGCTGATGCTGCTGATGATGATGATGATGACGAGGAGGAGGAGGAGGAGGAGGAGGAGGAATGGGAGGGAGAGCAGAAACGCCCTCGGCCGCCTGGATGCCTCTCGGAGTCTTTGAAAGCTCGGGTATTCTCACGACTAGGAAAACTGAAACACGACAAGAGAAAGTTGAAACACGGCAAGGCACGGCTTATCCACGACAAGCAGCAAGCAACTTCGCCACCCACTTTCGCCGCCTTGCGGATTTCTCTTGAGAGTTTCTTCGGAGTCCTCTGGGGTCGTTTTGGGGGCCTTAGACGTCCCAGGAACATCTTTGAGCGTCTGGGGTGCTTCGGGGGTGCCTCTTCAGGCCTCCTTGGAGGTCTCTTGGGAGCTTCCTGGGGTCTCCTTGGGGGCCTCTTCGGGCCTCCTTGGGGGCCTCTTGGGGCCTTCTTAATACTCTCCCGAGAGCTTGAGGGTCCTCTGAGGGGGGGCTTCTGGAGGACATCGATCAAACAAGGGGGTGAGGGGGGGCAAAATTGGCCGCGTGCCCCTCGCGAGCCCCTAACATCGCCTCTTGGACCCCTCTCGGAGCGCTCTTGGAGCGCACGTGGCGCTCTTGGATCCGTCTTGGAGCTCTCTTGGGGCTCTTTTGGGGCCCTCTTGGAGCCATCTTGAGGTTTCGGAGGGTCATCAGAAGCGTAAGGGCGAGGCGGCAATTATGATTGATCGTCTCTAGGTCATTGAAGGATTTTGGGTTTCTCGGCGGTTTCCTGAGGAGGCTGTGTGGCCTCTTGGGCCCGTCTTGGTAGCCACCTGGAGCGTTTTTTCTGCCTTCCAGGCCATTTTGGGATCTTTGAGGTTCTCCTAGAGCCATCTTGGGCCATCTTGGGCGCTGCAACGACCCGCGACCCACCCTCCATCAAAATCCAGGGGTGGTGGTGGGAGGGGTTAAGACACTTTTCCCCGACGCAAACTGTTTGGCTCACTCCCTCCCGCTCTCCCAACACATAAGTCGTACCCTAGCCTCAGCATGTTCAGCTCTCGTCTTCGGGTGGATAGCTATTGGAAGCCAATACAGACCGCAGGTTCGCGACGCTGGGAAAGGGGTGCGCCACTCGTGCCGGAGGGAATAACGTAAACCCTTCTTTGAACGGGACGAGAAAGGGCTGGGAGGGAGATGTCCTATCTACCTCCGCCCAGAGGGCAGGCCGCGAGGGGAACGATTGGCCGATTGCGAGCTCACCCACTCCCCCATCAATCCGCGATGCTTTCTGCATTGCCGCGATTGCTCTCTGCATTGCCATCATACCGTGGGGTCGAGGTGCAAAAGACCAGCTGTTTTGTGTTATCAGTCTTATCAGCACTATTGGATTCGGTCTATCGCAACGTCGCGAAAAGTTCCAACAGTCAACAGCCACGCCAGGGTTGCTGCTATGAGCACGTCTCCCCCTGTCACCCTCCGCACCCCCTTCCCCGATCCCCCCTCTCCTTCCCTGACCCCCTCCTGGCCTCTCTTCCCCACTTCCATCCCTCCCGCTCCTCTCTGTTTCCCCTCCTCCTATCAGTCGCCCCCTCCTTCCTGCCCCTCCTCTTCGGGCGGCACCGCGCGGAGGAGGACGCGGAGGAGGAGGCGGAGGAGGAGGCGGACCTCTTCCTCCTCCTCCTCCTCCTCCTCCTCCTCCTCCTGCTCCTCCCTCCTGCTTCTGCTCCTTCTCTTCCCGCGCGCAGCGCAGCCGGGGCCGTTAACGAGGCCTGAGATCCAGCCCGCGGATGCCAGCAGGTGGGCGACCCCCTTGCCTTCGCTGTCGGGTCCGGCCTGCGTCCCCTTGCTTCCCCTCCCCCTCCAGGCTCCGGCTCTCTGCTCGGCAGGGGGCGTCTCGGCAGCCGCTGGCCCTCCGTCGGGCACGCCCCTCTACAGGAGGAGTATCCAAACATAGTCAGAAACTGGTCCAGGGCTGATTGTTGTTTCGTATTTTTGGTTTTCCTTTTGTTATTGTTGCCATGTTTTCAGTTTTCGTCCATTATCCTCCATTAGGAGGACACGCCCGAACCTGACGGTTGCCCGGCTGCGCCCCTTCCCACGGACTTCGGTCTGCCCCTTTCTTTTCTCTGCCGAGGTCCGGCGTTCGTGCCCTGGGTGCGGTCAGGGGACCGTCGTCACCACCACCATGCCCCCCCCCTCGTTCTCCGTCCTCCGTCGTGGGGCCGAGGGGGAATACGGAGGGAGAGGGGGGAGCGCAGTCAACACGCACGGGAAGGACGAGCGACTTTCCAAGGCTGCCCTTGCATCCCTCCCCTTCGGCCCGTCCTTGGCCACATTCGCTGGCCGCGCCCCGCTCGCAGAGTGTCGACGCGGCCTTCCAAGGTCCTTGCATCCTCATCGTGCTTCCTTACTATAATGGCTGACCGTACTCAGGAGGGGGAAGAACACACACAATCACAGAGACACAATGGATCGCCGACTTCCAGGAAGAGCTGGGCACAGGAGGGACGTGAGGGCGAAGACGAACACCCCGAACATGTGGGGAACACGTGGGGGAGCCCTGGCAAGTTGTGCCGACTCCTCTGCGTGTCCCTGGGGCCCTCTCTGTGCCGGGCAGCCGGGTGCGCGCGCGGCGCCCGGCCTCGGCAAGCGCCGGCCACGCGTGGCCGCAGGCCTGCCCGGCGTTCGGCCCTGCACGTGCATGCCCGGGCGCCAGGCATGCGCACAGGCGCGTCCAGGGCGTGGCCTCGGGGCTCGTTTCGATCTCTCCGGCTCGATTCGACTCGGCTTCGGTGGCTTCCGATTTCGAGTCGGCTTTGCATCGCACTCCGATGTCGGCTCCGATGTCTCAACGGAGACCTACTGAACTGCCGATGTCCGCCGATTCGATCTTTCCCGGTTCGGCTGCCGATGTCCGCCGATCCGACTAATTTCGATCGCCGATCCGACTTATCGATTCGATTCTGGGCTCTCCTGCCAGATGTCCCACGCGTGAATCATCCAGCCGTGCGTGTGTCCAGCCTCCCGGTAGGGTCGACGACCCTCAGGACGTGTGTCAGCCCGACGTGTGTTCATCCCGTTCGTCTCCACCGACTGCGCGCAGCCTGCGTCGCCCCCCATGGCAGCGTCTGCGTCTCGTGGAAGGGCTTCGGTGGGCATGCCCACGTTGGCGTCAACACTCGGCGGCGAGCCCAGAGGGGAAGTAAGAACTCAGGAGGGGAAAAAACACACAGCCACAATTAATCGTCGATTCCCAAGAAAATATGGGAAAATATGGGAAGTGGGGGGGAAGACGAAAACCTAGAAAATATGGGAAGATATGGGGAGTATCTTTATTTGTGTATTTATTTGTGTGTCCTGGGGCCCCTCAAGAACGGCACCCTTGACTGGGCCGTAGGCCCCAGCAGAGAGCGCGGCAGGGCTCCTCGGAGGCCTTCGCGCCTTCCCCGCAGGCGCGCATGCCCTCTGCGAGGCCGCAGCCTTCTCAGAAGGCGCAGAAGGTCAGTATCGTTTACCCGATCCCCATCCCCTTCGATACCCCCCACCAAATTACCACCCCAGTTGGGGATATACATCCCTCGAAACCCGAAGGAGACGACCTACATCCCCATCTAGGGGGGTAACTCGGCCAGTGGGGCCCAGGACACGCCGCTGGGGATGGGAATCGGTCAAACGATGCTCAGAAGGGGGCTTCCGAGGAGCCCCGGCGCCCTAGGCGAGGGCCTGCCCCTCTCACTCTCACCCGCCCCCCTCCCCCGCGGGCGCGCCGCCGCAGCACACGCTCCGAAGATCGTCGACAGTCCAGGCCTCCCGGATGGAGTCTTCGCAGACGGGGTCGGAGGATCGCGCCGCATCGCCGCTGCATCGCCGCTTCGGCTCGATGTGGAGCCCGATCTTCTCCGCGCTGGTGTCGCCGCAGCACCGCTGGCGTCGCCGATGCATCGGCAATGCATCGGCAATGCATCGGTGATGCGGCGCGATCCTCCGACCCCATCAACTGGGACCCCATCCAGGGGGCCTCGAGACAGGGGACTGGGATGGAATGGAATGCCCCGAGGCGGAGAGTGCACAGCTTTCAACATCTAGCACAAGCTTGAGAATTACTGGCCTCGCCCGGAGGCTTCGCGTGTACGGATCCGCTCCAGCAGGGCCGACACGCGCAGCTCACAAGAGGGGGCTGCCCCTGTGGCCGAGAACGCAGATCGTCGACACGGGTTGAGGTTGAGGGACAGGACCTGGTGGGTGTTACCCCTTGGAGCCTCCCGGCCCGGGCGCAGGCTCTGGCCTCCGCGTGGCTGCGGGAGGCGCTCGCGAGCACCGAGAACCCCTGCCGGCAGGCTGGGGGGTGCCGGGGGCGAACCGCATGCACTCAGTATCGTTTAACCAACCCACTATGCCCATCTCCGTCCCGATCCTCAAGCAGTGGCGAAGCGTCCTGGCTCGCCGATAGGCCTACCAAATAATGTTCTAAGAACCTTTTTGTGGTTTCAGCGAAATGTTCTTAGAACATGTTTGGCTGGGACTGTCTTGTTTTGACACATTGGGCTTATGTTCTAAGCACACTGCTTTTGTGATTGGTACATTTTGGGGGTTCAAAGAACATGTCGTGGGAGGCTTTTAGGAATGCTGGGACGGTCGGTCCCTGCTCACGATCCCTATCCAGCCCCCTACCATCTCAGCACCCCAGTTGGGGATATACCCCTGGAAACCCAGAGGGAAGTGCCTACTTTATCCCAGTCCTAGGGGGTACGGAGGCCAGTGGGGCGCAGGCCACGCCCATGGAGACAGGAATCATTTGAACGATGCCCAGAACCGCATGCACCCGCCGTCGAAACACATGGTTATATGCTTAAGTCGGGCCTGTCCCTCTACAGGGGTAAGATTCAAACATAGTAGCACAATAGTCTGGGGACTATTTTCTTAGCATGTGTTGACCATTTTAGGGTATTTGTTGAGGATGTTTTGAATTATTCGTCGCAAATTTCCTTGTAGGGGGACACGCCCGACTTAAGTATATGCTCGCTTTGGGCACGTTCCTGGGGGTCATCAAACGAATGTGTTCCACTCTCGTCCGAATCTAGTTCGACTCCTGGTCGACTCCAGCTCGCCTCGAGTTGGGCTCGAGTTCGACTCGAGTTCGACTCAGATCGACGGACGTTCGGCGCGGCAGCGACGAATATGTGGAGCCATGGGCTCCATCAAGGTTCCTGGAGCGAGCATCTGACCATTGTAAGAGTGCAGTCATTGCCGCCTACAACCCGAGTCGATTCGCTAGCTGGGGCCGCGGTCCCACATCGATTCGGTGCCGTTATCCGTTCGGTTCGAGTCACCTACTGGCCATGGCTGGCAAGAGCCAGATGCGGCGATCCGATGTTGGCTCGATTCGGCACGATTTGCTGGCGATCCGATCCGTTTCTGGTCCTGTCCGATCTCGTGATTCGATCCAGCCCAGGACTCGCGGTGCTCCATCGAGGCTACCTCTGCGCCCCTCCACCTGCAGCCCATCATTGTCTGGCCTTGCTGGTCGCGTGCTGCTGGAGCTACTCCAGTTTTGGCGGGGTAGGGGTGCGTCGAGGCGGCGGAAGAAGGACCGCTTTGGGCTCAGGAGGGGCTCGGGTTGTCGGGCCGTTCCTGAGATTCGTGCAGTGGAAGGATCAGAGCCTGAATTACCTACCCCGCTTTCGCTTCCAGGAAAAACCAAGTCATACCACGCGCCTCCTCGTCAAGCGGCCTGACCAGTACAGGCCGTAGTTTGGCATCGTTTGGTATCTCTTGGAAGCGAGGGTGGTCAAAAGCGAGGTAGGTTTGTTTTCCCCCTAAAGGAAGCAGTTTACGGCCTGGGCCCACCGTGGCCGGAAGAGCTCCATCGTTCTTTCCTTATGCGTTCCCTCTGGTAGCGCGACGGCTGTATCGGGGGAGCGTAAGACCCGGGTTTGCCAGGACTCGGGTTCCCCATCGTTTTTTGACGACCGCGCTTCGGATTTTGACGAGGAGGAGTTTCGTGGGATGTCTGCAGCGGGAGGCCTCGTCAAAATGCAGGCTCGGCCTCGTCATTTTTTTGACGACCTCGTCGGGGATTTCCGAGTCCCCTGTACCCAGGTCTTCCGTCCCCCTGACTGTATGGCGCCCTCGCCTTGCATCCTCGGTTGTGGTTCTGCACGTGCCCGGGCTATCCCAGGCGAAGCGAAGGGGAGACGGGCAGCCGAGGGGGGAGTTTGGGGTGAGGTTGCTTGGCATCGCTCGGACGTGTGCATGCTGTTCGTCGGCGGGGACCATCGAGGAGCATCTCGTACCATTCAGCAGCAAAACATACACGCACGACATCGACAAATGCACGGGGACTGGACGTCCGAGCGATGGCGAGGTTCGGGGGAGGGAACTGAGGGGTATGGTGTGCTCGATGTCCGTTCATGTGGGCCTTGGGCGACGCAACTGAAATTTGTTCCTCCTGCAGTTGCACCACATTCGGACATCATTTGGTTCTTCCTCTTGCTCCTCCGCGCCCTTTCTCTCCCTCCTCGTTCTCCTCGTCCTTCTCGTCTCTTCTCTCGCGCCATGCCCTGATCATTGGAAACTGGAAGTTCCCAGTCGCGACCGACGAGATCGATCGCTACCGATTTCGCTTGAAATTTCGGTACCGGTCGCGACCGACTTGCTTCAGCATCGGTCGCGACCGGCGGCGACCGGCCGCGACCCATTTTGAGATCGGTCGCGATCGGTCGCGACCGACTTGGGAGAGCCGATCGGTCGATACCGATCGCGACCGAACACATTCGGTATCCAATGATCTTGGTGGCGGCGCGCGCAGGGAGGGAGGGAAGTGGCGCAGGGAGGAGGAGGGAGGGGACAGGGAGGAGGAGCGCCCCGCCTGCGGAGAGGCCCCAGCAGGCGGGGCGTCGGCGCCAGGCGGCCCAGCGCCAGTGCAGAGGCTGCCTGGTGGGCGGCCCTTGCCGTGGCCATGCTGCGGCGATGCGCGCCGCTCGCCACGCCAGGGGCCAAAGTGTGGCCAGGGCCTCAGTGGAGCGGGGGATTGTGTTTACGAGCGAACGACCCACACACCCATCCCCATAGGGAAGACATGTGTGCGTGCTGGCAGAGGATGGGGGCCCCCGCTCGAAGAGGATCCTTTCCCCGGGGGTCCGGCAACCCGCGCCCATACAAATACCCATAGCGGGCCCTCCTCTCTCCGACCCTCCTGTGTGTCCCGAGCGCGACCACGATGCCTGGGAGGTGGGAAGGGACGGCGGCCCTCAGGGCGAAGCGGCGAATCACCTTGCCGCCCCCCTCTGCGCCACCTCCCCAATGCCACTGCACCATTTGCCACGCGAGCGCTGCGAGCATCATGCTTAGAGTCTGGCCAATGTCAACAAAAAGATGAGGAGGGTAAGGGAGGGGAAGGGGGTCAGGTAATTTCCTCCGCGATCTTAGTCTCTTCGATCTCCGAGACGGCAAACGGGCCAGCAATTCCCGCTTTATGGTGGAAGCAAGCCAAGCCAGCCCGCGAGGCGATGAGCTGGTCGGACCTGCAGTCCGTGCTCTCGCTCCTGAGGTCGTCCCTGTGCAAGCCGGTGGCGTTCACGTCCGCCCGAGACGCATCGCACCTCGGCGTGATCGTCCTGGAAGCGTTCCTGGAGGACGCTCCCTGTGGGCTAGGGAGGTGCAGTCTGCAGGGGCAAAGTTACGGACTGGGCACGACGATGATGCCAGGGCGTTCGATTGGGCGTCGCGTGGTGGGGGGGCAGCGAGGGCCGCAGAACAGGGGCCCTATAGGGCCCCCAGGGGGGCCCTTTAGGGCCCCCAGAAGAGGTCTTTGGGCCCGAGAAGTGCACCTCTCTCTCCTCCCCTCCTCTGCTTCGTTCTGCACTCAGCGACGCCCAACTCGCTGTTCGAGGGTCTCGGGCGTTTTCGCCGGTCCCGGCAGTGTGCCCAGCCTCGGGATGCCTTGTCGGCAGCTGCGCCTCGCCGAGAGGGGCGTTCGGGAGGACCTTTTCCGCCGAGGGGAGCCGAGAGTCGCGGCCCTGGAGCCGGGGGGGGGGGGGCAACGCCAGGGGGGGCATAGGCTCAGGGGGGGCCGCGTCGACCCCCAGGGGGGGATGGGCTCGGGGCTGAGTCGTCTCGGGGGGGTAGGCTCAGGGCTGAGTAGCCTCAGGGGGGGATAGCCTCGGGGGGGATAGGCCAAGGCGGGATAGGCTCGGGGGGGAATAGGCTCAGGAGGTAGTAGGCTCAGGGGGGGGAACACGTTCGGGGGGAGTAGGCTCAGGGGGGGATAGGCTCAGGGAGGAATAGGCTCAGGGGGGAAAAGGCTCAGGGGAGGATGGGCTCACAGGGGGTAAGGCTCAGGGGGGAATAGGCTCGGGGGGGAAAGGCTCAGGGCAGGATCGGCTCGGGAGGGTAGGCTCAGGGGGGACAGGCTCAGGGGTGCAGGGGAGCCATCGCCGACAGGAGACTGATGGCCCTCCCCGCCTCGGACCGTGCGGATCTGTCGGGGGCCTATCGCCGACTTATCGGCGGCGTACGGTCAACCCGCGTAGTAGGGATGAGCGACGTTCCAAGGCTACCCTTGTATCCTTGCCCCTTCGGCCCACCCCTGGCGACTTTCGCTGGCCAACCTCGTTCGAAAAACGTTCACATGGCCCTCCAAGGCCCCTGCATCCTTACCGCACATCCTTATTGTTATGCGGACTGACCGCATCGCCGATGCCAGGTCGATGTTCCCCCCCCCTAGCTGGTGCCCCCTAAGGTTGCCCTTCGCCTGTGGGCTACGGCATCGAGGCAGCGAGGCACTTTGCAGTGAGAGGGAACGGGATCCAGTGCTGCGGTGAATCGGACGGATGTGTGTGCGTGTGTGTGTGTGTATGTGTGTGTGTGTGTGTGTGTGTGCGTCGAGGGGGCTATGGGGAGTGGGCAGCGCAGGCCCTGCCGCGCGGCGACATGGAGTCCTTTGATCCGGAGGCGAACATTCGCTACTCGAGCGGCTGGTCGCATGTCCCGGCGTCCCCCCTGCAGCCATCCCGGGGCTGTCTGACTCGAACGGCCTGCAGCGACGGCAGGGGCCGCATCTGATCGGCTCGCACGGAGATCCTGCCGCGGCGATCGGCTCCCAGGAAGCACGGACCGGAAGCCACGGACCGAGCGAGCCAGCTGATGCTACGGCCTTCCCACGGCGCGTCACCGCCTCGGCCTTACCGCAGGGCGTCGAAAGCCCTTCCCAGGGGCGTCATGGAAGCTGGGGGGGGAGCACGCCGCTCTCCGCAGGCTGCTCGGCGAGGCGTCCGCGGGGGCGGCCCCGCGGGCAGGCTCGGCAGAGCCGCCTCGGGCCGTCTGGGAAGCGGCGCTGCGGATGCCTGCGGCGCGGCGTGGCAGCCGGCGTTAAAAAGAGCCAGAGCGTGCGCTGCATCTGTGGGGGGGGGGCATCCCTGCAGGACCACGGGGGGGCCCTTGGCGGGGAGCCTCTCGGGGAGGGGCCCTCTCGGGGGGCCTCTCGGGGCCCTCCTCGGGGGCTTGAGCAGTCAGGACGCCGAAGCGAGGACCACTTCGGGCTCGGGAGGGGCTCTGGGCTTCGGGCCGTCCCTTCGATCCGGGTGGTGGGGCCCTCTCGTGGCCGAGGCTCGCCGTGGCCAGGGAAGCCCCTTGGTTCCGAGGTCAGCGCTCCTTGTGGTTGCACGATGGCTCTGGGGTCTCGGGGGTCGGGCGCGGTTGTGCTGGCGAGCTTCTCCCGGAGAGGCTCGGCGGAACCGCCCTGAGGCCGCTTGCTCACGACCCGGCCAATGATGGACCGATGACCCGTCGGGTCGTGGGTCCGACTTGGAGCCCTCTCGCGACTTCTCGGACCCTCGATCCCTGAAGCATGCGAACATCACGCGTGTCAGGAAGACGGAAATTTACACTGCCCGCGTGGTGTCGACGTCGTTGTATAGCCTGGAGACGCTTTGTTTACACCAGGCGGACAACAACCATATCGATGCCTTCCAAGCTCGTTGTCTAAGACGAATATACAACAGGTGACAAGCAATGATCTCGCGCATATCGAAGGCAGCAGTCAGGCGGCAAGCTCGCCAACATCGACTGCGCGTTGCAGTGTTGATGCGGCAATTGGTGGTTTAGTGGCGGATTGCTTCCCAGCCAGACGAGTCGCCACTGCGGGCTGCTGTTCTGGCGCCTGGGTCACTGGAACTCAGACTGGAACGAGCGCGACCGGCTGGCGCTCGAGCGCGAGGACGACCCCGCCAGAGATGGACAACGGTGATCTGTGAGCAGGCTGAGCTAGCGATGACCTCTTACCCTCGCCACCTCCCGCTTTTCCCGCTCCCTCCCCTCTCGTCTACCTCCTGACTCCTTCCCTCCTGATGAGGCGCTGTAAGCATTATTTAGGAGCCCTCGTTTTGCACTTTTCCCTCTGCTGAGCCGATGTGTCGTGCGACGTGGCTTGCGAACGAACGAACGAACATGGGGTCTTGGGCCTGCGGCTAAGGGGCTCATGTCCTTGACCCACGGAGGAGGGGGTGGAGTGACGAGGAGGAAGAAGGACAACGAGGAGGAGGAGGAGGAGAAGGAAGGGGGAGGAGGAGGAGTGAGGAGGCAGGTGGGAGCAGGGAGGAGGGAGGAGGTGGAGGAGGAGGAGGAGAAGGAGGAAGAGGAGGAGGAGGAGGAGGAGGGAGGAGAGGAGGGAGGGAGGAGGAGGAGGAGGGAGGGAGGAGGCGAGGAGGAGGAGGAGGGAGGAGGGGGAGGAGGAGAGGAGGAGAGGGAGGAGGAGGGAGGAGGGAGGGAGGAGGGAGAGGAGGGGAGGAGGGAGGAGGGAGGAGGGAGGAGGAGGGAGGGAGGGAGGAGGGAGGGAGGGAGGAGGGAGGAGGGATGAGGGAGGAGGGAGGAGGGAGGAGGGAGGAGGGAGGAGGGAGGAGAAGAAGGAGAAAGAGGAGGGAGGAGGAATGGGAGGAACGGGATGAGGAGGAGGAGGAGGAGGAGGAGGAGGAGGAGGATTTTTTACATCAACGCTCAGAGCCTCAGGTCAATGAGGAAAGTGATGAAGGAGTAGCCGAAATCGAAGAAGACGTGATAGTCCCAGGAAAGCGGTAGCTCCCAGCATCTGTTGGAGTACAACGCAAAAGCCGAACATTTCATAGGAGATCCAATAACTGAAACAACAACCCAGTAACGCCGTAGATCACGTCGGACTGCTGAGCCCATACAAAAGTGCCGATAAGGGCCGCTCCAGGAAACAAAGCTCTGCACGAGAAAAAAACAGTGCCACACGACGCCACACGCCGTAGATCTCGTCGGACAGCTGAGCCCCTCCAGAACGCACCAAGTAGGCCGTACCAGGAATCAAAGCACCGCACGCGAAAAAAAAACAATGCCATATGACGCCACGAGCCGTAACCCCAGAAGCTGGATATCCTGAAATGGGCAATCACGGAGAACAAGTACTCCAAGAAGAAAACAACGACGCCGAAGATGAAGAAGGCGGACGGAACAAGAACCCCTCGCCTGGGTCAGGTGGAAGACCCACAGGACACCACACACGTGACTGCCGAGCACGCACAGGAGGAGGAGGAGGAGGAGGAGGAGGAGGAGGAGCCATCTTTCGACTGCGTGCCCTCGTCCTGCCGAGACGCGGGACCGGCGGCCTGCTGGTTCTGCGGCCCGGCCGTCCTGTGGAGTTCCGCGGTGGAGGGGCTGGTGCTGGACACGCCCGCAGGAGGGCAGCCGCTGTGAGCCCAGGTCTGTAGGGTCCAGGGAGCCCGCACAGGAAGGCCGAGCGACCTTCCAATAGTAATCAGGAGGGGGAAACACACACAGACAGACACAATTGACCGTCGATGTCCAGAAAACTACTGGCAAATATGTACA
This sequence comes from Prorocentrum cordatum, assembly GCA_963575745.1. Taxonomy (NCBI): domain Eukaryota; class Dinophyceae; order Prorocentrales; family Prorocentraceae; genus Prorocentrum; species Prorocentrum cordatum. The sequence continues at coordinate 565,834 of CAUYUJ010012336.1, read as the reverse complement.
GGGGGGAAGGGGGGGGAGACCAAAATCCAGAACATATTGAAACATATGGTGAATCCTGGGACTTGTCTGTATTTACTTGTGTGTCCCAGGGCCCCTTGATGTAAGGATGAGCGACTTTCCAAGGTTACCCTGGCAGCCTTCTCCCTCGGCCCATCCATGGCCACTTTCGCCGGCCGCGCCCCGCCCGCAAAGTGTCGGCATGGCTCTCCAAGGCCCTTGCATCCTTATCGTGCGTCCTTCTCATACGGGTTGATTGTGGGTTCGTGACGTGTCGACGCGGCTGTGACCCTGCCGCGGGCGTTCAAGGGTTCGTCGTCGCCAATGCAGGCCTCCCAGAGGGGGTCAGACTGCATGGGCTCGGAAGATCGCGCCGCATCGCCAATGCATCGGCAATGCGCCTCGATGTGGAGGCCGATTTTCTCCACGCAGACGTTGCCAATATATCGTTGACGTCGCCTATGCATCGCCGATACATCGACGATGCATCGGCGATGTGGTGCGATCCTCTGACCCCATCTACTCATTCCCTATGTGGGTAGCCTCTAGACAGTGGCCTCTGAGAATCGCTCAACATGTAAGGATCTGGCGATTCTATAGCCGCCAGTCGTTCAAAGTTGAACGAATGCGCGCAAGTCTGGGTGTGAGTGAGTCTGAATATGAGTATGATGAGTACGAGTCTGAGTATACGAATGAGTTTGAGCATACGTGAATCTGGGACATCCTCGCAATCTGTCCACCTTGTGAAAGGAAACCAGCGCCTCGCCCGAGACATCCTCAGACTCTGCTCTGAACGTAGACGAGTCTGGCCAGCAAAACAGGCAAACCGCTCGAGACATCCTCGCAATATGCGCCCCCCTGGGGTGCAACAACTAGCGCCTCGTCCGAGACATCCTGAGAATCAGTTCCGACAGCGGAGGATGATGAGCACCACAACAGGCAAACCGCTCGAGACATCCTCGCAAACTGGGCGCGAACGGAGGAGTGAGATACCCCCTGGCGGTTCCCGTTTGGGTGTGTTGAAACAAGCGCCTCGCCCGAGGCATCCTCTGAATCTGCTCCGCCATCATCATCATCATCATCATCATCATCATCATCGTCATCATCATCATCATCATCATCATCATCAGCATCATCATCGTCGTCAGCTGCATCATCATCACCATCATCAGCATCACCATTGATCATCATCGCCATCGTCGTCATCATCATCAGCATCATCATCATCTTTATCCCCATCAACAGCATAGTCACGATACTATTCATAATCATAATCAGCACCACCAACACCACCACCATCATCATCATCATTATCATCATCAGCATTCTCGTCATCATCGCCGTCATCTTCATCAGCACCATCATCATCGTCATCCTCATCATCATGCTCATCATCAGGATCAGCATCAACACCACCATGCACATACGCATCACCATTACCATCTTCGTCACCGGCATCGACAGCACCATTACTGTTGCCATCATCATCAACAACACATTCCTGCCCAGTATCACCTTCAGACCACCGTCAGCATTGTCAGCATCACCAGCATCATCGCCATCATCATACTCACAATCATCATCTTCAGCAGCATCATCAGCATCAGCATCACCACCAACAGCATCAGTGTTGCCACCACTCTCAACAACACCGTCCTGTTCATCATCGAGATTATCATCTGTTTGATCATCACCATCGGCGTCATCATATCATAACCTTAACAGTGGCCCTGCGTGTGTACATCTTGCGTGGGGAGGAGCAGGAGGGGGGTGAGGGTGAGGAGTCGGCGCGGTCAGAGTAGCAGCAAGACCCCCATCCTTTGGACATGGTGACAACATTGTTCTGGTGCGATTCGACTTTGTAGTCGGTACTCGAGACGTTGGGATGGATCGGCTCAGGGCGGGGGCGGCATCGACTTCCAATCGCCCGCTCATGGTCGATGGGGGCCCGATAGCCCGCCCCGCCTAGGGGCGTGCGGATTCGCTACCGGGGGCCTGTCGCCGATCTATCGGCGATGCATCGCCGATTTCCAGGTCGGCTAAGGAGGAGGATCGAGGCCAAGGAGGATTGGGAGGAGGAGGATGAGGAGGAGGAGGAGAAGGAGGAGGAGGAGGAGGAGGAGGAGGATCTAAGATCGAGGAGGAAGGGGGGGGGAGGCGGGGGGGAGGAGGAGGAAGTAGAGGGGGAGGGGGAGGAGGAGAGGGGGAGAAGGAGAGGGGGAGTAGGAGAGGGAAGGGAGGACCAAGAAGGCGGGCGTTCTCCCACGCGCCTGGGCGCACTTTTCCCCGGCCACCCCAGGGGCTGTACCCCGCGCTCGGGGATCCGCCGTCCGTCTCCCCCCCCCTGAGCTGTCCCCCTCCCCGCCTATCGTTACCCCTCGCACGCCGGTCGTTGAACGGAGGACTCCCAGATCCCAGTCTGCTTCAGGCGCCTGCCTGCTTCAAGAACATCGGTGTGCTTTTGCTGTGTCTTGTGACACATTGTGGTGCCCTGGGAAAGGCCTGTGCCCAATCTGATCTGCTCGCCTTCCTGTTCAGGGCTTTTGCGTACTTCCCCCGATTGGCCCCACGCAGGAGCGGACTGCCTCTGCCTCGCCGCCGACGACCGAGTTTTTGCAGGAGGGAAAAAACACACAGACACAATTAATCGTCGATTGCCCACAAAATATAGGAAACTATGGGAAGCGGGGGGAAGACAGAAATCCAGAAAATATAGGAAAATATAGGGAATCCTGCTATGTGTGTGTATTTATTTGTGTGTCCTGGGGCCCCTTCAGGGACTTGGCGCGTTCCACCTGAAGAGAGTGGCACCTGAAGAGAACGGCTGACAAAAAGCGTGTGCCAGATGTTCAAAGCTGCGCGCTCTCCGCCTCGGGGCCTTCCCTTCTGTCCCATTCCCCGGTCTGGAGGCCCCCTTAAAATGGGGTCCGAGCAGATGGGCTCGGGGGAATCGCGCAGCATCGCCGATGCATCGCCGGTGCGGCTCGGTATGGAGCCCGATTTGCATCGCGTCGATGGTGCATCGCCGATGCATCGCCGAGGCATCGCCGATGTATCGCCGATGTATCGGCGATGCGTCGCGATCCTCCGACTCCATCTGCCAGGACCCCATTTAGGAGGCTTCCAGCGACCTCTAGCATTTCACCGGGACCTTCTCGAAAGGCCAGCGTGCTAAGCACGCCTGCCGTCTGTCCTCGGGCCGCCCTCCCGGGTGTGGACATGTGCGTTCTCTGTTCTGCGTTCCCGAACATTTCACAAGGACCTTGCTAACCAGGATCACATTTCGGCCCAGGGCCGCAGTTCTCTCGGGCGCGCCAAAGTCTGTGGTCAATCAGCGTCCCTGTTGTGTCAGTGTGCCCTGAGGCAGCGGCGGCCGGCGGGGACTTCGGCATACCCCTCGTGCCAGGGCTCGGGCTAAACGGTAGTCTGGCGATTTCGTGGGCCGTTTCCGTTCTGCGTTCGTTTCGCAGCGAAGGCAGAACAAGGACAGAACGGGTGACATCGACAACAAAACGAACACGAATTAGCCTGGCGAAGAATCCAACCAGCTGCAGTTGAGGGTACCGAATCGGGTGGGGCTCCCTGTGGGGCTCCCTATGGGGCCACGAAGCGTGTGAGGGGTGTGCCAACATGGGTGCGGTTGGCGCGTGCGAGCGTTGGCATTTGGGCCTTCGGTGGGGCTCCCTATGGGGCGACGAAGTATGTGAGGGGTGTGCCAAAAAGGGCGCGGTGGGCGCATGCGAACGCAGGCGTTTGGGCCTTCGGTGGGGCTCCCTATGGGGCCACGAAGCGTGTGAGAGGTGTGCCAAAATGGGCGCGGTGGGCGCATGCGAACGCAGGCATTTGGGCCTTCGGTGGGGCTCCCGATGGGGCCACGAAACGTGAGCGGTGTGCCAAAATGGATGCGGTGGGCGCATGCGGACGGTCGCATTTGGGCCTTGCGATGGGGCTCCCTATGGGGCCACGGATCGTGTGAGCGGTGTGCCAAAGTGGGTGCGGTGGGCGCATGCGACCGCTGGCAGTTGGGCCTTCGGTGGGGCTCCCGATTGGGCCACGAAGCGTGTGAGGGATGCGGTGGGTGCATGCGAACGTTTGCATTTGGGCCTTCGGTAAGGCTCCCTACGGGGCCGCGAAACGTGTGAGCGGTGTGCCAAAATGAAAAGGGTGGGCGCATGCGAAAGCTGGCATTTGGGCTTCCGGTGGGGCTCCCGGCTCTTTATGGGGCCACAAGGCGTGTGGGCGGCGGTGTGCCAAAGTAGTTGACTGGTTCGGAGGGCGGAGAGGCAGGGATCGGAGGAGGAGGGGGGAGGGGGCAGGGGGGAGGGGGCAGCGGGAGTGAGGGAGGTGACGCGGGGCGGTGTGTCTTCAAAACGAGGACCCAACACGACAGGCTGGTTGGGAATGGACACTGCCCAGCTCGAGCCCCGGCGCCAGCTGCACACCGACCCACATCTTGGCCAGGCCCATCCCGAGCCCAGGGCCCGTGCATGCGCCTCCCTTGCCGAGCCAGGAGGGCCTGCGCGCCGGTGCTGGGCCCAGGAGGGGCCCCGGCTTGGTGCCCTCTCCGGCCTCCCCGGTCGGGATGCTCGTCGTGCTGGGCATCTCCCATGGGGTCGCTGGGCCTGCCGCGTGCGCTTCGTGGCCCCATTGGGGCGCTCCGCCGAGGGCCCCATGGGGCCAGCGTGCAGCTGGCCGCGCCCCCCCCCCCCCCCCAGAGAGGGCGGAGGTGGCCGCGTGCCTCGCGCGGCGCGGTCTGGGCCGCCCTGCCTCTCCCCAGGGCGCGGGTGGCGCGGCGGGCGCGAGGGCGCGCAGAGGTCATCGCGCGACGCGCCTCGCGCGGCGCGTCGCGAGGGGCGTCCCACCAGGCGCGTCGCGCCTCGCGGGGCGCGATGCGCGAAGTTGGGTGACGCGTAGGCAAGCTGAGCCAGGTCTCGTTTGCTTTGGACTTCTGCGGGGAAGCTCGGCGGGTCCTGCCGCGGACTGGATCGCCGAAACGACGAGGCTGTGCCTTCAGGAATTTGTCTCGCAGACGTGGGGTTCAAAGAGGACGCCGTCAGGGATGAACACAGACGTGCCAGTTTCGAAGTTGTGGGGTCCCTGGATGATAGTGAAGTCTCGGACTGCGATGAACACAGAGCTCCATAGATTGTGCATGTGCTGATTGGGACCACAGAAGCCGCTTGCCGATCTACTATGTGAGGAGCGTGTCATGGCGTCAGGCGCAGCGCATGGAGAAACAACGCTCCAGCGATAGTGAGCTCGTCAGAGCGCTACGGTGAGAACTCGATGCTCGCGCTCTTCGACGTGTCCCTCGAGTCCTGGCTGCCAAGGAGCGCAGGGGCTTTCTAGGTGTTCTGGCGAGCCTTCATCTTGCCAGTCAGTCGCCCGTTCGAGACCAGAGCCTCAAGACGGCTTCGATTTCCTCGCCAAGGCGATTTGCTGTTTCGGATGGCAGTGTTCGTATCGACGAGCCTGGGGCCACCACCAACGTTTGTTGAAGGATTGGGGGCCCACACCTGCGAGCCTAGGGTCGAACTGCATACCGAAATCATTTGGCAAGCGAAGATGTGAGATCCATCGCGCTAGCGCAGGTCGCACTTCAGGGGAAGCAGAGGCGAGCGTCTCAGCTCAGCAGCAACCCGTGCAACCTGATGGAGATGAATTGACCCCGTCTCATGTGAATTCTGCCGCTCGTGCTACAAGTCACTGGGTGACAGGCGTTTGATGCGTCTCGGCATGGCCGGATCAGGGTTGCTCGGCATCGATCGGGTTGACCCAAAAGGTGGGTCCAGCGACAAGGGGATGATGCAACAGATTTGGTGCAATAGATTGGTTGGGTTGCAATGCATTCGGGGCGCAATACATTCGGGGGCGCAAATGTATTGCTGGATTTTCGCGTGCAATACATTCGTCGCAATGCAAAGCAATACAATTCTCTGGCGCAATACATTTGCAATTCAATTGCCCCCTGGCAGTTGGACCCCCTTCTGGATCACCCAAAATCCATCGGGCTTGGTACTCCAATGCAGAAGTCCAGAGGTTGGCGGAATTCCTCTGGCGTTGCATCTTTTGGTCCGTGGCGTGGGCTACCTCCCCAGTGATCTCGACCGCTTCCCCACGGGCCAGCTTTTCATCCCGCGTCGCCCTGACGGCATCCCCAGTGCTGGGAAACGGCCTGGGTTCCGGAGGCAAGACACGTTGACGTATTTTGCGTCGGGCCATTCCCACCAAGGAGTTTCGGTCCATTGGTGCCCGTCCTGGGTGTCCCTGCTTGATGTATGTCTGTGATGTATGTTCTTTGTGCTTGATGGTGCTCTCTGTTTTTGACGTATGCTCAATATCACTGCTTCTGATGTCTGGCATTGGTATCTGCTGTCTGGGCATGTTCTCCATGTATGGTCTGGACGCTTGGTTAGTCAATGATGTATGGTTGGTGAGTTTAAGTTTCGCATATGCGTGTGTATATGATCCCGGGCTCCGGGCCCACGAGCACCCACCCCCCCAGATGGGATGGGTCCCGAGGCCTTTCGGGCTCCCCCCCCCGGATGGGATGGGGGAGACGACGACGACGACGACGACACCGTCCGCTCCTCCTCCTCATCTTCCTCCTCCTCCTCCTCCTTCTCCGCCTCCGCTTCCTCCTGCTCAGGAGGGCCCGACCGCCCCCGACCACCCCACCACCACCACCACCACCACCACCACCGGCACCACCACCAGCACCACCACCACCACCACTACCACCACCCCACGCACACCACCACAGGGGGGGGGCAGGCCTGACCCCACACCCACCACCGCACGCCCACGGGGGAAGATCCCACCATACCACGCCCACAGCGCGGAGGGGGGCCCGTCGCGCGGGGGGGGGGGGCGATGGCATCAGCATGAGGGGGGTGGGGTGCCCAGACTCTAGGCCATATATATATATATATATATATATATATATATATATATGTATAAAAATGTTTATGCATGTATACATATATATATAGATATGTGTATACGGTAGGTTCGCGTCGTGTCGACCAGCGGCGACCCCGCCGCCGACGTTCAACGTTGAACGCCGACGGCGGCCCAGAATCGGTCGATGTTGAACGATCGGACGTTGCGGAGACGGCCGATCGTTCAAGGTTGAACGATCCAGCGCGGTGTCAGGAACCAACGCCAGGGTCGACACGGCACGGACCTGCAGTATATGTGTATGAATAAGTAGATGATCGAGGTGTAGGTGTGCATATACATATATATATATATATATGGATATTCTCATACGCACCTCTCCCAGGGAGTAGAGCTCAGAGGCGATTAATGCGCACGCGTTCGCGATTTTTCTGGCCGTTTCGCTCGGGACATCCTCGAAATTCTGAAAATCGGTGGCACTCCTCACGCAGATCGTGACGTCAGGGTCCAAAACACACATGGGAATTTCAACATTTTAACATAAAACCTTCAAACACACATGGTAATTTCAATACTTTTGACCCCGATTCTCAGAGAATGGCGGTTTCGCATGAAAAATCCTTCCAAAATCGAGCCCCAGACCCCTCCTCGGAGCCTCCTGGGGGCCTCCTGGAACCTCCTGGGGCCTCCTGGGGCTTTCTGGACCTTCTGGTACCCCAGACCCCGCCTCGGAGCCTCCTGGAGTTCTCCTGGGCCTGCTGAGGCCGCCTGGGGCCTCCTGGGGCCTCCTGGGGCTTCAGAACTACATGCACACACAGAGACACAAATCACGCCCAACACATCACACGCTAGACAAACATAACATACACACACACACAACACCGACAACACACAAAAAGCACGCACCACACAAAGCACACATCACACACACACAACACTCACAATCCTGGGGCCTCCTGGAGCCTCTTCTGGTATCCAAGTCGGGCCTCCTGAGGCTTCCTGGGGGGCCCTGGTACACACATCGCAAGGTGTGGCAACCCCACTTGCGCTCGAGTGCGACTTCGCTGTTGCATGTCAGTCCTGCTTCAAACGCCCCTTCAGCTTGTTGTATGAGCCTGGGCACACACGTGCCACTTGTAATTGGGATGGGGTCCTGGCGGGCCCGGAGTGCACTTGTTTGTCTTCCAGCCGTTTTGGACCCGGCGAGGGTGCCAGATCGCGTCAAAGGAGGGGAAGGGGGGCGACGAGAGGGCCCGAGAGACGTCCAAGAGGGCGCCAAGATGGTCCAATAGCGCTCCAAGAGAGCCCCAGGCCGCACAAGAGCCTTTTACAATTGGTCCAACATGGCTTGAAGATAGCCCAAGGCGGCTTCAAGACGCCCAAGATGCTCTCAAACGGACTCCCACGAGAAACACAGGAGGCGAAACAAGTAGTTAG
>CAUYUJ010012336.1:487500-552500 GCA_963575745.1 Prorocentrum cordatum | reverse complement strand
GGGGCTGGCCGCGCCAGCACACCCATGGAGTGATCCGGCCCCCCTGAGTGACCCTCTCTTCCTCCCCCCCCCCTGCGGCCGCCCGTTCCGTCCCTTCTCTCCCTCTTGCATGCCCCCGTTTAGTTAGCTCCTTCTGCCAGAGCAGACGACCCCTGCCTAGCCGCCGACGCAAAAAGTGAGTTCGATCGGTTTGGCACCGAACCGCCCAAAACAGATGCCCCCCAGCCGCTGGCAGCTTCCGAGACTTGCCAATACATGTGGGGCATGCGGGGGGGCATCTGCTTTGCGGCAGTTCGCGGTGCGCCGACGGATCGGACTCATGCCCCCCCTTAGTGTCACCCCCTTCGGCGGTGGCCTTTGGCGCGGGCCGACTGGGGTCCCCCGATCGCCGAACGCGGTGCGGTAGTGGCGTCTTGCGGGCTTGTGTTTGGTTCTCCTGCGGCCCCAAAAATCCTGCGGGTGGTCCCCGGCGCTCCAGGCGGGAAGCGGCGACGGCAGCACCGGCTCTTGGGCGTCCAATGCCAGCCGTGCACAGAGGGGTGCAGGTCAAATGACGATCAGGTAACCGTAGCGCTCCCCTTTACTCGTTTTTGCCTGTTTGGACCTCCTGGGAGGCCTTCGTCGCCACCGTTGGATTCGCCACGAAATTCTGGGCAGAACTCTCCCCAGGAGAGGTCCGGGGAGCAGCGGTGTGGGTACCTTTTGGTTTCCCCATTCGGGGGGGCGATTTAGGCTTCCCAGATGGGGTCCGAGTAGATGGGGTCGGAGGATCGCGCCGTGTCGTCAATGCATTGGTGATGCTGCTCGATGTGGAACCCGATTTTCTCCACGCTGGCGTCGCCGATGCATCGCCGATGTCGCCGCTGCATCGGCGATGTACCGGCGATACGGCGCGCGGCGCGATCCTCCGACCCCATCGACTCCGACCTCATCCAGGAGGCCTCTAGGGGAGTGTTTCTCAGAAACACCCTGCTTCTAAGAAGGTGCGAGGCTTATATGTAGATGCAGGGCTGGCGTCTTCTAAGAAGCAGCCTCCTTCTAAGAAGTCTTCCCCCTTCCCCTTTCCGTTTGTGCGCGCCGCCAAATATGAGGCATTCCGGAAGGAGCCTCGCCGCGGAGGACCGATTGGGGCTGCCATCGGTTCCTCGGTGGATGGCGGCGGAAGAGCGGCGGCAGGCCGCGGAACTACAAACGAGGCCGCCTCTGCCGGCAGAAGCCGGCGGAAGTAAAACATGCGCCCCCAAGAGATGGCAATCTTTCTGGGCTCAGGGTCTCCGGAATCGGCCAGTCCTCGGCCGCAGGCAAAAGTCGTGGGCGAGCAGCATGCCCGGTCTCCGCGGCCTCGCGGGCCGGACCCCCGGGGGCGGCATCTACCTCAACGCTTCATTGCCTTGGGTGCCGCCCTCCTGACGGCCCTGCGCCGGTTGTCCTGTGTGCTCAGGGTGGTTCGTGCAGCGCGATGCGCAGACAGACCTTGCATCAGACTTGTGTGTCGGAGTCTGATCGACATCCTACCCTGACACGTCGATTAAGGCATTGGCCGTTTCGGTTCGCGAGAGGGCGTCGCGGCCGTCGTTTTTGCGGGTCCAGGTCCGTCGGTCTCGGTCCTGGGCCGTTTTCACCAAGGGGAGGTTTGCTAAAGGGAGGTTTGTCCACCGCCGAGTTTTTGCCTCGAGGCCCATGCAAAAGCGGTCTAGAGGCTATGAACATGGGGCCTCCAGCACAGCCGTGGGCGATCAATTTTCCCTCAGGCCAGCTGTCTGCCTCGCGGGACTTCCGGAGGGGGGTGGAGGAACGGGGAGGGCGATAGGCAGGGAGGGAACGACGGGGAGCGGTGGTGATGGTGGGGGAGAGGGGGGGAGAGGGAGGGAGTGTGGTACCCATGTTGGCTCAAGCAAGTTTAGCTGCAGCTGAGTTCAAAGCAGTGTCGCGTTTCTTGTTCTTAGTAGATGGTGCCACATCGGCGACGACGCGGTGTGCTCGCTACCATCGTGATCGCTGCATGCAGCCAAAATGCGTCTCCGACAGATTTCGTGAGCGGGTGTAATACTTTGCTGCGCCCGAGGGTGCTCAGAAGCGCTTCCTCTCGTGGTCCGCAGCTTCTGCGCAACGGGCGGCAGCGCTCAGCTCGAGGTGTGAGCTGTGCCTGCATGCCTCCCGGGCTGCTGATGAAAGGGATCAGATCAGCGCGCACCCATCGGGAGCTCTTTGAGCTTTCTGGGTCCTCTACGGAGAATATGGTGCATCGGGCGGCGATCTTATATCAGTTTGCTGTATTGGGGTCACGTGCGCTGCCTGGTAGTGCTGCTTCCGCGCGCCACATTGAAGTTGGACAATCTCCTGTCTTCAGGGCGCTGCTGTTGATGGTCATGGAGGATCTTCGTGATTGGAGATCGAGTGGGCGACTGAAGAGGCAGGCGGATCCTTTGATCGAGCGTGGCAAGTATTTGGGCAATCTGATGTGGTCATTGGGCAAACTTCGGACTGTTATTGCCATGTCTTTGTCCGGAGACGAACGCTCACTTCTCTTCGAGCATGCAACACTTGCCGCGCTTCAAGCTCTACCAGACTTGATCGGTGGCGGTGAAGCACTTACCCTTTCCCAGATTGTCTACGGCTTGAGAGGCACCAATCGCAGTCTTCAAGCCGATGCGATTTACAAGTCTCTTGCACCCCTATTTCCAACACTTCTGCAGGCACTTGGAGGTCCTGAAAGGAGGAAATCCATCATCCTCCTGATGCAGGCATATGGTTTGTATGCGATGCCAGACCCTGACGTAGACGACATGTTTGTGAATGTAAGCTCTCAGGTCTTACAATTCGATAAGGCAGATCCGCTTCGTCTCCGGCAATTGTCAACTACTTGTCTCTCTTGTGCACGTTATGCGTGCCTGTCTCAGTTAAATGTTGCTCCAGTGGACGTTTTCTCAGTCTCGTTCATGAAAAATGGTTCTCGCCTTGGGGTCGCAATGAATACTAGCCTTGCCAACTCTGCCATACATATAACTGGGATAGATGCCGGCTTGTTGAAGAAGTGGAACGACGCGCACCCACAATGGATGGTTCAAGTCGGAGACCAGATAGTGAAAGCCAACCTTATCAGAGGTAATCCACGGGCGGTCGCTGCTGAAATTGCCCTCAAGGAAAACGTCACGTTGACAGTGCGGCGCGGATCCATTTCTTTGCAGGTAGGACTTTGGAACAAGTCTGCTCTGCAATCACGCTTCTTGACTGCAATCAAGGCTCAAGGCATCTTGCAAGCTCTTGTTTTTCAGGCGACAGCAGAATTTCAAACTCGTGCTTCCGATAAGATTCATCCACTCAGTTTTCTCTGCGTGCTAGAAGCAGTGGTTCTGCTTGACGCAGGGAGTGATTCAATCGTCCAGTATCTGGGCTCGGTTGCCCGATCATTGATCCCGCGTTTGTCTAGCACAAACTTGTGTCAGGTGCTCGGTCTCCTCAGCATCAACGATGTCTTCAACGACCCCTGCATGATGCAGGGTCTAGCGAGTCGTGCAATGAAGCTCTTGCGAAGCAGTGAGGTCCAAGTAGGAAGTGACGAGTTCTTTCTAATCTCTAATGCGTTGACGAAGTTGAACTTTGATCCCCAGTCACAGGCTGTTCGGCTGTACAGGGAGACTGCGAAGCAAAATGGGATCACCCAGTCAGAATTTGACGATTTCGGAGTTCCTGTCCGCTGGCTTCTTTCTCACTCCGGTTGAAGTGTTCGGGAAGTGGCGATCGGGACGGAAGGAGGAGGGATGAGGAGGGTACTACATGTAGGTTGCAAGAGCAGCCCAGGCAGACCGCGGCAGTGGCTCAGGCGGTTTGTCGCAGTGCCCTGGCAGACTCGCGGTGGTCGATTGATGAAGGTTAACAGTCAATGTTTGGGGCTTTTCGTGTCAATCGCCTCTGTGCGATCTATGCCAGATTTCCCAGTCGCGTGGTGGACCGTAGAAGTGGTGGGCGTGCCACGGCTTCCAGGTTGGCCACGCACTGTGTGATCCTGCGCTGCTGGGCTCTGTTTGAGCACTCACAGTTGGCAGCATCTTCCACCTTCGTTTCCGCTCCACCCTCGCCCGACTCCCGCTTTTTTCCATGGCTATGGCCACGGCTTTTGCCTGGTGTGTCACTGGGCGTGGAGCCGTCGAGCGGCCACCTCAACCCTGGGTATTCCGAGGAGAGGGGCGCTGACCATGAGCCACAGAGCTACGGCCTTGCCCAGGCCTCAACGGGGCCTGGGTGCCCCAGGCGGGGCCTTCGCGGGCAGGCCCCTCAGAGGCGGACGTGGGGGTGCCGCCCTCGAGGGGGGCGTGGCTGCACCGAGCGGCCCCTGCTGCTGCCAGATGGGCCAGCAGTGGCCCGAAGATGCCCAGGCAAATGCGGGAACTTTGCCAGAGCATGGCTTCCCCCCTTCCTGCCCTTGGCATCGCTCGGACGTGTGCATTTCTCCTTCGGCGAGGACCATCGAGGAGCATCCTTGCTGATCTGGCGAAAAGACCACGCACGAGACCGACAAAAAGCACAGGGAATGGACGTCCGAGCGATCCCTGATGGTCCGCTACCGAAAATTTCCAGTAGCGCTCCGCAGAGATCGGTCGCTACCGAAATACCGAAATGTAGCGCCCAATACCGGTATCAGACCGTTCTGAAATCCGCTATTTGAACGACCTCAAACGAATATCCGGTCGCTACCGAAATTCGGGGTGCGTCGAAATCGCTACCGAAAATTTCCGGTACCAGACCATCGGGATGGTCAGTGCTCGCAGTTTTTCCGGTCGCCGCGCCCTCCTCCTTCCCGGCTCGTGCCGCCGGGCGGCGGCGGCAGCAGGTGCGCTCGGGTGCCGGCACGCACGGCGGCGGAGAGGCCACGGAGCTCTCGGGGCCTTGGCTCTGGTTCGCCAGCATGGAGGCTCGATTGGTCGCCAAGATCTCTCTTTCACGGCGATGAAGAGGTCTCTTTCACGGCGATCCCGGCGCTCGCCAGGATCGCCCCGCATGTCACTCTCAAGTCTCCATGTTGGCGAACCTGACTTGGTCGGGGCCCATTGGTCTCGGGTCGAAAGTCGTGGGTGACCACGTCGCTCGGTGGATGGCCTGGTTTGGGCACTCATGCAGCAGGGCGAATAGCTGCGGCATGCTGTATGTCGAGCCCTGTGTGGACAAGCTCATCACATGCATATGCGGGATGGACTCGGAGCGGGAGTGGGCCAGAGGACGGCGGCTATTCCATCAATCAGCCTTCTTTCTCGCCTTCCCTCCTTCCTTCCATCGTTTCCTCCTCTCCCCCTCCTCATCCTTCTTCCAGAATTTGGTATTTGGTCTTGCTTGTCCGAAGTCCTTGAAGTATGCAAACAGCGTGTGCTGTCGAGTTGATTCGACGGCTTTCAGGCTTGAAACCTCTTGCAGGCTTCTCGGGGGGTCTCCACCCCATCTCGACCCTCCCCCTGAGGGCGTCCCCCCCCATCTTGCGAGAGTCGAGGGCGTCTGGGGCTCAGGAGGCCATGCTTCCAGTGTCGCTCTCACGGCCCGTCCTCATTCTGCAAGCAGTGCTCGCACTAATGAATTAGAGGTTAGCTGCTTACAATCCAAGATCGTATGAGGGGATTTTTTTTTCATCGCGTCGCTCATTCCGCCGGCCCATGTGTGCCTCGCCGTTTGGGGGCCGTGTTGGGACCTCTTGGGGGCCTTTGGGAGGCAGTTTGGAGGCCTCTTGGGGGCCGTGTTGGGGCCTCTTGGGGGTCACTTGGGGGCCTCTTGGGGCCTCCAGGGGACCTCTGTGCGCCTACAGCTCGTCATGTTCGTTCGGGTCTTCCATCTGGGCCCGCTCTTGGAGCCGTCTCGGGAGCCTCTTCGGCCATCTTGGAGGCCTTTGAGGCGGTCTTGGGACCCTCTGGGGCCATTTGGGGCGCTTATGGAGGCCTCTTGGGCGGGGCGATCCTGGAAGCCTCTTGGGCCGTCTTGGAGCGCCAGTAAGCCGAAAAGGCGACAACGCCAAGTCAAAAGAAATCATTAATTTTCAGCCTCTGTGGGCCCTCTTGGGAGGTCTCTTGGAGGCCCCTTGAGGCGTCTCGAAGGTGCCTTGGGCTGTCTGGAGGCCATCTTCGGCGTCTTGGAACGCTCTTGGATCTGCTCGGACCATGTTAAGCTAGCTCTCTTGGAGGCCACTTGAAGCGCTCCTGGAGCGCTCTTGGGAGCCTGCTGGGACCTGGCTGGGACCTCGCCAGGACCTGCCCAGGACCTTGTCGGGACCTGCCCGGGACCTCCCGGGCACCTCCCTCGGTACTTTTCGTCTTGGGACCCCCAGGGGCGGCCCCGCGCGCGCGAACTAGAAATACTGTTAACTAGTTGCCGGAGATCTTGGGACGCCCTTGGCCTGGTTGGCCGGCGAATTCTGCTTCACTTCCTTCTTCCTTCCTCTCATTCACACGCAGGCACACTCACACTGAGACTCGATCATACTCAGACTCGCTCACACTCAGACTCGCACCAAAACTCATCTATACTCAGACTCAGCACTCAGGCTTACCCTGATGAGCTCACATTTACATACACTGACTCTCATATACACTCACACTCCGATACACTCACACACGCAAGTCTCCGCGCGGACGCGGAAATCCTCTCAGAACCATTAGTTTTCTGAGCATTCCACGACAGAGGTGTTCAGCAGCATGCTGACATCCAATTATGCTTCAGGCCTCCCAGATGGTGTCGGAGTAGATGGTGTCTAAGGATTCCGCCGCATCGCCGATGCATCGGCGATGCGGCTCGATGTGAAGCCCGATGTCCTCCACGCAGACGGCGCCTATGCATCGCCGACGTCGACGATCCACTTACCCTATCATCTCCCACCCACCTCGGAGGCTTCTGTCTGTCTCTCTTTCTCTTCCTTTCTCTCTTTTTTTTGTTCTCTCTCTCTCTCTCTTTATACATCCTCGAGCGAGGCGGGATTGGGAGGGGGGGTTTGGGGTGGAGAGGAGTCCCCCTGGATTTGATCGACGGCGCCGAGTGTTTGGGTGGGGGGCCCACCCCCCGATTCGAAACGCGCCGCCGAATGGTCCCAAGGCAAGCGCCCGTGAAACGCGTTCTCTCACATCTTCTTATGTCAACACTGATATTGCAGCCATCCTGATGTTTTGCGTTCGTGCTCTCACCACCCTCATGAGCACAACCGTTATCCTCATCACCAGTGTCATCATCGCTATCGCCGTCGTCGTCATCCTCATCACCATCGTCATTGTCATCATTCCCGCCGCCGTCATTGTCGTCGGTAGTCGCCTGTGTCATTTTCTGCACGCACATGTCCGCATCATCATCAGCAGCAGCATCATCATCAACATTGCCGTCGTCATCATCATACTTATCATCAGTATTCGTAGATTCGCATCATCGGTATCGTAATCATCACCATCACCATCACACTCTAATCATCATCAGCATCACCATCCTTATCATCATCATCGTCGATATCCTCATCATCACCATACTCGTCATCGTCTTCGCCATCATCGACACATAATCACAACCGTCATTGTCACCCCCATCAGCCTCACCACCACAGTCGCCGTCGTCATCGTCCCCACCGTCGTCATGAATATCATCGTGGCCGCACCGCACTGCACCTGCTAGCTTCACTGCTCGGTGTTGCAGAATTGAGGGTCATGCAGTTTCAGAATCTTCCTCGCGACCATGTTTATGTTCGCACTGCGTAGTGCGATTGTTGGTATTGTCCTGTGCGTTCAAACAACATTGGCACCCCTGCGGCATAATGCCCTAAACAGCTTATACATTACGATCTAAGCAGCTTTATACATTTCGATCGGTGCCTCGATGGTGGTCATGTTGGGGGGATCGGGATAGAGATAGCGTTGGGCTAGGGATGTAGGGATAGGGATATAGGGATGCGGGAGTATGAATCGGCGTGGGGATTGAGATAGGGACAGGGATAGGGATATAGGGTAGGAAGGGGAATAAAGTGATACGGATAGGGATAGAGGGATCGGGATAACACGTAGGGCTAGGGCTACGGGTGGGTACGGCAATGGGAGGACACGGTAAGCAACGGGAGGCCACGGTAAGCAATTGGAGTCAGCGGGGGGCAACAGGTGGCCACGGGACGCAACAGGATGCCACGGGAGGTAACAGGAGGCCACAGAAGGCCACGGGCGGCCACGGGAGGCAACGGGAGGCAGCGGAAGGTAATGTCGCCGGCACGATTTCCGATTTGACAATGGTTTAATCCGTTTATGTGTTCGAGTAATATATATATATATATGTGTGTGTATATACACATATATACTCCCCTCACAGGCAGGCGTTAGGGAATCAACACGACGAGGCATCATATGACGGCTGATGCAGGGCATGGCGTCGTTGTTTTTATGCGGCATTGAACCGCACGAGCGAGCGCCTCGACGCTGCCTCGTCGCGCCAGCGCAGGTCGTGCCGCGTGCGGTGCTGCTTCGGGAGCAGAGGCCGCACGCAGTCGCACGACTCGATCGCAGCCTCGCTTCCTGACTCGTGCGCGCGGCGTCGGCGCCCGAGGCAGCCCGCAGGCGCGCAGCAGAGGATGATCGCGCTCCCCGCGGCCCGGGCGGGATCGCTGCCCTTCGCAGAGGCGGCCCCGCGAGGGCGCGGAGAGAGAGCCCGCGGGCCGCGCCTCCCGGGGCGCGATGCGCGCAGGTTGCGCGGCCCACCTTCGGAGGAGGGGAGGTGCCCGCACCGCTGCCCTTCGCCCACTTGCCCCCGTGCTCTAAGTCGGGCCCGTCCCTCTACAGGGGGAATGGTCGAACATAGTAAAAAATAGTCTGGGGACTATTTTTTGAGTATTGTTCTGACTGACCATTTTTGGAGTACTATTTTAGTTTTGTGGTTCGTCGAACATCCCCCTGTAGGGGGGACACGCCCGACCTAACGTTACGCTTCGCCCGCTTTCCCCTTGCTCGCTCTCCTGGGAGGTGCTCGTGGCCATCGCTGGATTCGCCTCGGCGTTCTGGTCGGAACGCACCCATGGAGAGGTCCTGGGAGTAGCGGTATGGGTACCTTTCAATGTCCCCCCTATCTAGTTTTTGGCAGCGACGACTGGAGGCCTGGAAATGGGCACAACAACAGCACAGGGGGTTGCCTCCACAGGGGGAAGATGATCCTAGATTGTGGTGTTGGTGGCAATATGTTTGTCAATTTGGCAGCCAGACCGTTACCACCCTCACCGAGACCGGGATCTGTTTGCATCGGTGGAGGCGCACCGCCGATATTGGTGCTGGTGCAAATCTTTACTTCGGCCTGCGAAAAAACATAACGCTTCTGCAGCGCGCCAGTGGGCCAGACGGGCGCACCGCCTCTGGGCCTCGAGGCGCTGGCCGTGGAGACGCCGTGCGACGGCGCCCCGGCCGACGTGGGCATGTTGCGGCACCGGTTCGGGGCGAGCTCAGAGCGTGTTGCCATCGGTCGAGGAAGAAGAAGCGGCATACAGTGGATACCCATGCCAAGGAACACCCTGCTTGCCCTCAGGGTGCCCTGGGTTTCTTGGGTTTCGATGGTTTGACGGTGGAAGGCGTGACTTTCCCACGCCAGGAGTCAATGGACATCCTGGGTTCGCAGGGTTGGTACCCACAGTGTCTCGGAGGTCCGCGCGGACTTCTTGGATCGCCGTGGCCTCCGGCGCACCCCCGGGGGGTCCAGCGCCGATCCACGAAAAATCCGCGCGGACCTCAGAGAACTCATGTACGTAAGTGCATTTTTTGTTGTTCTGTTTGGGCGGGGGGAGCACATCCCAAAACTCAGAGCGTCTTGCACATCAACCCTAGGAGTTACCCCTCCCAAGTTGGCTGCTGACCCCTTGGATTTGGCAGAGCCTACCAGACCACACCATCCACCCTCTCCACTTCGTGGGACACGAGGAAAGGAAGAGAACGGGGGTAAGCTGGGCGAGGAGGGGACACCTCTGGGCTTGTTCTGTGCACGTCAGTGCTTTGTTACGCGCGCAGAGTCTCGAAGCGCATCCTGGGTACGACGACGTGTGCAGGTGTTCGGGGAGCTGTCGTCTCCCGGCCCAGCTCCCAGGGCCGTCCTCATGCATGCGTGGGCCTCCGAGGGTCTTGGCGCCCCCCTCGGCTCGGATGCAACTGCGGAGGTGTCAAGTTCGGACTTCGACTTTGCCCGAAATCCGGCTCAACCTGGATTAATCCCACTTTGTACGACTTACTCCCGTTCAATCCGGCTTAACTCCGCTTCCTAATCTAACTCAACGGCCCCCCAATGGGGCTGATTAATCCTTCCGACAAAGACCTTTCAGTAGTTGCCCCCTAACCTCCTTCTTTCGGCGAAGCGCCCCGGGGGGGGGGCACGAAAAGGACCGGCATTCTCAGAGGGCGGCGCGGCTTATGCGAAGCCTTCGCGCTTCCTGAGAAGCCAGCCGTGGCTTCAGAGAAGTGGCTTCTCCTGAGATCCGACGTCGCGAACAAAAATGCAGCATCGCGAACCATCACGACAGGATCCCCAGACCCCAACATTCTACGGCATCTTTTCGAGCCAGATCGATCCGTGAGGGTCCTGGGGCCCGAGACCTGGCGAGAACGTCCAGCGATCACATTGCAACGCCCGGATCGACTGGTAGGAGGCTTACCCGAAGGCCCGAGGCCTTCTCGGGGAAGGCCCGTCCTCTTTCCAGGCCTCCCTGATGGGGGTGCCTCTCAGAATCGGCATAAAGATGAGGAGGAGGAGGAGGAGGAGGAGGAGGAGGAGGAGGAGGAGGAGGAGGAGGAGGATACGGGGGATGAGGGGGATGAGGGGGATAAGGAGGAGGAGGAGGGAGGAGGACGAGGAGGAGGAGGAGGAGGGGAGAGGAGGAGGGAGGAGGAGGAGGAGGAGGAGGAGGAGGATGATACGGGTGACAAGGGGGATACGGATGAGGAGGAGGAGGAGGAGGAGGAGGAGGACGAGGAGGAGGAGTGAGGAGGAGTGAGGAGGAGGGAGGAGGAGGAGGAGGAGGAGGAGGAGGAAGAGGAGGAGGAAACTGTCGGAGCTCCGCGGGGAGATCTGCGCCCCCTGGCGGCCTCTCTGGCGCCGCCCCTGGAGGCGCTCCGCGCGCCAGCTCCAGCGCCGATCAAACATAGATCCGCGCGGAGCTCCGCAAGTGCGTGCTCATGAAGCTGTGTGCTCCTCCGCTTGTGGGCGGGGCATCTGGGCCCTGGGAGGGGCTCTGTGTTCTTGGGGCCGTTCCTGCGGGCCCCAAGGACATGCACCAACACCACGTCGATTCCTCCTCCCCTCCTCCACCCTCATCTTCCTATCCTCTCTCCTGGGAGAGGGAGGGGATGAGGGAGGAGGGAGGTGGTGGTGTGTAGTGTATACCATTGAGCCCCGCAGTTCCTCGCGTTTAGGTTCTCCGTGGCCAGGGAAGCCCCTTCGTTCCTTCTTCGGCGTTCGAGGAGGAGGAGGAGGAGGAGGAGGAGGAGGAGGAGGAGGAGGAGGAGGAGGAGGAGGGGGAAGGGAATTAGGAGGAGGAGGAGGAGGAGGAGGAGGAGGAGGAGGAGGAGGGAGGAGAGTAGGAGTAGGAGGAGGAGGAGGGAGGAGGAGGAGGAGGGAGAGCAGGAGGAGTGAGGAGGGGAGGAGGAGGAGGAGGAGGAGGAGGAGGAGGAGGAGGAGGAGGAGGAGGAGGAGGAGGAGGAGGAGGAGGAGGAGGAGGAGGAGGAGAGCAGGAGGAGGTGTGGCTTTCGGGGCTCCGCGCGGATTGCTTGGATCTGTGCTGGCTCCCCCTGGCGGCGTGACTGCGCGCATCTATCCTCGGCTGCGTCGGAGGTTCCTGGCACAGGCGCTCTGGATGCCCAGCAGCGGCTTGCGGAGGAGAAGGGCGCCATCATTGATACTGTCGACACCGATAGTAAGGATTATTGATTTCCCATGGGTAGCCCTGCATCCTTCCCTCTTCGGTGATCTTCGGTCCATCCTCAACCACTTTCGATGGACAGCCCCGCTCGAAAAGCTTCGGCATGGGCGTCCAAGGCACTTGCATCCTCATCGTGCAACATTTCTATCAGTTTTGACTGTACCCGAGGCTTTCGGTGAACTTGGTCTCGTAGAGCCCCCTGGCAGCGTCTCTGCGCAGGGCTTCTGCAGCAGCAGCAGCCCGAGAACAGGCCTCAGGAATGACCTTTCCGTAGACGTGACCTCCGTCTGTTCCCGTCTCGCTGCCTGTGGGCGACCTTTCTGCCCCTCGGGCTCCGTCGAGAGCACTGGCCAGGAAGGTTGCCCGGCTGCGCCTGTGGGCAGCACCTCTCGAGGGGGCATTTGGCCTGAGCCGAGCCGGGGCAAGCAGACGCTGGTAGGAGTGTTCCTGTGGGGGGGGTGCACGGTCCGGTGGGCGTTCTCTCTTTTCTCTGAGGCCTCACGGCTCAGACATCGCTCGCTCGTCGCCGCTGGGGAAGATATGTAATGGTTTTCGGTCCATCCCGCCACCGTGCCAGGGTTGCGGGTCATTTCGGAGCGCCTTCGAGGGCCTCTTTGGGGCAGTTCTGGGGCCCCCCGGGGGGCCTCCTGGGGGCCTCTTGGGGGCCTCTCGGGGGCTTCGCAAGGGCCCCTTAGTGGCCTCCTGGTGGCCCCTCGGGATGTCCGTTCGTGTCCCTATCTTTGTCGTTGGGGCCTCTTGGCCCGTCTTGGGCGCCTCGCCTCTAGGGCCCTCTGGAAGCGTCAGGGAGCCGAACATGCGGGAACGGCAAGAACTTTCACAAACCAATGGTAAATCAATGATTTGGGCCTTTTGGTGTCTCTCTTAGGAGGCCTTGTGGAGACCCCTTGGGCTGTCTGGGGGCCATCTTGAGCGTCTTGGAGCGATCATTCGGCGATTCGGAGCCCGCTGCTTCAACCGTCCTCGGGGCCTCTTGGGGCCCTCTTGGCACGTCGGGGGGCCTTCATAGGCCCGAAAACGTCACGCGGCAAGACGATCTAGGCACACGCCAAGCCCTGGGAGAGTTGGAGGAGGAGGAGGAGGAGGAGGAGGACCAGGCGGAGGAGGAGGAGGAGGAGGAGGAGGAGGAGGAGGAGGAGGAGGAGAAGTAGGAGGGGCGGCAGCAGGAGGACGAGGAGGAGGAGGAGCAGGAGGGAAAAGGAGGAGGAGGAGGAAGCGGA
Organism: Prorocentrum cordatum; assembly: GCA_963575745.1. Classification (NCBI taxonomy): domain Eukaryota; class Dinophyceae; order Prorocentrales; family Prorocentraceae; genus Prorocentrum; species Prorocentrum cordatum. Next base: position 539,372 of record CAUYUJ010012336.1, on the reverse strand, counting down.
GGAGGAGGAGGAGGATATTGATGATGATGATGTTGTTGTTGATGCTGATGTTGTTGTTGGTGGTGGTGATGATGATGATGCTGATGGTGATGATGATGATGATGATGATGATGATGATGATGATGATGGTGATGAGGATGAGGATGATGTTGATGATGAGGATGGTGATGATGGTGATGATGATGGTGATGATGATGATGACGATGATGAGGATGATGATGGTGGTGATGATGATGTTGATGATGGTGATGTTTATGCTGATGATGATGCTGCTGATGCTGATGATGATGCTGATGCTGATGCTGATGATGACGGTGATGATGCTGTTCAGGATGTTGATGATGATACTGCTGATGCTGATGCTGCTGCTGATGATTATGATGCTGATGCTGATGCTGATGCTGACGCTGATGCTGATGCTGATGCTGATGCTGATGCTGATGCTGATCGTGATGAGGAGGAGGTGGAGGAGGAGGGGCAGGAGCAGGAGGAGGAGAATGATCAGGAGAAGCAGGAGGAGCAACAGGAGGAGGAGGAGCAATAGGACGAGCAGTAGGAGGAGGAGGAGGAGGAGGAGGAGGAGGAGGAGGAGCAGGAGGATACTGATAATGATGATGATGAGGAGGACGAGCGGCAGGAGGAGGAGGAGGAGTTGGAGGATGATGATGATGATGATGATGATGATGATGATGATGATGATGATGTGATGATGATGATGATGATGAGGAGGAGGAGGAGGAGAGGAGGAGGAGGAGGAGGAGGAGGAGGAGGAGGAGGAGGAGGAGGAGGAGGAGGCGGAAGAGAAGAAGAAGGAGGAGGAGACGGGGTTTGAGGCGGAGGAGAAAGAGGAGGAGGTGGAGAAGCAGGAGGTGGAGGCGGAGGAGGAGGAGGAAGAGGAGGAGGAGGAGAAGGAGGAGGAGGAGGAGGAGGAGGAGGAGGAGAAGGAGGAGTTTGAGGACGAGAAGGAGGAGGAGGAGAGGAGAGAGACGGAGGAGGAGCAGGAGAAGGAGGAGGAGGAGGAGGAGGAGGAGGAGGAGGAGGAAGAGGAGAAGGCGGAAGAGCAGGGGGAGGAGGAGGCGCGCCTGGCCGGGCGCACCGCCAGAGGCAGTGGGAACTGTCCCAGTTCGAGCGCCTCGCCCGGGCGCTGCTGGAGGCGGGCTGCCGCTCGCCGATGGCCCCCCGCCGACGCGCGTGTAAGTTCGAGGTAGCTGCGGGGCCCCTCCCGCCCCTCCTTCCCCTCCTCCTCCGTCTACTCGGGCCCCCTCTCCCTCCTTCCCTCCTCTCTCTCTCCCCCTCCCCCTCCCCCTCCCCCCTCCTCTCTCTCCCCCTCCTCTCTCTCCCCCTCCTCTCTCTCCCCCTCCCCCTCCCTCTCCCCTCGGGCCCCCTCTCCCCTCTCCTCCCCCACCCGCTCTCCCAATCTCCTTGCTCTGCTCCTCGTGCCCCTTCTGCCTCCTCTCCCCACACGGGTGCACCAATCGGCCACTTCCCCGCGCAGATTCTTCATCCAGCTGCCTGCTGGGCCTGCAGGATGGTACGGGCGTATAGCGCGCCCCCAAGGCAAGAGACGAAGTCTCGGTCCGTCTTGTGCAAAATGCCTTCCCTGATTTCATCTTGTGCTGGGGGTCCGCGGATACCTCATGGGGTCAGTTTGCTGCACGCACCCATGCCGACGCCGTTGCATGTGTGATTTGTGTTTGAGTGTTCTCGGAGCCATCGCAACCCTACCAGTGATGGTTGGCAGCTGATTGTAATTGGAGATGGATGCTAACGATCATGCTGATAAGTGAAGATCAGAAGACGTTTGCTGCATGCTGAAGGGGGTAGCGCGAGGTTGGCCGTCTTCGGTCTTCTAAGACTGGAGGGGGGGTTCTTCGAAGGCTTTCCGCCTTCTATGCGCTCGGGAGGGTGAAAGAGTATCAACGACACGCCGCGGTTGGCAGCCCGTCAGCAGAGTAAGTATTCCTTTGCATTTGCCCGACGGCCTGGTGCCACTTCAACAGTCACACGCGGATGGGTTCCCCTCGGTGGCGTGTCTTCGATACTGCGTTTGCGCCCCCACCGATCGCCCTCTCGGGAGCCGCGGATTCCTTCTACGAAGTCCCCCCCCTGTCTTCGCAGATGGCCGCCTCCGCCTCTGCACCGTTCTGCGCCCCGCCGAAGAAAGGCCCCAGCGAGCCACCGCCAAGAGGCCCCTCGCGAGGCAGAGTGCGACGTGTAGGAGAGATTCCAGGGGAAAAGGGCGGCGAGGAGAAGAGCGGGCCATGCAGGACGAGAGTGGACGAGAGTGGACGAGAGTGGAGGAGGGGGAGGAGGAGGAGGAGAAGGAGGAGAAGGAGGAGGAGGAGGAGGAGGAGGAGGAGCAAAGGAGGAGGAGGAGGAAGAGGAGGAGGAGGAGGAGGAGGAGGAGGAGGAGCCAAGGAGGAGGGTCAAGAGCAGGAGGATGCCCGGCGTGCTCGCGCAACATCAGACATGCTGCCCCCCCCGCCCATCCCTTCCCCGAATTATTTTTCTTTCCGCCGACTGGGGCGTCCCTGGAAACCAGTATTTCATGGATTTTGGCTTATTTGCTGGCGGAGAGGGACCTTGTACAATGGCGGAGGAGGGGGCGGCGGATGAGCAGGATGATGATGCTGTCCCGAAGTGGGGCAGCAAAGAAACGAACCATTCCCAAGACCGACGCACAGGCATCCGCTACTGCTGCGGCACCGTCACTCAGGACGCTGTGGGAGGGTCCGTCTCGATATGCGAAACGGTGTCTGCACGCACGCATGCAAAACCACTCCTGTGCCTCCTTCCCGTCCAGCGCCCATGCAACAAACACACTCGCAAGTCGCAGCTGATCCAATCGTCGCCGCAGCCGGCGGAGACACGCCCGACCAGCGGAGCGACGGTGAGGGAGTTCGGGGCTTACCAATTTTGCCCGGCTCCCCCTCTGGCGACGAACCTTAGCGGAGGAACGCGCTCCCTGATTGCCTCCGAGATGGCAGCAGTTCGAAACTCTGCATGATCGTCAGGATCAACACTGAAACCAGGTCGTGGGATAGCCCCGATGGTCTCCCAGAATTTGACTGCACAGACGGGGCCGTCACGTTTCTGGGGACAGTGTGGAGCCTCAGGCCACCAGGGGGTCTGCACAGCGCCTCCATGCTGTGAAGGCAGCACCTCGGCCACAGCGACAAAATGGCCAGCTGCTCGCACAGGCGGGTCGACGGCAGGGCCCAACCCCTGCCTTCCCACCGACGCTGCATCCTCGACAGGCATTGTTACATACAGTCAAGACGCTGAAATAAGGAACAGTTTGGGTTCGGAAGGGGCTCGCTGTTCCTTAGGTTCCTCCGGTGCTGTTCCTCTTGCCCTCCGGAGGCACGGAGGCGCTTACAGGGCCAAGAAGGGGCTTCGTTCCTTATTCATCGTTCCTTCTTTCAGCGGCACGACTGTAAGCGATTCTGCGGGGCGGGTCCTAAGGCGAGGCCCCCGGTGGCAACCGGGCCCCGTGGACGCCCGAGCCAGGTTCAGAGAAGGTCGCCGCGGCTGCTTGCCCTGTGCGCTCCAGGTACTCCGCTTCCGCCCCGACAGGGCCGGCGGAGCGCGAGGGGCGAGATGCGAGTGCGCCAGTGGCATCCACAGGACAGTGGGGAGGGGCAGGGCTGGGGCGAGAAAGGGCCACGCGGTGCAGTACCTGCCACCATGCCTCCACGTCTGCTCGCTGCTTCCGAGAGCGCGGCGCGTGCGGAGCGAGGACATCGACGCACGACGCTGGGGCCCCGATGGCAACGAGAAGGTACCGTGACGAGTGTGCGCATAGACGAACGCGTTGTCGCGCAAGCGTCTGTCCAGGAGCGCATTTTGCAGACATGTATTTGCCCAGAGAGCTACTCCAAGCTGGCCCGAGGTCTCAGCAGCCGATGCCAGGGCATGATCGTCGGAAGCTGTGCGCCACGTGCTGTGCTTCAGTCGTGTCTCCAGTGTTCCTGCCAACAGTGGCGAGAACTGATCTGCAAGTGCCAGCATACGATCAGGTACGTCGATCCCTGCTGCATCCTGATACCTACACCTGATGCGCGTGCCGCCTCCTTTGCCTTTTGTCTTGCGGGGCCGCAAGGCGAGTACATTTGCGACCGCAATCCGCATGTGTCCGAGCGTGGGCAAACCGTCGAGAGTTGGGGCTGACTCGTCATTCGAACTGCGTCCCACTTGCGGCGGCGAGAAAAATGCGGCAGGGGACAGACGGAGAGGGAGCAAGCTGGGTAGTCGTTCCGGGGCGGTTGGGGGCAAACACCCGTCACCGCGGATGGAGAGGTCGGAAACCCACATACATGGTGCCTTCGACAGCCCATCAACCAAGACATCCCATGGTATTTCGTTGTATGGTACCGCTGGCGTCAAACCCATGGACGACAACCTGGCTAGAGTATCTGCCAGCTCCTTCAGTGAGTTCCCCGAAAGCCCTGATACGTGCACCCAAGACAAGTCAACATGGTTTCGAAGCCACTTTGTGAGACCGTCTAAGAGACGAGGCAGCATTCCACAAGACTGGTACTTCACACCTCCTGCTACTGCTTCCACTTCTACGCTGTTCTCTGTGTGTAGTTCCACGAGGCGGGCCGAAAGTGTTGCGGAGCTTGGGCTAGCCATAGTACAAACCATAGCGCAGCATAGAACTCGGACTAGCCCGATGCACTGACAAAATCATCGCTGAGGTGGGGGGCTGGTGACGCCAGATGCCTTTCAATGCGATGCCTATCATCATGAGTCACACCGCACAAGACGACAGCCCAGGGTGGTGGTCCATACAGTCGTTTCCGAAAACAACCTCCAGATTCGTCCGTGTACACTTCATACCGAGATCTATCACAACCGGGAATCGGCGGGGCCGGACCCGTGATGCAACGCAAACCGCTGTGTGGTGGAATGCAGATATGGCGAGAAATAGCACGCAGCTGGAGTCTGCAGCGCTCCATAGAATGCGAGAAGCGCGATAGTTCTCTGGCCATGCAGCGGAGAGGCGAGAGCAATCTGGGATAGGGCCGGGCGGCGTGCGGCCGTGGCAAAGTGCAGTTGCCGCGCCCATCTGGGAGGCGCCTGGCTCCGTGGCCGACGACGCCCCCCTCGGCCTGCTCGCCCCGGCGTCGACTGCGGCTCGACGTCGGCAGCGGCGGCCTCCGCTCTCCCGGGGCCGATGGGCGACGGCTCCCTGCGTGCCCTGCAGCGCGGACTGGGGCCGCGGCAGCGGGAGGGCCGAGCCCTCGTCGGCTCGCTCCTGCCCGCTGGCGTGGGGCGGCGCCCTCCCGCGACCGCTCTCGCCGCGACCTGCGAAGCCGGGGACCGCTGGGGCCCACGCCGCCAGCACCTCCTGGCGGTCCCTCGTCAGCTCTGCGAGCTCCGGCACCGCCTCTCTGCACGGCGGCCGCCAGTGTCGGCTGGTCGACCTCGGCGGGCCCCTTAAGGGCAGCAGGCTGGGCCCCGGCCTCCGCCGCGCGCGCGGCCCCTCGTGGCTGCAGCGGCCCTCGGCGGCCGTGCGCTGGGCCTCCCGCTGCTCGTGCTGCTCCAGGCGCACCCTCCCTCGGGAGGGGAAGACGCACACAGACACCATGAATCGTCGACTCCCAGAAAGTATAGGAACATATGGGGAAGTGGGGGGGAGACAAAACCCCAGAAAATACAGGACAGTATGGGCAATCCTGTTGTTTATGTGTACTTCTTTGCGTGTCCCAGTTCCCCTTCACTCACGACCGCCGCCTCGTACGCGTCGCGGTACGACTGTTTCTCGGCGCGGATCACGCCAGGCTCCGGCACAGCATGCGTCGCACCACGTGAAGGTGCCAGCCTTCCAGGCTCATGGGCAGCTCGCGCTCCTGCAGGGTTCGGGAGGTCCGACGTGTCCGCCTGCGCGGCGCTAAGGCGAGAGTCACATGATGAAACATTTCAGGGTCAGAAGTGGTGAGGAGAAGTCAGGCGAATTGCCCGGCTCGACGTTTCGACCGGCCTCGGGTTGCGACAGGGGGGAGGTCTTTGTATGAAACAGAAAAAGGGGACGGAGGAGGAGAAAGAGGAGGAGGAGGCGGAGGAAGAGGAGGAGGAGGATGCGAGGAGGAGGAGGAGAAGGAGGAGGAGGAGAAGGAGGAAGAGGATGAGGAGGAGGAGGAGGAGGAGGAGGAGGAAGAGGATGCGGAGGAGGAGGAGGAGGAGGAGGAGGAGGAGGAGGAGGAGGAGGAGGAGGAGGAGGAGGAGGAGGGAGGGGGAGGAGGGAGGGGGAGGTGGGAGGATGATGAGGAGGAGGAGGATATGAGGAGGAGGAAGAGGAGGACGAGGACGAGGGTGGAGGACGGCGGCGGAGGACGAAGGCGGAGGACGAGGGCGCAGGACGGAGAAAGGGAAGGAGGGAAGACCCCTGTCCTCATCGAAAGGCGGGTGTCCACGTGCTCGCATGCCAGAAGCTCGTCGACCCGTGGCTGGAGGACTTCCTGCGTTGTCGAGGCTCGTGCCTCTTCGGTCACGCGGGCTCCCTCAGAGCCCGGCGGTTGGTGGTTGTTGTTGTTGTTGTTGTTGTTGTTGGTGTTGGTGGTGTTGTTGTTGTTGTTGTTGTTGTTGTTGTTGTTGTTGTTGTTGTTGTTGTTGTTGTTGCTGTTGCTGTTGTCTGTCTGTCTGTCTGTCTGTCTGTCTGCCTGCCTGCCTGCCTTCCTGTCTGTCTGTCTGTCTGTCTGTCTGTCTGTCTGTCTGTCTGTCTGTCTGTCTGTCTGTCTGTCTGTCTGTCTGTCTGTCTGTCTGTCTCTCTGTCTGTCTCTCTCTCTCTGTCTGTCTGTCTGTCTGTCTGTCTCTCTGTCTGTCTCTCTCTCTCTGTCTGTCTGTCTGTCCGTCTGTCTGTCTGTCTGTCTGTCTGTCGGTCTTTCCTTTTTGTCTGTCTGTCTGTCCGTCTGTCTGTCTGTCTGTCTGTCTGTCTGTCTGTCTGTCTGTGTGTATGTGGTTTGACATGCTTGTATGTTTTCGTGTGTGCTGTTTGTACCTTTACTCTTCGGCTTCTGGAGGCCGTTTCCCAGCTCCAGGACCGTGCACAGACGAACTCAGAACGAATTTTCTGCCCTGCTCGAGATCCCCGAAGTTCGGATGCAACTCTTGGGAGGCCACATTCTGACTTTGCCCTCGTCCCGAATATGCTTAAATCTGCCTTGATCCCGCTTCATCCTGCTGCATCCCGCTCAATCTGGCTGAAAATCCCGCTTCATCCGCGGCCTAACCCAGCGTGGCGGCCCTTCTGTGGCGCTTAGTCCTCCTAAGTTCTTCCGGCGAAGAGCTCCCAGCGGTTGCCTCCGAACCGAAGATTGGAGTCACGAAATGAGTGTCGGAGTGGTATGTTCGGGGCGGTGCTCCTCCCCGCGGGGTCCTCGGGGGTCGCCTCCCCAGTGAGGGGCGGCCAAGGGAGAGGTGATGACTGCGGGGGAGGGGATATCCTGGCGGGAGCCTCGTTGCTTTCACGGCGGGGGCCGCGTCCCTTTTGGCGCCCACTGGTCCACGCACGTGCCTCGTGCTATGACCTGCGACCCCCCCTCTTGGACGCGGTGCCCTCCCCCCTTGGACGCCCCCGATTTGGGGTGTCATCATGGGGCGCCTCCCCAGATCTCCGCGCCTTCGGCCTCTGGGGCCCATTTTCGGGGGTCGGGGCTGTCACATTGAGCCCTGGGGCGAAAAAACGATCCAGGGTAAGGGGGCGGGACCCCTGGGGCCGCAAGCTGAAAAGGTCTCATCGTCGGATGTCTGGGTCCCGGGCCGCCTTGAGCCATCTTGAGAGCCATCCTGAGAGCCATCTTGGTGCCATCGAGGGCCGTCTTGGGCCTTTGTGGAGGCCACGCAGGTTCACGTTGTCCGACTTGGAGGCCGTCTTGGCTGTCTTGGAGGCTATCGGGAGCCATCTGGGCCGTCCAGGACGAAGAAGCCCATGTGGACCACCCCTCCTGTGGGGCCAGCGGGCTGGGCCAGAGGCCACCGTGAACCTTTCGGAAGGGCCAGCACGAGGTACAATCAACCCGCATTGTAAGTATGAGCAACTTTCCAAGTTTACCATTGCATCCTTCTCCTTTTGCCCATCCCTGGCCGCTTTCGCTGGCCGCGCCCCGCCTGTAAGGCGTCGGCATGGCCTTCCAAGGCCCTTGCACCCTATAGCGCGTCCTCATACGGGTTGGCTGTAGAGTCCCTGGCACGCCAACTGCCCACCAGGCAGGCTACGCGGGCTACTGATTGAAGATCCCTACGGCGAACCACTGCCGCCTGCCGCCCTTTGGAAACGCCCATGCGTGGCCAACGTCGGGACAAAGCTTGGCCGAGCCCTTGGACTAAGCGCTCCTCCAGCCGCTGTGGAAACTCGCGGGGAAACGCTCCCTTCGTCAGCGGCGACGTGGCACGTCACGCGTCGGAGCGCAACAGCTGCGACGCCGCCGAGCTCAGTGCGCAACGGCACCACTGGAAACGAAGGATAGCGGCCGCGGAGGGAGGCACAGGAGGGAGCCGCGCTCAGAGCCTGCAGCACCTCGCGCCCTCGCGCGCGGTGCTGGCTGGTGGCCGCAGGGTCCAGAGGGAGTCGCGCGAGGTGGCCACTTTGCACGCACCGGAGCCACCTCGGGGGAGCACAGACCACAACGGTGGCAGAAGCCAGTGAGCCGAACATCTTTCTGGACGACGGGGCCGCTGAGCAGCTTCACTGGAGCAGGAGGCGGAGGAGAAGGAGGAGGAGGACGAAGCAGCTGTTGCTGCTGCTGACGATGACGACGACGACCGTTCTGATGATGGTGATGTTAATGATGCTGATGATGATGATGATGATGACGACGATGCTGATGCTGCTGATGATCAGGATTATGCTGATGCTGCTGTTGATAATGATGTTGATGATGATGCCGATACTGCTGCTGCTGATGCTGATAATGTTGATGACGGTGAATATGATGATGATGCTGATGCTGCTAATGCTGCTGAGGATGATGAGGATTGATGATGATAGTGATTCGGAGGCGGACGTTCATGCTGATGCTGCTGTTGATACTGGTGATGATGAAGCTGTTGAGGCTGGTGCTGATGATGATGATGGTGGTGAGAATGATGATGAGTTAACTGATGATGAAGGTGCTGTTGCTGCTAATGATTATGTTGATGATGCTGATGATGAGGAGGATGCTGGTGATGATGGTAAAACTGATGATGAGGGTGTGGATGCTGCTACCGCTGCTACTAATTGTGGTGATGATCATGAGTAACATGATGATGATGATGATGATGATGATGATGATGATGATGAGGATGATGATGATGATGATGAAGGTGATGATGATGGAGATGATGATGATGATGATGATCCTGATGATGATTCTGATGATGATGATGTTGATGATGATGCTGATGCTGATGCTGATTATGATCATGATGCTGATGCTTATGATGATGATGCTGATGATGCTGCGGATGGTGGTGGTAGTGGTGATGATGCTGACGACGATGGTGGTGATGATGCTGATGATGATGGTGATGATGATGATCCATAGCATCGTCATCATCACCACCAGCATCATCACCAGCATCATCATCACAGCACGATGATGCGATGCTGATGAGCATCAGTACGACCATCATCATGTGTATGATGATGTTGGTGATGATGATGATGACGACGATGATGATGATGATGCTGATACTGCTGCTGCCGCTGATGATGCTGCTGCTGATGATGATGATGATGATGGTGATGCTGTTGCTGATGATGATGATTATGGTGGTGGTGATGATGATACTGCTGCTGCTGCTGATGATGATGCTGATACTGATGGTGGTAGTGGTGATGATGATGATGATGAGGATGATGATGATGATGCTGATGATGATGATGATGATGATGATGATGATGATGATGATGATGATGATGACGATTATGATGATGCTGTTTCTGATGATGATGATGAGGAGGAGGAGAATGAGGAAGAGGAGCAGAAGGAGGACGGATGACGGAGGACCGAGGACGGAGGACGGAGGACGAGGAGGGACGGAGGAGGAGGAGGTGGAGAAGGAGGAGGAGGAGGAGATGCAGGAGGAGAAGGGGGAGGAGGCGGAGCAGGAGGGTAGGAGGAGCAGGAGGAGCAAGAGCAGGAGGCGGAGCATGAGTTGGGGCAGTAGGAGGATGAGGTGGAGGACGAGGAGGAGGAGGAGGAGGAAGAGGACGGAGAAGGAGAAGGAGGAGGCGGATGAGGAGGAGGATGGACGAGAAGGAGGAGGAGGAGGAGGAGGACGAGGAGCAGGAGGAGCAGGAGGAGGACGAGGAAACGGAGGAGGAAGAGGAGAAGGAGGAGGAGGAGAAGGAGGAGGAGGAGGAGGAGGAGGAGGAGGGAGGGGGAAGATGGAGGGGGAGGAGGTGTAGGATGAGGAGGAGAAGGAGGTTAGAAGGAGGAGGAGGAGGTGGTTGTGGTGGTCACTGCATAAGGGAAACAAGTCCCTAGCAGAGCAACACGCATCACGATCACGACGACGCCGACGGCAGCGACGACGACGACGGAGACGAGGCGAGCAGATGATGATGAGGAGGAGGAGCAGGAGGAGGAGGAGAAGGAGCCGGAGGAGGAGGAGGGGGAGGATGAGGAGGAGGAGGGAAGGAGGAGGAGGAGGAGCTGCTGCCCCCTCCCAGCCTCCACTCGCACTGCGGAGGAGGAGGAGGAGGAGGAGGAGGAGGAGGAGGAGGAGGAGGAGGAGGAGGAGGAGGAGGAGCTGCTGCGCACCCGAGCTCGCACTGCGGGGCGCAGGCGTCTCGGTCCTCTCGCGCCTGTCGCTGCGCCACGTTGGCCACCTGCGGCGCCTGAGCGGCGCGGTGCCGGTGACCTCCCTGGCGGCGCTACCCCAGCGGTGGGAGCAGGCCCGCATCTGGGCTGGGGCTCTCACATCGGAGGAGGGCCAGTCGAGACAACGAGGGCCCGTCCTGGCGTTTCTTCGCCTGGTTCTGGCCCGCCTAGGATCTTCTGGCCGCTACGGCTGGATCCGCGAACAGAAACGGGTCAGGGTAGACCCCGGGAGGGGTCTTGAGACGGATTTTGAACGGCTTTGGGGTTTGTGAGCCCCGCATGTGTCGGGGGTGGTAACTCCTCGGGACGCGCACGGACAGCCCCCCCAGTTTATTCGGCTGGCCTCAACACACGCCGACTGCATACCGATGTATAATATCGGAGGTTGGGGGGTGAGATCGCAGTGAAACGGAGACCCCCCACCGGGAAATCGGTTTCGGTTTCGTGTTCGTGTCATGTGTGTGGGCGAGGCGAAGTTACGCGGGATCCTCCTGTAGCTAGGCCGAAGTTGGAGCGAAAGTCCGTTCCCGTCCGCTGGTGGCTGGGAGGTGTCCCAGTTGGGCCGGGCGGTGTCCTGGGTGTCCCGGGTGTCAGTAGGAGCGAAAGTCCGTTTCCCGTCCGCCGGTGGCCGGGAGGTGTCCCAGTTGGGCCGGGCGGTGTCCCGGGCGTCCCAGGTGTCCCGGGCGTCCCGGGGCTAACGCATGTCGCTAATTTCATAATTCATGTTTTTCGGCGCTTGCGGCGGGCTTTCTCATTCAATCCAGCTTATCTTCTCCAATCCACCTTGTCCAATCCAATCCATCTTATCTTATCCAACCCATTTTGTCCCATCTTATATTATCCCACCCAATCCAATCCACCCAACCCAATCCATTAATTTATTTGTTTCTGCGCCTGCGGCGGGCCAATCCAATCCATCTCATCTAATCCAATCCATGTCTTCCAATCCAACAAATCTTATCTTTTCCAATCCATCTGATCCCATCTAATCCAATCCAGTCTGGGTGGACATTTGATCTCAATCCCCCCCAACCTCCTTATCGCCCGCAGCGCGGTCGTATAGGTATGTGTATAGTAATATATTTGTGCCCCTCGGTAACAAAACATACAGATACGCTGGGGTACGGGACATCCTCCTGGATCACCACCCCTTTTGGCCCGACAGTGTTGACCCATTGCGGGGTCTCCCAGGCTCACCTTCCGTCGCTCAAACATCTTCGGAGGCTGCCGAAAGGCGACCAGAGTGGCCTGGCAGGGCCGAAGACGCCCGAATGAGCCTGCTCATCAAGAGACCTTGAAGACATCCTAAGAAAGCTCCAGTATGCGCCTCCAGAGAGCCCAAGGAGGCCAGAAGTGCTCCGCCTCGTAAGCAAGCAATTGGCTTGGCGACAGACCTGTCCCCACGCGGTCATGTGTAGCGCAGGGCGCGGGTCTCTTTTACACACTGCGCGCCGCGGGGCAACTCGGAAAGATGGCTTCAGCGGAGCACGCGTGCACGATGCGCCGAATCTCTCGTGAGACACGATCTGCGTGAAGGGTGTGCCGAGTAAATCGAATGGCCCCGCGCGAACACGCCCGCTGAGGCCGCATGTGGACTTCCTCCAGGCACAACCCGTGCGAGGCAAGTTCCGAAATGGGCTGGGGGACACCATGCGAAGCTGCCCATTGATGCCATATTCGGAGCTCCTCCTGGGGCATGCTTCGCGTGACAAGTGTGCCGGCATTGGCGGGGCATTGCGGTAGAAACCTTGTCTCTGGGCGTTTGGGTGGTGCTCCTTGTGGGCACGATCCGCGTGATGGGGTGTGCCAAAATGACCAGGGGGAGGGCGCAGTGCGAACCTTGCCTTTGCGGCCGTAGGTGGAGATCCTTGTGGGCCATGATCTGTGTGAGAGGTGTGCCGAAGTAGACGTGGGGATCGGGATGCGAACCTTGTCTCTGGGGCCGTCCGTGGAATTGTCTGCGGGCCACGGTCCGTTTGAGAGGTGTGCTTAAGTGAGCTAGCTGGGCGACGCTATGATGCTTCCCTCTTGTACAACAAAAGCAGTCACTTGCGGGGCACAATCCGCGTGAGGGGCGTGCCATTGTACTAAGCTTTTCTCTGAGCGCGTAGGTGGAGCTCCCTATGGGGCGCGATCCGTGTGAGGGTTGTGCCGACATGGGCAGGGGGACGCTGAGCCAAGCCTGTGTCTGGGGCCGCAGGTGGAGCCCTTTGAGAGACACGATCCGTGCGACAATATGTGTCCTCTGATGTTGAACATTGTAGATTGCACTTAGAGCTTGCTAGAACTCAAGCGCGCGCGAAGCGCGCGTGTATATATATACATATTCGCATACATGTATTGACACTACTGTTGTTCCTCATTTTGTTTTCTATCTCTCTCTATATATATATACATGCACATATATATATATATATATATATGCACATTTTCCTACTCCTATATCTTTAAATGCCTGGGCGGGGAGACCCCTCCCCCCCCCCCAGACGCGCCTCCCGGGATCTGGGGCTTTGGGACCCTCCGGACGGGCATCCAACGACACCTCCGGCCTCGTAGGGCGTGATGCGCTCCCGAAACGACCCCAGAGAGCCCCAATACGGTCCACGACGACCCCCAGGAAGCTGTCAGACCCCCAAAGATCGTCCCGAAACGTCCCAAGAGGCCTCCAAGAGCACTCCCATGAAGGCCCCAAGAGGCAAAACTATTTTTTAGTTGGTTTTTGGGGAATTTTTGGGACGGTGGTCTTTGGGCGTCCGAAGCCGCCTGGGAGGCTCCCAAAACGCCCCACAACCATCCGAAAGGGCTTCCAGGCAGTCCAAGAGAGCCCCAAAACGGCACAGCAGGGGTCCAAGATGGCCCTCAGAGAGCCCATATGGCGGCCCAAGATGGCCCCAAGACACCCTCCGAAGCATTCCAAATCGTGACCCGGTCGCTTAGGGAGTCCGCGGTTGGAGGCAGGTTGGCCCGAGGAAGCCCACAGAGGCCCCCAGATCACGCCCAGGAGGCCTCCAGAAGGCCTTTAGAAAGCCTGAAACAACTTTTGTGAGGCCCCCAGAGGCTCTCCAAGGAGGAGCCTCTGCAAAAAGAGCTGAGCAGGATGGGGAGGATGCGCAGGGCATGGTGAAAATGAGGAAAAAGAAGCATGGAGGAAGGATAACGAATAACATTATTAAAGCGGCGATTCCGGAAAAGGCAACAAGGAGTTATCGCTAAATTGTCGGCTTGACCTTCCTGCTAGTCCGCCTGCATACCACACTTCAAGGACCAAGGTACATGGCGCGAAGCGCCACTGAAGTCTTGTGTATATACATCTAAAAAGATGGCACGCCCCGCCACCGTGCAAGCCCAGCTTTCTCGGTGGTTCTGTGCGCGATGGAGAACTGGGATCGCGTGACATCTTGTATCTCAAGTTTTCGGAGACCCGTAACATGTGGCGTGCTCTTTGTAGGGCCGTCTTGGAGGTTTCTGGGAGCAAGGTGCTTGACGCCGTCACGTGTGACACCTCGGCTGTCTTGGATGTTTGGTGTGTGTTAGAAGTATGTGAGCCCGTCAGGGGCAGTGGTGATGATGACGACGAGGCTGATGAGGAGGGCGAGGACGGTGATGGGAATGATGTTGATGATGTTGATGATGATGATGATGATGACGATGATGATGATGAGTATGATGTCGGCGATGGTGATGTTGGTGATGATAATGGTGGTGGTGATGATTATGTTGTTGGCAATGATGATATAGAGGAGGACGACGATTATGCTGACGAGGCGGATGATGATACTGATGATGATGCTACTGTTAGTCGTAATATTATGAATGATGATGGTGTTGTTGTTGGTGATGAGGGTGATGATGAAGAAGGCGATGATGATGTTGATCATGCTGGTGATGATGGTGATGATGAGTTTGATGATGCTGATGATGCTGCTGATTGTCATGATGATGAGCATGACGATGATGACGACGCTGATGCTGATGCTGTTGCTGTTGATGACGATGGTGATCATGGTGATGAGAGTAATGCTGGTAATGATACTGGTGTTGCTGATGGTGGTTCTGACTCGTTTGATGATGAGGATGGTGATGATGATGATGATGATGATGATGATGATGCTAATGATAATGATGCTGATGCTGTTGATGCTGATACTCATGTCGCTGATGATGCAGATGCTGTTGCTCGTGCTTGTGATGCTGATGGTGATGGTGACGCTGATGCTGATGATGGTGATGATGACGGCGATGATGATGATGATGATGATGATGATGATGATGATGACGGCGATGATGATGATGATGATTAGGATTGTGATGCTTGTGCTGGGGACGATGATGATGGTGGTGTTGATGCTGGTTTTGAGATTGCTGTCGATGCAACTGCTTCTGCTGGTTATCATGCTGTTCATGATGATGGCGATCATGCTGATGATGCTGCTGTTACTGCTGATGGTGATGATACTGGGGAGGAGGAAGATGAGGAGGATGCGGTTTAGGAAGAATAAGAATAACAATAATGAGACGAATACGAGGAGGTGTAGGAGCAGGAGGGACGCCCTCACATGTGGCACAGTTCGTCTTCACGTGATGGGCTCCCATGAACCCCATTTGGGCAGTTTTGTAGCCGTTTTGGGGCCTCGTTGCGGCCTAGTTTATATATCTTGAGGCCTCTTAGGGGCCTCTTTGGGCGGACGGCTCGATTTCTCTGCTCCTGTTGCCCCCCTTTGGCAGCCTTCGGCGTTTTTTGGGTTGCTTCGGAGCTCTCTTGCCCCATGTTGGGGATTCTTGGCGCAGTTGTTTGGGAAAGGGGGCTCCTTCTGATTGTTGCCTCTCGGGGCCCTCCTGGGGGACTCCTGGGTGCCTCTGTTGGGCCTCCTGGAGGCCTCTTGGGGCGGACGGTTCGAATTCTCGGTTCGTGTTTCCCCCTCGTGGTTCTTCGGAGACCGGTTTAGAGTTCTCTTGGGCCATCTTGGCGCTCTCTTGGGGGGCTCGCGGAGCTTCGGAAGCTCGAACAGGCGACAATCTTAAGAACGCTGAACGAACTAGGGACGCACATGTGTTTTGCCTCTCGGCGCCATCTCGAAGTCCTCTTGGCCGTGTCTTTTGGGCCTCCTGGGGCCTGCTGTGGGTTTCTTGGGGCGGAGGGCTCGAATTCTCGGTTCGTGTTCCCCCTTGTCGGGGCCGTCTTGGGGCTTTCTTGGGCAGTCTTAGCCGCCTCTGTTGCTGTCTCGGAGCCCTCTCGGGCCATCTGGGGGCCCGCTTGCGGGTCTCTGGGGCCGTCTTGGGGCAGCCTCGAGTGTGTCTGGGGTCGTCTTGGGATGCTGGAAGCTCGAACAGATGAACACCCGAAACACATTGAATATTTGCGGAACCTCATTGAATGTTGCCCCTCGAGGCCCTCTTGGGAAGCTTCTTCGGACTCTCTTGGGGCGCCTTGAAGGCCTCGTGGGCCGTCTTGAGGCCATCTTGGGAGGTCAACGTGGCCATCTTTGGCCGTCTTGGAGGCGTATCTGGGTCTCGGGAGCGGGAACCTTCATATTTTGCAACGGATTGTGGTCTAGGGAGAGGGGGCGATGCGCAGAGGTTGGTGTGAATAGAGGGGGGGAGGGACTTGGAATATCACAGACACCCTCCCAGGCAGCACTTGTCATTCCAGCACGCCCCAGCGTGCCAGGAGGCACGGTGGTGGATCCATCCTGGAAGCACATATGAGCTATCCGAGACACTTTTGGAGTCGTCTTGTGCCAAATTTGACCAAGTCCGCAAGTATCCTCTAGGACTCCCTCAGGAGGCAGCCTTACTGCCTGAAGCCTCTAACAACGAGCAATCACCAGGGCCACGACTGCCGCCCCCCCTGCCTCCTTCCGACCTTGTGCCCGCGCTTTTCTATCCTCTCGTTGGCGTAGACATGGATGCGTCAATACATTTGTTGTGTTTGCTTGTTGCTGGGGGCATCGGTAGCAACGTATCATCGTCATCCGCGCGGCTCCCTGCCAGGTGGTCGGCGTGATTGGCCCCATCGAGTCGAGGACGATCTGCGAGAGGACCTACACGATCATCTCTCCGCCTGCCAGCAACAGACCAGGGCAGTGCGGGCGAGCGCCTCAGTGGCAACAGCACTTGCCAATCAAGATTATGGGTTGTGATCACCCGTGCACCTCAGAGCAGACAGCCGTTCATCGATCCGACCCGACCACGTCTCCCACTCCTCGTGAATTCCCATTCCAATTCCGAGAGCAGAGAGGGGGCTGAGCACCCCTGCTCCGATTGTTCCCCCACTAAGCCTCGGGATCGTTTCCCTGTTTGTTTTCAAGTTCTGCCAACTCGAATGGCGGCTGTCCCCTTCGCAGTCTTGTAGATTGCTTTTCGATCGCCGGCCGGGATACTCTGCGGGCTGAGTGCGCGAGCCCCTGTCGCTGAGGAGACCGCCATCGGAGCCAGCGAGGGTGATGACGCTGCTCGTCGGCGCGCCCGATGAGCACGCGCTGGCCGAGCTCAAGCGTTGCGTCCCGCAGGCAGTCCGCAGGACGGCGCTGGGACGAATGCAAGCCCCCCCCCTGCGAAAGTCAGCCTCCGCATCCTCTGTCTCTGCACAGCGCCGTGGCCCGGCAGCGCGAAGGCGGCCCGGTTCGGGAGCCTTGAGACGGGGGTCAACGCAAACGGGGGTCAGCCAGAGCGCCCCGACCTTGCAGGATCCTGCAGGGCCAGGGCCGCATTGACCCGGGTTTGGGTGCAGGATCCTGCAGGATCTTGCAGGATCCTTCGCATTGACCCGGGTTTGGGTGCAGGATCTTGCAGGATTTTGCAGGATTCTGCAAGGCCTGACTGACCCGGGTTTGGATTGACCCGGGTCAGAGGACCCCCGACCGGTGCGGCCAGTAGGGTCTTGTTTCACCCTGGGTTTGGATCAGGGGCTGCGGCCCGCAGGCTGGAGCGAGTTTGGAGCACTGCATGGACCTTGGTATCGACCTCCGCACCCCCGCGAAAGCCGTCTGAGGCAACTGCGGTGGACAGCTCAGGGGCGGTCCTTGCGCTCCTTCGCCGCGGGGCCTCGTCGACGGCACGAGCGATCGAAGCCCCTGGACACATGTACCGGCCCCGATTAGTAGGTCGACCCTGCCAAGTCAAGGGTACCCTTGTGTCTTGTGCCTCGCGACCCATGCCTCCTGCATTCCCATGGCAGTGTGCCCCTCGGAGAGGGTATTCTGTCCTCTCGCGTGGCCTCTCCAATCCAGTCCGCATGCAGTGCGGAAGGTTCGTGCTGTATCGACGCGCGCGGCGTCGACCCCAGTGCGGGCGTGGCGGTTGAACGCCGCCATTGCGGAGGGATCTTGATGGGCCTGTTTCCCACCACCACCACCACAAGTTGGAGGGGGGAAGAAGGAGGACGAGGAGGACGAGAAGTAGGTCGAAGAGGAGGAGGAGGAGGAGGATGAGGAGGAGGAGGAGGAGCAGGAGTAGGACCCCCTCCCCCTCCAACTTATGGTGGTGGTGGAAGACAGGCCCATCAGATCTGCCGAGCGAGAGAGGCCGCCGAGCCTGCCCTCGGCGCGAAGGGGCCAAGTGAGGGTGGAGCGGAGGAGGCGAAGCGAGCCGAGAGCCTGGGCTCAGTTTTTTGACAGCAGGGTCGTTGGATGGCCCCCTCCCCGCGGCGGCTGCGTGAGACCTACGAGCGCTGCGCTGCGACCGCGTCCGAGGAGGAGGAGGAGGAGGAGGAGGCGGAGGCCACACTGAGATCCGACGTAGCGAAGCAACCACATCATCGCAGCACATGACGACCGGAGCCCCAGACACCCCCACCGTTCTGCGCCATCTCTCGGGGGCGGCGGGGCCCAAAGCGGTGCGACAACAGCCGTTCGAAGAGAAACGGCAACGCCAGGATCTCGGGACACGTCCGAGGAGAAGTCCGAGGAGGCGGCTGAGGAGGCGGAGTTGGATGAGGGGGGGGAGTTGGAGGAGGAGGAGACTAGGAGGAGGAGGAGACTATGAGGGGAGGAGGAGGAGAAGGAGGAGGAGGAGGAGAAGGAGGAGGAGCAGACAGGAGGAGGAGCAGGAGGAGGAGAGGAGGCGGAGGAGGAGGAGGCGGAGGGGGTAGTAGGCAAGTGGAGGAGGAGTAGGAGGAAGGAAGATGATGATGTTGATGATGATGATGACGACGACGACGACGACGATGATGATGATGATGAGGAGGAGGAGGAGGAAGAGGAGGAGGAGGACAAGTGCAAACCCAGGAGTCACCAACCCTCCCTCCAAGCTCCCTCTTCATAGGCCCCTACAACGGATAATGCTCACTGAGAGAATTGCCTCGTTGGAATACAACCGTTTGTAGACCCTGAAGCATGCCAACACATTGTTCTCTGGATTCCAACGCCGGTCCTGAATCGTGCCAGAACCGTGCGGTGACGGTCCTGAATCGTGCCAGAACGCCATTCCTGCGACATCAACACCGCGAATCAACGTAATTGTTGCACCCTCATAATCCAGACTCCTTCCAACACACAGTTTCTGGTACGCTGCTCATGAGAACCCGTGAAACTCTTGCAACTGTAAAACAACGAATGTGCGCGGCGCTATGGCGAGAGCCACATTTTGAAAAATATTCGCCCTCAATCCGTGAGATTCTGGTTGAACAGTTTGAAAGCGAATGTATGCGGGACTTAAGGGAGAGCCACATTTTGAAAACAGGTCGCCCTCAATCCGTGAATTTGCAATGTTTGAAGAAGAATGTGCGCGGCGCTGAGGCGAGAGCCACATTTTGAAAACGGGTCGCCCTCCATTTGTGAAGCTGTAGTCAATGTTTGAGCTTGAGGGTCATTTATGGTGACAAAGTCTCAGACGAAACACCCAGCCTGCCCTAAAAACCGGCCTCGGGGTGCCACGGGGAGAAGTTAATTTTGAAGGAAAAAGAATGGAGGAGAAGGAGGATGAGGAGGAGATGGAGGAGGAGGAGGAGGAGGAGGAGGAGGAGGAGGAGGAGGAGGAGGAGGAGGAGGAGGAGGAGCTCGAGGAGGAGGAGGAGGAGGAGGAAGGAGAAGGAGGAGGAGGAGGAGGAGGAGGAGGAGGTAGTAGTCAAGAGGAGAAGGAGAAGGAGGAGGAGGAGGAGATGGAGGAGGAGATGGAGGAGGAGGAGGAGGGGGAGGAGGAGGAGGCCGAGGCGGAGGCCGAGGCGGAGGCCAAAGAGAGCGCCGCACTCCCCAGCCTGCACGAGTCGGCCCTGCGCGGCACCGTGCTGCTCGGCGCCGGGCTGACCGAGGTCCACCTGGCGGACGCGCTGGAGCGCCGCGCGAGGCGGCCGCTGCCCGAGGACGGGCCCACGCCCGCCCGCGCCTCCGCCGCCGTCCCCTCGACGTCGTCGTCGTCGTGGTCAGCCTCGTCGTCGTCGTCGTCGGCCTCGTCGTCGTCGTCGTCGTCGTCGTCGTCGTCGTCGTCGGCCTCGTCGTCGTCGGCCTCGTCGTCGTCGGCCTCGTCGGCCTCGTCGTCGTCGGCCTCGGCTTCGTCGTCGTCGTCGTCGTCGGCGTCGAAGGCGGCGGTGGCGGCGGCGGCGACCAGGGCGAGCGAGCCGCGGGGCCTCGCGCCTCCTCGGAGGAGCGCACCTGCAGGAGCCGGCGCTCCCTGGTCGGCCCCGGGCCGCGCGGACTGAGGCCGGTTTTGGGTCGGGCGTGCCCCTCTGCAGGAGGATGGCTAAAACATGGGCAAGCAATAGAGTCAACCATGGGTACGATCGCATCCTTTTTTCTTCGGTATTCGGCATCCTTCGGCATTCTGCTGCGCTCTGCACGGAAAGCGCCAGCATGGCGTTCCAAGGCCCCTGCATCCTTACCGCGCAGCCTTTCTATCCTTGTCGAGCGTAGTCTGGGGATGATTTGTTGTGTGACGCTTTTGAACAAGTTTTTGGCAATGATTCATCTATCGTCTAAACTCCGCCTGTGGGAGGACATGCCCGACGTATGGCCAGCTTGGATCGAGCCAGTGCCCCAAGGGGGCGTTCCATGCCTTCCCCTCCGCCCCACGCCCCAGAGGTCCGACGCGCCGTGACAAATCGGAGCGGCTGTTTTTGATAGTTTTCTACCTCTGGGGGCCTTCGCCGGGCCTCGGGAGCGTCAAAAACGACTCAGCTCCCCTTCCCCTGCACCATGAGTCGCTTTCGATCAGGCGAGCAGGCTTTCAGGACGCCGAGGTGGGGCGTACTTTCCATGCATGCGGGCGTAGTGGCACATAGCATCAGGATGAACGCTGGGAGCAGAAGGTGAGAAGGAAACGAGGAATGCGGGGAGGATGGAGGAGTGAGGACGGGTGAAGGATGGGCGACTGAGCGAGCGACCACCAGTGCGGACGAGCGACTGTGCCTGGCGTAGACCAAGTGGAGGAGGGCGTTCCCTCTGCAATCTCCAACATACTGTTAAGTCTGGCGTGTCCCTCTTCAGGGGGGCCATTCAAACATTGTCAAAAAGATAGCTTGGGGATGCAATTTCTATCATTTTTGAAGATTTTTGTTTTTTCCTACTTTTTCAACTTTCGCCCAACATCCGCCTGTAGGGGGACATTGCCGAACTAAACATACTGCGCCGCACGAAATGGGGTGACGGGGTGGATGGGCGATGGGGGTGGAGCAAGTGGAGGAGTGGCGGATCGAAGAGGGGCCCTGCAGTCGGCGGTGCGTTCGCAGCTATTGTCTCCCCCGTGCGACTGCGCGGCACATGCCCGGCTCTCCGGGTCACCATGGGCCTAACGGTGCCGTGTTGCCTCAGCATCCGAATTTTCAGGCCTGCGTGCGCATTGCACCAGCGGCCGCACCCAGAGAAGATGAGGAGGAGGAGGAGGAGGAGAAAGCAAGCCTATCGTCGTCAACGCTGGCGTCGTCGGCGCCGCCGCGGCCGCCGCCGTCGCCGCCGCCGCCGCCGTCGCCGCCGCCGCCGCCATTGACGTCATCGTCATCGTCGCTGCCGTCGCCGTCGTCGTCGCCGCCGACGCCGCCGTCGCCGCCGCCGTCGCCGCCGCTGCCGCCATCGACGTCATCGTCGTCGTCGTCGCCGTCGTCGTCGCCGCCGTCGCCGTCGCCGTCGTCAGCGTCATCGTCGTCGCACGGTGGCCGAGGAGCAGGCGGGCGCGGGGCCTGCCCGCCGGGCCGTGCTCGCGGTCGCCGAGTGCCTGCGAGACGTGGCCCAGTGCCTGCAGCCAGGCCTTCTCGGGCAGGGCGACGGCGGCGGCGGCGGCGGCGGCGGCGACGGCGACGAGGCGGCGACGCGGCGGCAACGGCGGCGGAGGACGGCGGCGGCGGCGGCGACGACGATGGATGACGGCGACGGCGACGTCCTCGGCGTCGGCGACGGCGACGAATGACGAGTGACGGATGACGAAAGACGACGACAACGACGACGAGGACGACGACGACGAGGACGACGACGACGACGACGAATGTCGCATGACAAATCACGAGTAACGAATGACGAATGATGAATGACGCCGACGGCGGCGACGACGGCGGCGGCGGCGGACGACGGCGACGACGACAACCATGATGACGACGACCACACGGCGTCAACATCTCCGCCGTTTCGGACGTGACTGGGTGTTTCTGGAGGCTCTCGTCACCACTGCGGAAGAACAAACTGCCTGGATGAATACCAGGATCACAGGTGACTCTGTTTGAACTGATTGCATGATTCGGCCACCTCCCTCCATCCCCCCTCCCCTCCCTCCGCTCGCTCTCTCAGCCGCTCTCCTCTCGTTCCTTCCCTGTCTCTCTCCTGCCCCATCCCATTCCTCCCTCTCTGAAGCGCCCCGCTATCCCGGCCTCACCCCGTCAAATTTGTATGCTGCCACTGCCACCACCGTCGCGCTGCATTCGCTCTGACAGGGACGGCGGAGCGGTTCATGTTGTCCGATGCGGGCGCTGTACCAGCGCGTCCCGTCTTCCGTGGCTGGGTGTTGCAGTCGCTATCCCATCCGAAGAAAGAAAACGGTCAACACCCATAGTAAGGACGATCAGCTGTCCTTAGAATAATTCGCCCTGCATCCTCGCCTCTGCGGCCTGTCTTCCGCGGTTTCCACTGACCAGCCCTTCGGGTTGTTGGCAGCCCGCCGCCCAAAAAGTGCCAATTACGGCGTCCAGGGCCCTTGCGTCCTTACCGCCAGTCCTCACTACAGATCGGGGGGTGACAGACTCCCCACCTTGACACGTCGATTGATGAATTGTCCGTTTCCAGTTCTCGAGAGGGCGCCGCGGCCGTCATTTTCCAGGCTTGCGCCCGCCAGGTTTGGGCCCGAGGTCGTTTTCACTAAGCCGCGTTTTGCTAAAGGGGGGTTCTGTCCATCTCGGGGGCTGGGACCCCGAGGCACGGCCGATCCCTTGCCGACGCGCCAACCCCCGCAATCGCCCCCCCCCCCCCCACCCCCCGCCTCCGCGGCGCGGCGACGCGTCCCGACACATTCCCCCCCCCTCCCTAACAAGCCATCCCTGTCGAAGCACACCGCGCAGTGCACGTGGGAGCACACACTGGACTGGACGCCAGCACCTTCACAGTGCTTGTACATGGGATTCTACTGCGGCAGCGGGCGTGTTGGCATATTGTCCGTCGTTCGCTGCCACATGCACTGGCGAGCTTGGCGCACTTCCGCGCCTTGTAAAATCAGGCGCGGTTGGCGACACCAGCGCACCTGACAAACGTGGGGCACATCTTACCTGACACGTCAGCAGCACGGCCGTCGCGTGGAACGGACTATTGTTGGGAGGCTTGGAATCATCGCAATACGAGGTGCGCAGCCACTGTCAAATGCCAGGTGCTGGCCACCACGCGCGCTGTCACACGAGCGCGTCCCTCCCTCGGACGGCTGGGGGCGGTGGTGGGAGGAGGTGAGGAGGAGGGGGCCTGCTCAGAAGGCGGCGGGGCTTCTCAGACGCCCTCCGGCCTTCTGCGAAGTTTTCCATGCCGTCAGGGAAGGCTCAGCATTTTTTTCAAAATCACCGAGCGCGTCCCGCTGCTCGCATGGTCCCTACTGGCAAACGTCCGGAAATCCATACGTCTGCCTTGGTGTAATCTATCGTGAAACCACTGCAGCGGATCCAGGCCCCTTGCGAGTACTTAGCTACTCTGCAAGTCGTGGAACGCGCTCGTTTACAAAAAGCCCGAGGCCTTCCGAGCCCTATGAGAAGGCCTCGCGGGAGCAACGGAGAGCGATCCGTCTTACATCTATCAATGATTCATGTTGCTGCTGATTCTGCTACTGATGATGCGGATGGGGAGCAGGAGGGAGACGGAGGAGGAGGAGGAGGAGGAGGAGGAGGAGGAGGAGGAGGAGGAGAAGGAGGGGAGTGAGGAGGAGGAGGAGGAGGAGGAGGAGGAGGAGGGGAGGAGGAGGAGGAGGAGGAGGAGGAGGAGGAGGAGGAGGAGGAGGAGGAGGAGGAGGAGGAGGGAGGAGGAGTGGGAGGAGGACGAGGAGGAGGACGAGGAGGAGGAGGGCCCCCCCCCCCAGTGGGCGCGCCGCCGATCCCCTGGTCGCCAGAGAGACTCGCGCCTCTCGCGCGCCGTGGTCTGGACCAGGGGGGGCCGCTCAGCGAAGGCGGCACACCCCACCGCCGCCACCAGTCCCGACTTGCACCCCCCGGACATGATCGCGCGTCGCAAAGAATTCAGGACGGAGGTTTCTTTCACAATGTTCGGCCCCTTGGGGCCCGCGCCGGGCCCCGGGGCCGTCAAAGAGCGACTCGGGGGATGAAAAGCCGGCCCCGGGGAAAGGGTCTGGACCTCTGGGGACGCCGTACTGAAATTACCCTGCGAGCTACCGAGGTGATCCGCGTGGGACCCACCTCCGCTGCGCCTCCCAGGAGCCCACGAAAGTGGCGACCGTTGCGCAGATCGCAAGACCCCCATGGGGGCGGCGAGGTCCCAAGGTGGTCCGCGTTGGACCCACCTCCGCTGGGCCTCCCAGGAGCCCACGAAAGTGGCGACCGTTGCGCAGATCGCAAGCCCCCCAGGGCGCCGCGAGGTCTCGAGGTGGTCCGCGTGGGACGTACCTCCGCTGGGCCTCCCAGGAGCCCACGAAAGTGGCGACGGTTGCGCAGATCGCAGCCCCCCATGGCGCCGCGAGGTCTCGAGGTGGTCCGCGTGGAACGTACCTCCGCTGGACCTCCCAGGAGCCCACGAAAGTGGCGACACTTGCGCAGATCGCAGCCCCCCATGGCGCCGCGAGGTCTCGAGGTGGTCCGCGTGGAACGTACCTCCGCTGGGCCTCCCAGGAGCCTACGAAAGTGGCGACCGTTGCGCAGATCGCAAGACCCCCATGGGGGCGGCGAGTCCCAAGGTGGTCCGCGTTGGACCCACCTCCGCTGGGCCTCCCAGGAGCCCACGAAAGTGGCAACGGTTGCGCAGATCGCAAGCCCCCCAGGGGGCGGCGAGGTCTCGAGGCTGTCCGCGCGGGACCCGCCTCCACTGGGCCTCCCAGGAGCCCACGAAAGTGGCGACGGTTGCGCAGATCGCAAGCCCCCCAGGGGGCGGCGAGCTACCGAGGTGATCCGCGTGGGACCCACCTCCGCTGCGCCTCCCAGGAGCCCACGACAGTGGCGACGGTTGCGCAGATCGCAAGCCCCCCAGGGGGCGGCGAGCTACCGAGGTGATCCGCGTGGGACCGCTGGGCCTCCCAGGAGCCCACGAAAGTGGCGACAGTTGCGCAGATCGCAAGCCCCCCAGGGGGTAGCGAACTACCGAGGTGATCCGCGTGGGACCCACCTCCGCTGCGCCTCCCAGGAGCCCACGAAAGTGGCGACGGTTGCGCAGATCGCAAGCCCCCCAGGGGGCGGCGAGCTACCGAGGTGATCCGCGTGGGACCCAACTCCGCTGGGCCTCCCAGGAGCCCACGAAAGTGGCGGCAATTGCGCAGATCGCAAGCCCCCCAGGGGGCGGCGAGCTACCGAGGTGATCCGCGTGGGACCCACCTCCGCTGGGCCTCCCAGGAGCCCACGAAAGTGGCGACAGTTGCGCAGATCGCAAACCCGACGGCACGAGAGAAGAGGAGAGGTGAACACAGGAGACATGAGAGGAGGAGGGGAGGAGGGGGGAGGAGAGGAAGGAGGACGAGGCGACCGCTCTGCTCTATTCAAAACGAGTGCCCAACCATATGAGGGTTGGGAAAATCAGGATGTCGCATGTCTGGGCCCCGAGCCAGCGATCCAGGGGCTCGGGACTAGGGGTGGGGGTGTTGTCTGGACCGCTGGACCTCGAACAACAACCCCTGCCCCCAGCCCCGACATTCCGGATCGCTGGCCCGGTGGTGGGGTCGGGACTGGGGGCGGGGGTTGGTTTTCGCATCCCCAGGGCGGCGGCGCGAGGTTGCCGTGGCGTGGAGATGGTCGCGCATCGCGCGGCGCGCTGCGCGACGTTGGGTGACCCAGCCCCCTCCAGCTCAGACGTTTTCGCGCACCGCTGTGCCTCCCCTCCTCGCCCCCATCCGCCCCCGCTGCGGTCCGCTCCGCTCCCGTCTCATCCTTTGTCCTCTCCCCCTCCTCCCCCCTTTTCCCCTCCCCGGCGAATTATATATTCGTATATACACAATATATATATATATGTATATATATATATATGAATATATGAATATATGTATATATACCCAGACATATGAATATCTCTCTATATATATATACTGATATATATATATATATATATATATATTCATACGCATCTATATATATATATATGTATATATATTCGCATATATATATATATATGTATATATGTATGTGTGTGGTGTGATTGTGTGTACGTGTGTTCGGACGGGGCTCGGACGAGGATAAATCCGTTCCAGAGCGTTATGCTCTGAGACGGGCGGGGCGCCAGATACATCCTCCAGAGATGCCAGATCTCAGAGATATTCGATTTATCTTCATCCAACATTTGTCCTGGTCGGGGCTGGCCGCGCCACGAGCTCGGGGCGTCACCCGTCCCCCTGAGCGGCTCGCTGCTGGGTACTTCCGCCCCTCTTTCGGCGGCGTCTTCCTTCTGTTCCTCCCCTTGCATGGTGGCACAACTCGCTCTAACGGCTCCCCCGTTGAGGCCATCCTGCTAGCGCAGGCGACCCCTGCCTCGCCGCCGGCGCCACACACACGCACACACGCACACACACACACACCCGCACACACACACACACACCCGCACACACACACACCCGCACACACACACACACACACACACACACACGTATGTGTGTGCGTTTGTGTGTGAACGTGTGTGTGTGTGTGTGTGTGCGCGTGCATGTGAGTGTGTGTGTGTGTGAATGGGGTGGGTGTGGGTGTTGGTGTGGGTGTGGGTGTAGGTGTGTATATATGTGTATGTGTTTGCGCGTGTGTGTGTGTGTGTGTGTGTGTGTGTGTGTGTGTGTGTGTGTGTGTGTGTGTGTGTGCGTGCGTGCGTGCGTGCGTGCGTGCGTGTGCGTGTGTGTGTGTGTGTGTGTGTGTGTGTGTGTGTGTGTGTGTGTGCGTGCGTGCGTGCGTGCGTGCGTGCGTGCGTGCGTGCGTGCGTGCGTGTGTTTGTGTGTGTGCGTGTTTGTGTGTGTGTGTCCTCGCCCGCGCCGACCCTCGCGCCCTCTTTTGCCGCCGCCGCTGCCGCAGGCGGGGGCCTGATGGCCGCGCGGGGGGCCTTTCTGGATGGAGCGCGGGAGGCCCTGCAGCAGGCGGGGCCGCGAGCGGTTCCTCGTCCTCCTCCTCCTGCTCCCTCCCCCCTCTCCTCCTCCTCTTCTTCCTCTTCCTGCTCCTCCTCGCCCTCATCCTCTTTCTCCTCCTCCTCCTCGTCCTCCTCCTCCTCGCCCTCCTCCTTCTCCTCAACCTCCTCCTCCTCCGCCGTGATGGGCGGAACCCCAGGGGCCAATGGACGCGCACACCTAAACAGACACAGTACCCGGATCCCCTTGACGTTCGCATGTTTTCCTGGGAATCGACGTTAATTTGAATTTTTGAGTTTGCCCCTCCCGAAGAACGGCGGGGAGCGATGGGGGGCGGTAGGTGAGATGAAGAGGGCGTTATCAAATGGTGGCGGGGCTTTTCAGAAACTCGCTGGCCACCACGCGCGCTGTCACGCGAGCGCGTCCCTCCCTCTGTCGGCGGGGAGCGAGGTGGGGGGAAGTGGGAGAGCCCTGTCAGAAGGCGGCGCGGCTTTTCAGAAGCCGTCGCGCCCTCTGAGAAATTCTCCGTGTCTTCGGGGAGGATGAAGGACACTTATCAGAAGGCCGGCGGCTTCCGAGCTTTCTGAGAAGGCCTTCTCCTTTTCACTTCCCCCCCAGACTCGCCGCCAATCCGGGTTTTCATGTCGATCCGATCGATCCGATTCGATGCGTGCCGATTCTGGCTGGCCCGATCCGATTTGCGTCCGATGTTTCTTCCAGCCGGTCGACTCCGTGCCGGTGCAGCCCGATCCGACTTACATTCCGATTCGATCCGGGTTTCCGATTCGATGCTCGCTGATTTTGTCACTTCGGCGGTGGTAGTTAGGTGGCAAATGATGGGAGCTTTCTTTTTCACCCAATGGTGTCTTGCTTCCTGCTTCGTGAACGTTTAGTGTGTATTCGTGTTGTTTAGCGTTGCGTAGCGTTGCTCGTGCACGCCGGTCGGTGCGCGCGCGCGCAGCATCGCAATTGTGCGAGCAATGCCAGATTCCTAAGATCGGCCGCAACCTTTTTCAAATTTCCTTTCTTCCTGTCCCTCCCGCAGGCGAACTACATTGCACTAAATTCTGTTTAACGCAACTGAATTGCACTAAATTGCATTAGTGTGGGGCGCACTGAACGTCACTAACTTGCACTGAATTGCACTACGTTGCACTAGATTGCACTAAATTGCATTAAACGCCACGAAATTGCACTCGACGCAACTAAATTACACTAAATTGTGCTAAATTGCACTACCGTCTCCCGCCGCGCCACACTAAACGCCACTAAATTCCGCTAAATTGCATTAGTGTGGGGCGCGCCAAACGCCACTAACTTGCACTAAATTGCATTAAATTGCATCGAGCGCCACCAAATTGCATTACGCGCCACTAAATTGCATTAAATTGCACTAGCGCCTCCCGCCGCGCCACACTAAACGCCACTAAATTGCGCTAAATTGCACTCGTGTGGGGGGCGCAGGCGACGCTAAGTTCGACAAGCGAAGCTCCCATCATATGCCACTTAATGGTAGCGCGGTCGCACAGCGCATAGCCCAGGGGAGGGCATTTCATGAATTTGGGGGGGCATCTTGGATTGCGTCGATCCAGGAGGGGGGGGGCCCAATTAGCCTCGCCCCCACTGGAGCACCAAGAACCGTTTCTTGGAGCCTCCGTTCAAGCATTTCACATTTGAAAACCTGCACAACTAATTCAATACACCCTCCAAATTTTGACAACAACATATTGTACAGTTTGCCCGATTGAGCACCCGCGACTTGATTGCAACATTGCGCTTGTCTAGCTATAGTGCTCTACTGATGGGATTCCCTATGTCGAACTCTTTGCGTCTGTCGGTCTCAAAGTGGGAGCTATGATCTGCCTGGAGCGATGGGGCTGGGACACCAGGGCTAAGCAGCTCACGCGTGTTTATTCATTTTCGCTGAAGCAGTTGAAGCGTGCACAGACGCAGGCTTGCCCCCACTGCGTCGCCGCGGTGGGGGACCTCGAGCACCGGCTGAAGGCGTGCCCGCTATGGCAGACCCGTCGCACCGCGGCGTTTGCGCGCAGCCATTCCGGCAGCCGCCCGAACCTGCCTGCCAGCCGAGGTCGCGCGCACGGCGGTGTTGCCCGTGGACGCCCACCTGGCAGCATTGGTGTGCGACGCCCAGGGGGCGCGTCAGCTGCCGCCGCTGCCAGATCCCGCCGCGCCGGAGCTGCCGCAGGGGAGAGTCCGCGCCTGGGCCGACAGCTCGCGCCTGCACCCAGCCGACCCGCTGCTCGCCCAGGCCGGTTGATTGGGGCGCGCGTTTCGGGGGCTTCCCCAGCAGACGTTTTGATCGCCGCGGCCCCGTGGGCGGCCGCCAGAGCTGTGGGCCGCCGTGCACGCGTGCAGCATGGCTGGGGCGCCTGTGGGGGTCGTCACAGACTCGCGATTCGTCGCGCGCGGGGTGGCCGCGTTGCGCTGCGACGCGAACCCGACGAGTTGGCAGCGTGCCGAGCTGCGGGAGGCGGTCGCGCCGCATTGCCGGGCGGGGCTATTGCGGGCCCGCTGGGTGAAAGCCCATTCGACCAGGGCGGAGGCTGCCGATCGGGGCATCTCGGCGGAGGGCTGGACTGGGAACGACGCGGCGAACTCGCTGGCTGGCGCTGGCGCGAAACACAGGCTCCCACCGCCGGCTTTTCTCCAGCAGCGCGCGCGGCAGCTGAAGGCGCTCGCGGCGGTCCAGCGCGCGGCGGCCGCCGTGGAACTGGCCGCCTTGAAGGCCAACCACGGCAGCGTCGGCATAGGCGCGGCGACGCTGGGCAGCGACGCGGCGGCGGTCGCCGCCGCTGCGGCGCCGCAGCTGCGGCGCCGCCGCTGTGGCGCGCCAGCGTGGGCGCGGCCGGGGCAGCCTGCAGCCGCGGCACCTCCCGCGCGCCCCCGCGCTGGGGGGCAGGCGGCCGCGGCGAGAGCGCTTCCCGCGGGCGCCGCCTGGCTGCCGCACGGGGCGGCGCAGGGCCCCGCGTGGGCGGCGTGTGTGCGTCGCGGTTGTTGGGCGCCGCGCTGGTCGGTGCTCGCCAGCAGGCCATGCGGCAGGTGGGCCCCAGCGCTGCCGCCGCTGGCGGCCATGTCGCTGCCGCCGCTGCCAGCGGCGCGCGCCGGCGGCCGCGCGGGCGGCGCTGCGCGCTCGGCTGTAAGCGCGGCTGGGCCCCCCAGACTGAGCCGGGAAGCTTGCCCCTGGAGCCGCTCTGGGGGCGGCGGCGCGGCCGCCGTGATTTGCCTTTCCTCCCTTCCCCTTTCCCCCCCCCCCCTCGGTCGTCTCCGCGCCTTGCTGCTGGGCCCCTAGAAGAAGTGTGCATACGTCTTTTAGATGCCCGGTCTCCTGTTCAGTCCTCGGCTCCAATGCGCCACATACCTGGGCAGCAAGCAGGACCAGCATTACTTTGGGGAGGTGCCCCTCAGCCTATTTTTTTGCCTGCGTGCCACTCGCCTCCTTCAATGGGCTCTGAAGGGAAACGCTTGCGCGAACATGCACGAGCGCGAATGTGCATCGATGAGCGCACTGCGTTTCAGAACCTCCAGGCGACTGCGCCGGCACAGCTAACAAACCATTGAAGGTATTTGTCGATCGAAAGTGTTTTTGAAGCCCAGCGTGGCAATGTACCAGCGGACGCGTGCTGCCCAGCATGATAACGGCTTCTTCCAAGGGCCCCCCTCTTGCGAATCAGAAAGTACATCGTTGAACAATCCAGGTCGTCCATGGCAGTTCTCGCTTCACCTTTGACATTGTGCGCTCGCTCTAAGAAGCTGGTGCCGATGCGCGACGATCCGATGCCGATTCTTCTGAGGATTCAGCAGCCTGGCCCGCGGGGGGCGACGGGCCCGGGCGCAGTAGGACAGACCCTCTGGGTTCACGAAGGACTCCCAAGCCAGAGATGGCCCCAGCCCGGCCCAAGCAACTCAATGATGGAATCGCACATGGATGGATCCTTCGATTCCCCCCCTCCGACAAAAAGCTACCCTGGAGCCCCCCCGGGCTCCGAATGCCAGGCGTCCAGGTGAATCCGGAACGTTTGGGATTTCTGTGGTGCTAATCCTCGGAGCCATTTCCTTGGGATGCTTCGGAACAAACATATACCCTCGAGCCCCACAGATCTCCAAATGCCAAGCATCCCAGTGAATTCACATGGTCCGCGACGTCACGGAAGCCCACACCGTGCGATGTCAATTGGATGTTTGGGATATCTGGGGGGGGGGGGGGGGGTATTCCAGAAACAATATGATTTCACGGGGGTGTTTGGAGTTCCTGGGATTTCCCATCCCCCCTCTGAACAAAAGATACCTTTGAGCCTCTAGGATTCAGATCCAAAGAGATACCCGGAATCTCAAACATCCCAGTCAAATCACATGGTTGTTGGGATTCGCACCCCATGAACTCACGTACCAAACTGAAATCACAGGGTCCTGTGGCCCCCCGTGTGTGCGCGATGGCTCGCAAGTTTTGGGCTTCCCCTGCGCGGTGCATCGCCGTTTGCATTTAGAGAGGGAGAGAGAGGTGGGGATACATATATATATATATATATACATACATGGAGTGAGAGAGAGTGAAACGACCAACACATAAACGCCACATAGAGAGAGAGAGAGATAGAAAGACACACCAAGAACTGGCGAAGGGAATATGATGGATAAGCGGGGAACGATCAGAGGACGAAGCATAAGTGGGGAAGAATGGAAACGGATGGACGACGCGGGGATACGCGCGAAGAGGGATCTATGATGACGGGAATCAGAAACGGAAGAAGGACACAGAGAATAATACAAGGACGGGAGCGATGAAGAAATGAAGGACGATAGCGGAGAAGAACGTGAGGGATGTTATGATGAAGGGGAGCAGGGGTGCGAGCATAAGGGCGATGAAGAACATGGAAACGTAGCAGTAGCAGCATGAGTAAGAGTAGACGCGGTGGGGGACCTCGAGCACCGGCTGAAGGCGTGCCCGCTATGGCAGACCCGTCGCACCGCGGCGTTTGCGCGCAGCCATTCCGGCAGCCGCCCGAACCTGCCTGCCAGCCGAGGTCGCGCGCACGGCGGTGTTGCCCGTGGACGCCCACCTGGCAGCATTGGTGTGCGACGCCCAGGGGGCGCGTCAGCTGCCGCCGCTGCCAGATCCCGCCGCGCCGGAGCTGCCGCAGGGGAGAGTCCGCGCCTGGGCCGACAGCTCGCGCCTGCACCCAGCCGACCCGCTGCTCGCCCAGGCCGGTTGACTGGGGCGCGCGTTTCGGGGGCTTCCCCAGCAGACGTTTTGATCGCCGCGGCCCCGTGGGCGGCCGCCAGAGCTGTGGGCCGCCGTGCACGCGTGCAGCATGGCTGGGGCGCCTGTGGGGGTCGTCGCAGACTCGCGATTCGTCGCGCGCGGGGTGGCCGCGTTGCGCTGCGACGCGAACCCGACGAGTTGGCAGCGTGCCGAGCTGCGGGAGGCGGTCGCGCCGCATTGCCGGGCGGGGCTATTGCGGGCCCGCTGGGTGAAAGCCCATTCGACCAGGGCGGAGGCTGCCGATCGGGGCATCTCGGCGGAGGGCTGGACTGGGAACGACGCGGCGAACTCGTGTGCGTCGCGGTTGTTGGGCGCCGCGCTGGTCGGTGCTCGCCAGCAGGCCATGCGGCAGGTGGGCCCCAGCGCTGCCGCCGCTGGCGGCCATGTCGCTGCCGCCGCTGCCAGCGGCGCGCGCCGGCGGCCGCGCGGGCGGCGCTGCGCGCTCGGCTGTAAGCGCGGCTGGGCCCCCCAGACTGAGCCGGGAAGCTTGCCCCTGGAGCCGCTCTGGGGGCGGCGGCGCGGCCGCCGTGATTTGCCTTTCCTCCCTTCCCCTTTCCCCCCCCCCCCTCGGTCGTCTCCGCGCCTTGCTGCTGGGCCCCTAGAAGAAGTGTGCATACGTCTTTTAGATGCCCGGTCTCCTGTTCAGTCCTCGGCTCCAATGCGCCACATACCTGGGCAGCAAGCAGGACCAGCATTACTTTGGGGAGGTGCCCCTCAGCCTATTTTTTTGCCTGCGTGCCACTCGCCTCCTTCAATGGGCTCTGAAGGGAAACGCTTGCGCGAACATGCACGAGCGCGAATGTGCATCGATGAGCGCACTGCGTTTCAGAACCTCCAGGCGACTGCGCCGGCACAGCTAACAAACCATTGAAGGTATTTGTCGATCGAAAGTGTTTTTGAAGCCCAGCGTGGCAATGTACCAGCGGACGCGTGCTGCCCAGCATGATAACGGCTTCTTCCAAGGGCCCCCCTCTTGCGAATCAGAAAGTACATCGTTGAACAATCCAGGTCGTCCATGGCAGTTCTCGCTTCACCTTTGACATTGTGCGCTCGCTCTAAGAAGCTGGTGCCGATGCGCGACGATCCGATGCCGATTCTTCTGAGGATTCAGCAGCCTGGCCCGCGGGGGGCGACGGGCCCGGGCGCAGTAGGACAGACCCTCTGGGTTCACGAAGGACTCCCAAGCCAGAGATGGCCCCAGCCCGGCCCAAGCAACTCAATGATGGAATCGCACATGGATGGATCCTTCGATTCCCCCCCTCCGACAAAAAGCTACCCTGGAGCCCCCCCAGGCTCCGAATGCCAGGCGTCCAGGTGAATCCGGAACGTTTGGGATTTCTGTGGTGCTAATCCTCGGAGCCATTTCCTTGGGATGCTTCGGAACAAACATATACCCTCGAGCCCCACAGATCTCCAAATGCCAAGCATCCCAGTGAATTCACATAGTCCGCGACGTCACGGAAGCCCACACCGTGCGATGTCAATTGGATGTTTGGGATATCTGGGGGGGGGGTATTCCAGAAACAATATGATTTCACGGGGGTGTTTGGAGTTCCTGGGATTTCCCATCCCCCCTCTGAACAAAAGATACCTTTGAGCCTCTAGGATTCAGATCCAAAGAGATACCCGGAATCTCAAACATCCCAGTCAAATCACATGGTTGTTGGGATTCGCACCCCATGAACTCACGTACCAAACTGAAATCACAGGGTCCTGTGGCTCCCCGTGTGTGCGCGATGGCTCGCAAGTTTTGGGCTTCCCCTGCGTGGTACATCGCCGTTTGCATTTAGAGAGAGAGAGAGGTGGGGATACATATATATATATATATGGAGTGAGAGAGAGTGAAACGACCAACACATAAACGTCACATAGAGAGAGAGAGAGAGAGAGATAGAAAGACACACCAAGAACTGGCGAAGGGAATCTGATGGATAAGCGGGGAACGATCAGAGGACGAAGCATAAGTGGGGAAGAATGGAAACGGATGGACGATGCGGGGATACGCGCGAAGAGGGATCTATGATGACGGGAATCAGAAACGGAAGAAGGACACAGAGAATAATACAAGGACGGGAGCGATGAAGAAATGAAGGACGATAGCGGAGAAGAACGTGAGGGATGTTATGATGAAGGGGAGCAGGGGTGCGAGCATAAGGGCGATGAAGAACATGGAAACGTAGCAGTAGCAGCATGAGTAAGAGTAGACGCGAACAGCGCGAATCATTTTTGGGAAATCAATAGGTGCTGGGGGCGGGCGCAAATACATACACATATACAATTATATATATATATATAGATAGATATGTATATGTATGTGAACACATATGCGCATGTGAATACACATATATATGTATATAATTATAGCCGGAGTGCAGTATCCCTAAACAGTGTTTTTAGACCCACTGCGGTTTCCAAGGTCGATTGCGTGCCCGTCCAGTGCGGGCTGGCATGGCATGTTAAAACATGCCTCCTCCTCTTCCTCCTCCTCCTCGTCCACCTCCTCTTCATCCCGAAAGGCATCTCGGAGCCCAGAGATGCGAGGATGTCTCCAGCGTAACGGGCTGGACCACCTCGCGCGCGGCATCTCGGACCCCAGAGTTGCGACGATGTCTCGGGCGAAACGTGCTGCGAGGAAGTCTCAGGCGAAACGGGCCAGACCACCTCGAGCGCGGCGTCTCAGAGCTCCGAGTTGCAGGGGCCTCCTGGTGCCTCCTGGTGCCTCCTGGGGCCTCCTGGGGACCTCCTGGAGCTTCCTCCTGGGCCTCCTGTGGCCTCGTGAACTCCACCTGGGGCTTCCTGAATGAAGCCTCTCGGGGCTCCCAGGGGGAATATCAAACCTGTGGCCGC
The DNA here is from genome assembly GCA_963575745.1 of Prorocentrum cordatum. Classification (NCBI taxonomy): domain Eukaryota; class Dinophyceae; order Prorocentrales; family Prorocentraceae; genus Prorocentrum; species Prorocentrum cordatum. The sequence goes on along the minus strand of CAUYUJ010012336.1, from coordinate 503,789 downwards.
TTGGGCCTCTCAAAAGGGGGGGGGGCACAAGAGCAGGAAGAATCAACGAATCGACACCGGATGTGTATTGACTTGACACGTTCTGATAGGGGCCTCCTGGGGCCTCCTGGGAGCCTCCTGGGAATCTCCTGGGGGCCCCTGGGGCCTGTCCTGGGCGTCCTGCGGCCTCCTGGAGCTCTCTGGGACCTCCTGGGGCTCCCAGGGTCCCAGGGAGGATATGTAACATGTGGTCTTCTGGGCCCCCAGGCTGGACCACCTCTTGCGCAGCATCTGGGAGCTCAGAGTTGCGAGAATGTCTTGTGCGAAACAGGCCGGACCATCTTGCGCACGGCATCTCAGAGATCCGAGTTGCGAGAATGTCTTGTGCGAAACGGGCCGGACCACCTCGCGCAGGGCATCTCAGAGCTCAGAAGTTCGAGGATGTCTCAGGCGGGCTCCAAGAGTCCCAGGGAGGATGTCTCCAGAGTAACGGGCTGGACCACCTCGCGCGCGGCATCTCGGACCCCAGAGTTGCGACGATGTCTCGGGCGAAACGTGCTGCGAGGAAGTCTCAGGCGAAACGGGCCGGACCACCTCGAGCACGGCGTCTCAGAGCTCCGAGTTGCAGGGGCCTCCTGGTGCCTCCTGGGGCCTCCCGGGGACCTCCTGGAGCTTCCTCCTGGGCCTCCTGTGGCCTCGTGAACTCCACCTGGGGTTTCCTGAAGCCTCTTGGGGCTCCCAGGGGGGATATCTAACCTGTGGCCGTTTGGGACTCTCCAAATGTGTGTGGGGGGCACAAGAGCAGGAAAAATCAGCGAATCGTCACCGGATGTGTATTGACTTGACACGTTCTGATAGGCGGCCTCCCGGGGCCTCCTGGGAGCCTCCTAGGAATCTCCTGGAGACCCCTGGGGCCTGTCCTGGGCGTCCTGCGGCCTCCTGAAGCTCTCTGGGGCCTCCCCCTCCTCCTGCCTGCTCCCTCATGCACCTCCTCCTCCTCCTCCACCTCCTCTTCATCCCGAACGGCATCTCGGAGCCTAGAGTTGCGAGGATGTCTCCAGCGTAACGGGCTGGACCACCTCGCGCGCGGCATCTCGGACCCCAGAGTTGCGACGATGTCTCGGGCGAAACGTGCTGCGAGGAAGTCTCAGGCGAAACGGGCCGGACCACCTCGAGCGCGGCGTCTCAGAGCTCCGAGTTGCGGGGGCCTCCTGGTGCCTCCTGGGGCCTCCTGGGGACCTCTTGGTGGAGCTTCCTCCTGGGCCTCCTGTGGCCTCGTGAACTCCACCTGGGGTTTCCTGAAGCCTCTTGGGGCTCCCAGGGGGGATATCTAACCTGTGGCCGTTTGGGCCCCTCCAAATGGAGGGGGGGGCACAAGAGCAGGAAGAATCAACGAATCGACACCGGATGTGTATTAACTTGACACGTTCTGATAGGCGGCCTCCTGGGGCCTCCTGGGAGCCTCCTAGGAATCTCCTGGAGACCCCTGGGGCCTGTCCTGGGCGTCCTGCGGCCTCCTGGTGCCTCCTGGGGCCTCCTGGGGACCTCCTGGAGCTTCCTCCTGGGCCTCCTGTGGCCTCCTGAACTCCACCTGAGGTTTCCTGAAGCCTCTTGGGGCTCCCAGGGGGGATATCTAACCTGTGGCCGCTTGGGCCCCTCAAAATGGAGGGGGGGGCACAAGAGCAGGAAGAATCAACGAATCGACACTGGATGTGTAATAACTTGACACGTTCTGATAGAGGGCCTCCTGGGGCCTCCTAGGAGCCTCCTGGGAATCTCCTGGGGGCCCCTGGGGCCTGTCCTGGGGGCGTCCTGCGGCCTCCTGGACCTCTCTGGGACCTCCTGGGGCTCGCAGGGTCCCATGGAGGATATGCAACATGTGGTCTTCTGGGCCCCCAGGCTGGACCACCTCTTGCGCAGCATCTGAGAGCTCAGAGTTGCGAGAATGTCTTGTGCGAAACAGGCCAGACCACCTTGCGCACGGCATTTCAGAGCGAGTTGCAAGGATGTCTTAGGCGAAACGGGCCGGACCACCTCGCGCAGGGCATCTCAGAGCTCAGAAGTTCGAGGATGTCTCAGGCGAAACGGGCCGGACCACCTCTCGCGCGGCATCTCCGAAGTCAGAGTTTCGAGGATGTCTCAGGCGAAACGGGCCGGACCACCTCGCGCAAGGCATCGCAGAGCTCAGAGTTTCGAGGATGTCTCAGGCGAAACGGCCCGGACCACCTCTCGCACGGCACCTCGGGGCTCAGAGTTTCGAGGATGTCTCAAGCGAAACGGCCCGGACCACCTCTCGCGCGGCGTCCCGGAGCGCAACTTTTCGAGGATGTCTCAGGCGAAACGGCCAATCCCAGCCAACTCAGAAACGAGAGTGTGAGGATGTCTCAAGCGAAACGGCCAAAACCATAAAATTTGTGTGAGGATGTCTCTGCTCCGCCTTCCCTTGGCCGGAGTTAGTTTCTACCACATCAGCACCCCGTTCAGCAAGCTGTTTGGGGAAAAATCGTGACGTCGGATGTCTGGGGAGGGCGGAAGGCAGTGCGCGCATGACGGATGCTGAGGCGGCAGAAACGACGACGGCGGGGACGGGGAGGCGGAGGCAGAGGCGCAGCAGCGGGAGGCGGGAGGCGGGAGGAGGGAGGAGGGAAGAGGAACCAGGCGGGAAGTGGGAAGAGGGAGGCGGGAGAAGGAATGAGAGAGGTTGTGATTGGAGCTCCTGTGCTACGAAACGTCTCAGGCAGAATGGGCCAGACCATCTCGCGCGCAACATCTTCGAGCCTCGCATTGCGAGGATGGCTCAATCGAAACGGGCCGGACCACCTCGCGAGCGACATTTTGGAGCTCAGTATTGGAAGGATGTCTCAAACGAAACGGGCCGGACAATCTTTCGCACACGTTTTGACAAGTCCACATCGCACTCGCTTCCAGTTAGGTCCTCTCCTGCAACTCCCTTCCCTCCCTCCTCCTCCTCCTCCTCCCCCTCCTCCTGCTTGCTCCCTCATGCACATCATCCGCCTCCTCCTTCTCCCTTCCATCTCCTTCTCCTTCTCCTCCTCCTCCTCCTCCTCCTCCTCGACCTCCTCTTCATCCCGAACGGCATCTCGGAGCCTAGAGTTGCGAGGATGTCTCCAGCGTAACGGGCTGGACCACCTCGCGCGCGGCATCTCGGACCCCAGAGTTGCGACGATTTCTCGGGCAAACGTGCTGCGAGGAAGTCTCAGGCGAAACGGGCCGGACCACCTCGAGCGCGGCGTCTCAGAGCTCCGAGTTGCGGGGGCCTCCTGGTGCCTCCTGGGGCCTCCTGGGGACCTCCTGGGGCTTCCTCCTGGGCCTCCTGTGGCCTCCTGAACTCCACCTGGGGTTTCCTGAAGCCTCTTGGGGCTCCCAGGGGGATATCAAACCTGTGGCCGTTTGGGCCTCTCCAAATGGAGGGGGGGGCACAAGAGCAGGAAGAATCAACGAATCGACACCGGATGTGTATTAACTTGACACGTTCTGATAGGCGGCCTCCTGGGGCCTCCTGGGAGCCTCCTGGGAATCTCCTGGGGACCCCTGGGGCCTGTCCTGGGCGTCCTGCGGCCTCCTGGAGCTCTCTGGGGCCTCCCCCTCCTCCTGCCTGCTCCCTCATGCACATCATCCGCCTCCTCCTTCTCCCTTCCATCTCCTCCTCCTCCTCCTCCTCCTCCTCCTCCTCCTCCTCCTCCTTCTCCTCTTCCTCCTCCTCCTCCTTCTCCTCTTCCTCCTCCTCCACCTCCTCTTCATCCCGAACGGCATCTCGGAGCCTAGAGTTGCGAGGATGTCTCCAGCGTAACGGGCTGGACCACCTCGCGCGCGGCATCTCGGACCCCAGAGTGGCGACGAAACGTGGCGCGAGGAAGTCTCAGGCGAAACGGGCCGGACCACCTCAAGCGCGGCGTCTCAGAGTTCCGAGTTGCGGGGGCCTCCTGGGGCCTCCTGGGACCTCCTGGTGACCTCCTGGGGATTCCTCCTGGGCCTCCTGTGGCCTCCTGGACCCCACCTGGGGCTTCCTGAAGCCTCTTGGGGCTCCCAGGGTGGATATCAAACCTGTGGCCGTTTAACGAATCGACACCGGATGTGTATTGACTTGACACGTTCTGATAGAGGGCCTCCTGGGGCCCCCTGGGAGCCTCCTGGGAATCTCCTGGAGAACCCTGGGGCCTGTCCTGGGCGTCCTGCGGCCTCCTGGTGCCTCCTGGGGCCTCCTGGAGACCTCCTGGAGCTTCCTCCTGGGCCTCCTGTGGCCTCCTGAACTCCACCTCAGGTTTCCTGAAGCCTCTTGGGGCTCCCAGGGGGGATATCTAACCTGTGGCCGCTTGGGCCCCTCAAAATGGAGGAGGGGGGGGCACAAGAGCAGGAAAAATCAACGAATCGACACCGGATGTGTATTAACTTGACACGTTCTGATAGAGGGCCTCCTGGGGCTCCTGGGAGCCTCCTGGGAATCTCCTGGGGGCCCCTGGGGCCTGTCCTGGGCGTCCTGCGGCCTCCTGGACCTCTCTGGGGCCTCCTGAGGCTCGCAGGGTCCCATGGAGGATATGTAACATGTGGTCTTCTGGGCGCCCAGGCTGGACCACCTCTCGCGCAGCATCTGAGAGCTCAGAGTTGCGAGAATGTCTTGTGCGAAACAGGCCGGACCACCTTGCGCACGGCATCTCAGAGCTCAGAGTTGCAAGGATGTCTCAGGCGAGACGGGCCGGACCACCTCGCGCAGGGCATCTCAGAGCTCAGAAGTTCGAGGATGTCTCAGGCGAAACGGGCCGGACCACCTCTCGCGCGGCATCTCCGAAGTCAGAGTTTCGAGGATGTCTCAGGCGATACGGGCCGGACCACCTCGCGCAAGGCATCGCAGAGCTCAGAGTTTCGAGGATGTCTCAGGCGAAATGGCCCGGACCACCTCTCGCACGGCACCTCGGGGCTCAGAGTTTCGAGGATGTCTCGAGCAAAACGGCCCGGACCACCTCTCGCGCGGCGTCCCGGAGCGCAACTTTTCGAGGATGTCTCAGGCGAAACGGCCAATCCCGGCCAACTCAGAAACGAGAGTTGTGAGGATGTCTGAAGCGAAACGGCCAAAACCATAAAATTTGTGTGAGGATGTCTTTGCTCCGACTTCCTTTGGCCGGAGTTAGTTTCTACCACATCAGCACCCCGTTCAGCAAGCTGTTTGGGGAAATATAGTTGTATAAGCATTTGTATGTTCATACATGTACATTTACCTTTTTACATCCATACACACAGTAAGGTTGTTCACGCCGCAGTGGATGCCTTGGGCGTCAAAAGGGTCGCCCACCTTGTGCTGATATTTTCTCAACCGTGGACACCTTGCGATGAAGAGCCCAATTGTGTTTTTTCATATATCCCCAAACATTGATGTGCGGGGCCCTCCTCTCAAGATGCCCCCCCCCGAAGTGTCCCTACGGGATAACGATTTTGTCGCATGGTGTGCCGTTTTCGTCTGGTCTTTGATGCTTGTTCGCCTCGGGATGATTTCCAGATCGTCTCGAACGGCCGCTGATACCCCGAGCTGTTGCCCGAAAGCCAGACCCCCTTTGCCAACCCACCCTCGTGGGCGAGAAATATTTTCGGCGGCAAGGGATCAGGGGAGTGATAAGGAGAAATCCTCCTCAGAAGGCGGCGGGACTTCTCAGACGCCCTCCGGCCTTCTCAGAAGTTCTTGGGAAGGGTTTGGGGAGCCTCTCAGAAGCCGAGAGGAGGAGGAGGAGGAGGAGGAGGAGGAGGAGGAGGAGGAGGAGGAGGAGGAGGAGGAGGAGGAGGAGGAGCAGGCCAGCGGACTTCGAGCCTTCTGAGAAGGCCTGCCCCGTCTCGCTTCCCCCACCCTGGGCGCGCCGCCGAGCGACCCCCCTTGGCCAGGCCACCGTCGGATGCAGCTGCTGCGAGGTCAAACGCCCGACTTGGCCCTGGTCCGCAATCCCGCTGACTTCGGCTTCAACCCCGCTCGCTCCTGCTCAGTCCTGCGGAATCCCGCGGCATGCGGCTCAAGCCGCTGCTCAACCCGGCGTAGCAGCCCCACCCCCCACACGGGGTTTACTCCTCCGTCGTCCTGCTGGCGCAGACCTCCCAGCAGCTGCCTCCCGACCCGTGGCCGTCTACGCACGTCCTCTGTGGGCTCCCTACAACTCGTGGGCGCGCAGCCTGCACCGGCGGCGAGCGATGGCGCGCGCTTCGCCCCTCCGCTCCCGCGCCGCCGGCAGAAGTCGCCCTCCCCTCGCCACAGGCGGCCGGTGGCTGGCCGGCCGGCGCGCCGGCGGAGGCGGAGGACCCGCGGACCCGCGGCCGTGGGGGTCTCTTGCCGGGAGCGGAGACACAGGACGTACACGCATCCTCCCCCTCCTCTGCCTCCTCCTCCTAATCCTCCTCCTCCTCCTCCTCCTCCTCCTCCTCCTCCCCTCCTCCTTCTCCTCCTCCGCCTCCTCCTTCTCCCATGCCCTCCTCCTCCTCCTCCTCCTCCGCCCCCCTCCCCCTTCCTCACCTCCTCCACCTCCTCCACGTACGACCTTCCGATCAGTCTACGCCAGGAGGTCGTAGCCCGTGCCGAGAAAGCTTCCACCGACCTTCCGCCTGCTTCCGCCGACGGATACGGAGGCGGGGCCCCTTCGGGCACGCCCTATACTTTGTGCGGTGATGCCTGGCGCGGAGAGGACCTCGGAGCTTTTCGGCAGTTCGAGCTCCCTCAGTGGGAGGTCCAGGCCCGTGCGCACGGAGAGGTGCACCACCGCGTGCATGAATCCAGAGTAGAGTAGAGTAGAAGACCGGAATATAGATGGCCAGAATGTCCCGCCGGATCGCCGGCGATGGCCAGAGGGTCGGAGTAGATGACCGGAATATCGCGCCGCATCGTCGGCGATGCGACTCGATGTGGAGCCCGACTTTCTCCACGCCGACGGCGCCGATGCATCGCCGACGTCGCCGATGTATCGTCGATGCATCGGAGATGCAGAGCCGATGTATCGGCGATGCGGCGCGATCCTCCGACCCCATCTGTTCCGACCCCATCCCGGTGGCCTCTACGTACGTGGCCGGGCGCTCCGTGAGCATTTCGGCCCAAGCCCGTGTGGTTCAGAAGCCGAATTACGTGCTTTGCTCGAGGTGCTGCCCGTCTGGCGTGCTGATTTGCCCCAGCATGAGGCTAGTGGTCCGCCTGGTGAGCGGGGCCGTGGGGCTGGCAGTGGGGCTGACCGTGGGGCTGGCAGTTGGGCGGGCCGTCGGGCTGGCCGTGGGGCTGGCAGTCGGGCTGGCCGTGGGGCTGGCCGTTGGGCTGGCAGTGGGGGGGGGTTGGCCGCGGAGCTGGCAGTCGGGCTGGCCTCGGGGCTGGCCGTCGGGCTGGCCGTCGGGCTGGCCGAGCTGCTCAGACTGGACGGTCGATCTTGACAGGTCTGTTGGGTCCATCGTTGTCCAAACCCCCCTCGAAGCCTGCAGGGAGACTCAGCGCTCTGGAGCCGGTGGGGTCGCCAGGGTTGAGATTTCGCGCGCTGGTGAAACGCTCAACAGCGAGACTCTGCTGTGGAAGCTCGTCCTGGACACCGGGGCAGCTCAAGCCTGCAAGGATGATCACCAGGCAAGGGTCGAAGAACTACGGGCGACGATTGACGAGACGCTCGTGGCGCCGGAGGCGGCCAACAAAAGGAAGAAGGGCAACGCTCTCGCCAGAGAGGCACAGCAGCTGCATGACCAAATTGAGGCGCTTCAAAGCAGCGAGGAGCACACGCATGCAACGCATACGGAAACAGAGTGCCTCCACCTGAGCAGATTGCGATGAAGATCGGGCATCCTGGTTCTGTGCGTTCCCTTTTGATCGCTAGCCGACTTGGTAGTCCAAATCAGACACGATTTGTGTTTCAGGGCGTCGAGCTGTTTGGAATTCGGAGTGGCCAGCTTCAGACCTACCTCGACGACCCGCTCACCGATTTCGGAGTCCAAGACGGTGCCAGGGTCGACGTGTTCTTGGCTGGCCAGTGCGGCTGCGGATTTCACGGTCCGGGTTAAGAGAGGGATTTGTGCGCAGATCAGAGCACAGCCATTGGCAGCGGCGCAGATGCGGCGGGCAGCAGAGAGACCACATATTGACATGCACGGCCGGATAGTTCTACGGTGTAGTGTTTGACGTGCGGGCGCCATTTGGCTTAATTCTTTGGCGCGCTCTGGCGCACGTTGTGATCCTGACCCTGATTTTGACAGGCTGACAACATAAATGTACGGCAGGTTCATTCGGGGACGGTGCGCTGGCGCCGGCTGCGACGGCGTGTTAGGTTGAACTCCGCATGACAGGCATGCCCCCCTTTTTTTCGGGACGATCGACATCGACTCGGAAAGCATAGGTACAAAGACCGACCGTATTTCCTGTCCATGTTGGACGTCACTCGCTGTCGGTGTCGCCGCGGACGTCACCCACTTGAGATAGAAAGGCCGCCTGTCCAGCAGCGGCCGCTGTCGGTTTCGGACCGCGTTTCTCCTGGCACCCCGCCCCTATCAGGCGAAAACGTAGGTGACCGAAAACACGGTGACAGAAACCGTGCCCGAAGTTGTGACCGAAAACGTCGTGTTACCAATGCTGCGACCGAATTTGAAGATCCTCTGAGTTTCGCGTCACGCATCTCGGTCACACCCGGGCGCTTCGGACACTTTCGGGTGCAAATTTCGGCCGCACCCAGGCAGAGATTCGGACACAGGGTCGGTCACGACGCTTCCCTGATATCAGAGGCAGTGAGGTTGACACCAACACCAAAGTCGGCGGTGTGCCTTCACCGGGGGAGGATACCTATCTCGGTGATGGTGGTACTACTCGGGCTTCATAGGTGACCGAAGGGTACCACCGACACCGACATCTCCCCCAGTGGAGGCACACCCCGTGTTGGTGTTCGTGCCCATTTCCAAGCCCCCAGTGATGAGGCGAGGCTACGTGACGCTTCTTGTTGGGCACCACGCCGAGATTTTCCTTCCCCGCTTCGGGCGTCCAAACGCACGGCGCCACCCAAGATGTCGTGCCTGGGGAGGCGGAGGCGGAGAAAGAGGAGGAGGAACTATAGGCGGAGTAGCAGGAGGAGGAGGAGGAGGAGGAGGAGGAGGAGGAGGAGGAGGAGGCGGGAGGAGGGAGGAGGGAGGAGGGAAGAGGAGGAGGAGGAGGAGGTGAAGGAGGGAGGAGGAGGAGGAGCAGGAGGAGGAGGAGGGAGGAGAGAAGTCGGAGGGGAGGAGGAGAAGAGGAGGAGGAGAAGAGGAGGAGGAGGAGAGGAGGAGGAGGAGGAGGAGGAGGAGGAGGAGGAGGAGGAGGAGGAGGAGGAGGAGGAGGAGGTCGTGCCTGGGCCCAGCGCGGCAGGGCTAGAGAAACGGCTGGCGCGTGGACCGCCCCCGCCCCCCGCAGGAGGCGAAGCGCGCCGCCCTGCTCGGGGCGCTGGACCTCGCCGGGGTGCTGCTGCGGCTCGGCGGCACGCTCGACTTCGCGAGGCAGCCACTCGCCTGAGAGGGGGCCGGCGGGCCGCCCGCGTGCCAGACTCAGGAGGGACAGAAGTACACAGACACAAGTAGTCGCCGATTCCCAGGGATCTATATATATATATATATATATATGTATATATATATACATATACAATTTTACATATACATATACATATGTGTGTATGCATGCGTGCGTGCGTGCATGCATGCATGCTTTCATGCATGCATGTCTGTCTGTCTGTCTGTCTGTCTGTCTGTCTGTCTGTCTGTCTGTCTGTCTGTCTGTCTGTCTGTCTGTCTGTCTGCTTTTGTGTATGCATGTATGTATGTACGTACGCACGTACGTATGTATGTATGTATATGCATGTGCGTATGCATGTATGTATATGTTTGCATACGTATTTTCATAGATGGAACAACAGAGCTGGAAAGGTGGGGGGGGAGACGAAAACTGAGAAAATATGGAACAAAGTGGGCTCCTTGGATTTGTATCTCTGTCAATGTGTCCCCGGGCCCCTCTTTACGGGCGGGCGGGCGAGAGTTCGCGAGCGGGGCACGTGCCCCATATCTGGACCCTCGCGTCCTGGATCCGGGGGCGCGGTCCTCCGCATACGCGGTCGCACAGGCACGCTCCGCGCAGGGCACCTGCGAAACAACGGCCCGCATCCGCGGGCCGCGGCCCAGGGGCCCGGCCCGCGTGGCCGCGGATACGGTGCGAGGCGGGCGGCAGGAAGACAGTTTGTATCGGCTGGCGGCCCCGGCGGCCGCGCTGGGGGCGCCCCTGCTGGGTTTCCCCTCCTTCTCTTCATCCTCATCCTTCGCGTCCTCCTGCTCGTTCTCCTCCTGTTTTCCTTTTCCTCCTCCTATCGCTATCGCTATCGCTATCGGCTCGATGTCCTGTCGGACGCAGCCGTCCGTTTTCCTCCTCCTCCTCCTCCTCCTCCAATCCTCTTCCTCTCTCTTCCTTCTGGACTTCTTCCCGTTCGCACCCTGAGGCTGGTCGAAAGGGCGGGGGCGGACGTTCCGCGTGATCCTGAAGCTTCAACCTTGACAGCAGCTTCGCCGATGGAGGTGTGGAGGAGGAGGAGGAGGAGGAGGAGGAGGAGGAGGAGGAGGAGGAGGAGGAGGAGGAGGAAATGAGTCTCGAGGCGGGCCCTCCACCCCTCTCCTCCACGGGTGTCTTCGAGTGCGGCGGGCACGACCGAGCCGATCGGCAAAAAAGGACAAGAAAACGATCCCTTGTGTTAGGTCGGCAGCAGGGTCGCTTCCAAAGTGTGGCTCTCGCCGAAGCGCCGCGCACATTCGCTTCACAGTTTCGCAAGAGTTTCACGGATTGATGGCGGTTGTTTTAATGTGGTTTTCGCCGCAGTGCCGCGCACATTCGTTTGCACAAGTGCAACAAGAGTTTCACGGACGGATCGAGGGCGTGTGGTTTTCAACATGTGGTTTTCGCCTTAGCGCCGCTTGCACTCGCTGTAAAATGTTGCATCAGCTTCATGGATTGAGGGCAGGTCGTTTTCAACACGTGATTCTCGTTTTAGCGCCGCGCGCAGTTGATTCAAACATGTGCAAGGGTTTCGCGGATCGAGGGCGGGTGTTTTTTTAATTTTGTTCTCGCCTCAGCGCCGCGCACATTGTGTTTCAATATTTGCAAGAGTTTCACTCGTTCTCACGGTGAATGCACAAGAGATGTGGCATGATTCAGGATCGCCACGACGTAACATTCGGGTTAAAGCGTGGCGTTGAGGTCTCGAACACATAGTTTTGGCCCGCTTTAGGAGTTTCACACGGTCGTCCCCCAAGGGGACAGTTCCTTCAGGGGAACTGAGCGTTTGTAGGGGCTTATGAAGAGGGAGTTTGGAGGGAGAGTGCCACCATCGTTTGTGCGTCTTGGGTTTTCAGTGGTCCTCCTCCTCTTCCTCCTCCTTCTCCTCCTCCTCCTCCTCCTCCTCCTCCTCCTCTCAGCTCAGTGGACGACAGTTCCGATACCGCCACCCTTCCCTAGTTTTCCCTTATTTTTGTGAGTCTCATGGCAGGCCCCCGTCGCCACGGCTGCATTCGCCTCGAGATTCTGGTCAGCAGGGCTGGACCTAAACGGTGTTTTGGCGATTGTGTGGGCCGATTGCGTTTCGATTTCGTTTTGCGTTGAAGGCGGATTGAAGACAAAGCGAGGGAAAACGAAAACAACATGAATACGACAAACACCGTTTAGGTTTAGCCCTGCTGGTCAGATTGCACGAGATCCTGGTCAGATTGCACCCCAGGAGAGGTTCGCGGAGTAGCGGTATCATTAACCTTTTTGTTTCTTTGTTCAGTTTCGTTTATCCGACCCCCATCCCCATCCCCATCCCCTTCGAGACCCCCCCAAAGTTACCCCCCCAGTTAGGGATAAACACATCGAAACCCGAAGGGGGGTAATCGGCCAGTGGAGCCCAGGCCACGCCGCTGAGGATGGGGGTCGGTCAAACGATACTCATTTGTCATTTGCCTTTATCCTCCTGTTGCGAGGCGGGGGTATATCCATGACCACCCCGTGCAGGATCGATCGTCGGGGACCTTGGCGGGCGGTGGATATGCTTGTGCTTGGCCCGCGCAAGGTCAGACTCTACTCGTATCTGTCGCCTGCCGAGGTCCCCGAAGATCCATACCATACGCTGTGGTTATGGAGAAAACCCCGCCTCGGACTACAGTCGACCCACACAGTAAGGATAGGCATCCCTCCCAAGGGTACCCTTGCATCCCTGCCTCCTGAGTCCATCCTTGAACACATTCGTTGGCCGCGCCCCGCTCGAAACGCTTCGAAATGGGCGTCCAAGGCCCTTGCATCCCTATCGCGCATCCTTACCATCCAGGGTGACTGTGGCCTTTTCTAGTTATTCATGCATAGGCATCAACCTCCGGAACTTCGCCCGGACTTTCCTGGATCGGCGCTGGTCGGGAGCCTTGAGACGGGGGTCAATGCAAACGGGGGTCAGTCAGGGCACCAGATCCTGCAGGATCCTGCGAAGACCCCCTCTGGCTGACCCGGGTTAGCGAGCCACTCGTGGCCGCGAGGCGGCCGCGCATATTGGCTGACCCGGGTTTGCGAAGACCTGCGTTGCAGTTTTTTGTTATTGCATTGCAGTTTTTGGTTTCCTGCTGACCCGGGTCTGGATTGACCCGGGTCAGCAGACCCCCGAGCTGGGCCACCCCGGCGGTGCCTCCGGCGGCGCCCCCGGGGCGCCCTCCGCGCGCCTCCCATGCATCGGCGAGATCTCGACCGCCGGCTCCAGCGCGATCGCGACGGCCCCCCCCCCCCCTCTGAGCTGATTTGAGCCCTTGCAGAACGGGGGCGGGACGAGGGAAGGGGGGACGGGGAAAGGGGGGAAAGGGGGGACGGGGAAAGGGGGGACGGGGAAGGGGAGGTCACGACATCTGCTGCACGCGACTGGCTTCAGCCCCGCCGCCAGGCGCTCGCCTCGATGCACGGGCGCCCCTCGGGGCGCCGGGGGGCGCCTGGAGAACCAGCTGCGCGGGCTCATTCGCTAAGCTTGAGTTAAGGTTTGTCCCTTACAGGAGGAATAGTCGGAAATCGTCCAGGAATAGTCAGAGGACGATTTCCTGATTACTTTTTGCATACTTTCAAATATTTTTTGACTATTTTATGTTTTCCCCTCAATCCGCCTGTAGGGCCTGTAGGAGGACATGTCCGACCTAACATTAGCCCCCTTTATCCGTAAGGGCTTCGCCCCCTGCCGCTGGCCCCCTCTCTCGGAGCATGGGCCATGGAAGAGCGAATTCATGAGGCTTTGGCTTTGCCGTGAAGCAGTGGCGGGACCTATTTTTTTTTCGACCCTCACCCTGCCGATCTGCGTGAGGGGTGCCGCCGAATTTCAAACATGTGGCAAATCCTTTATGTTTTTGGACCCTGACCCTACGGATCTGCGTGAGGGGTGCCACCGAATTTCAGAAATGTTTCAAACCCCATGTGTTTTTGGACCCTGACCCCGCCTGTGTGAGGGGTGCCACCGAATTTCAGAGATGTGGTAAATCCTTTGTGTTTCTGGACCCTGACCTCGCCGATCCGCGTGAGAGGTGTCAGGAAATTTCAGAAATGTGGCAAATCTTTTGTGTTTTTGGACCCTGACCCTGCCGATCTGCGTGAGGGGGGCCAGGATCTTTTTAGAAATGTAGCAAATCCTTTGTGTTTTTGGACCCTTACCCCGCCGATCTGCGTGAGGGGTGCCACCGAATAGAACATGCGGCAAATCCTTTGTGTTTTTGGACCCTGACCCCGCCTATTTGCATGAGGAGTGCCACCGAATTTGAGAAACGTAGCAAATCCTTTGTGTTTTTGGACCCTGACCCCGCCAATCTGCGTGAGGGGTGTTACAGAATTTCAGACATGTGGCAAATCCTTTGTGTTTTTGGACCCTGACCCCGCCGATCTGCATGAGGGGTGTCAATTTTTACTCCGCCAGGAATTTTTGAGAACCCTCCCGGAGTACGCTGACCAGGGCGGTTTTCGGCTCCCCCCCCTCGCGCGGACAGTAACAATTTACAGTAGGAAGCAGAAAGCAGTACTGTAACAATGGAAACTGGAAACTGGAACTGGTGCAGGGAACAGCAAGCCTAACCCTCGCAGCCTGATGGCCCTGCAAGGGGGTCGGCGGACTTTTCACCCCTTTCGTCCGACCTGACACTCGGCAAAGCCGAGCCGGCATCGGGAGCGCCCCGGATCGAGTCCGAGGGGCAGCTGCTAAAAGCCCCTGCTAACGGGGCGAACTCTGGGCAAGGGGTTTAACTCGCACTCGTGAGCGAAAAATCATTTTTTGAGAACAGTAATGGAAACGCACCCTCAGATGCCAGCCCGTTTACGAACGCCAAGTTTGCTGGGGCTTGGCTGCTGGCTGCCGACGCCGCCACTCTTCGGTTCCGGGCCAGCGGCATGGGGGGGCAGCGTGTGCACTTGGAGAGGGCGGGAAGCATAGGCCCCCGATCTCCTGGTCCTCGCAGTTGCAGGCCTCGGCCCCATGTTCCCGCCCGGAAGCGTTCAGTCGGGCGTGTCCCTTTATACAGGAGGGATCTCAAAAATAGCCAAAACATAGTAGGGGGACGAGTTGTCAGCATTTTTGTTGTATTTGTTTGACTATTTTTGGGCTAGTCTCAATGTTTCGCACAAAGTCCCCCTGTAGGGGACAGGCCCGATGTAACAGAAGCGCGAGGTTTCGCTACCAGGGGGACTGTCGCCGATCTGTCGTCGACGTTTCGCCGATTCCAACCCAACGTCCCCACCTTGAGCCAGCCCCCCCTATCGTTCCCCCTCCCCCACCGTCTCCCCTCGGTGAAGAGCGATATCGTGCATCAGCATTTTCGGAGTCACCTGCCACCTCCTGCTCCACCTCTTCCTCCTCCTCCTCCTCCTCCTGTGTACGCAGCTCCCTTTTCTCCGATTGCGCATACCGCGAAGTGCTCTTTCTGTGGGAGTCGCAGTTCGGCTACGACACGTGTCCGTGGATAATCAGCGCCGTGGGCAGGGATGGAAGGGAAGGAAAAGATTACAGATGAGGCGCGAGCGCACCCCGCCTGTCCCTCCCCCCTCTCCCTCCTCCTCGCCCCCTCCCTTCTCTCACCCCTCCCCGCTCTCCTCCACCTTCTCCCTCACCCCCCCCTCTTCCCTCCCCTCTCTCCTCCCCCTTGTTGTCTTTAGTTGTCTTGTCCTGTCTTGTTTTGTCTTGCCTTTGTTGTCATGTCTTTCTCCTTCCTCCTCCTCGACCCCCCCTTCTCTCCACGAAGTAACCATATGAATACTACTCCCCCTCGCCCCTGATGACGTCCGGAAGACGTTCGCCCCCCCTCCGCGTACAGTTTTTACACAGGATTCCAGGGAAGCGCTGGCCTCATTTTCGGGCTTCCGCTCGGTCCGAATCATGCACCCGCTGCAGCGCTGGCCTTATTTCCGCGCTTCCGCTCGTTCTGAATCGTGCTCTCGCTGCAGCGTTGGCATGATTATTTCCAGTGCCATGCCACGGCATGCAATGCAATGCTATGGATTTGTTGTCCGCTGTGCGATGCCATGCCTTCAGCTGCAATGCTAGGATATGATATGCTTGACTACGCAGTGCCACGCCATGCTGTGCCTTGATATCCAACGCCATGCTATGCCACGTTATGTTATGTGCCGATGTGCGATGCCATTATTTGTGGTGCAATGCTTTGAGATGCAATTCATCATCACGCAACGCCATGCCATGCAATGACATACTACGATCTGCCGTGCTCTTCTACGCCCTGCGATGCCGTGCTCTACGCTTCATAGCGCACCCTGTTGGGATCATTGCCCTGCTCGACATCCAACTGTTGTTCGAATAGAGAGGGGATCTAAGCCATGGTAAGGAATGGGAGGGAGGGGACGTCAAATATGACGCGAGTGCACCTAGCTTGCCCCCGCCCCTCTCTCCTCCCCCCTCTCCCTCCACCTCCTCCCTGCTCCCGCTCTCTCCTCTCCCGTTTCGTCTTGTCAGGTCTCGCCTCGCCTCGCCTCGTCATGTCTTCTCTCCTCCCCTGTCCCTCCTCCCTCGCCCCCTGTCCCTTCCCTCCCCCCCCCCTTCGCCACTCTCCCGCCCCCCCTCCTTCCCCGCCCCCCCCCCCTTCCCCTCCTCCTGGCGCGCCCGCCCCCTCCGCAGAGAGGACGGGGGGGGGGGGCGCGGCGGCGGCGCCCCGACGACGTGGGGGCGAGGGGAGCGGCGGAGGAGTGCTCACCCGCGCGTGCTTTTCTGCGCCCCCCCGCCCTCCCCCCCAAGGATGCATACATACATACACATACATTCATACATTCATACATACATACATACATACATACA
>CAUYUJ010012336.1:255000-485000 GCA_963575745.1 Prorocentrum cordatum | reverse complement strand
CCTCCTCCCTCCTACTCTCTCTTCTCCTCCCTCCTCCCCTCTCTTTCTCCCCCCTCCTCCTCCCGCGAACGGTGTCCCCTCGAAAATGGCCCATTTTAGACAGAACGCCGCCTGCTCAACAGCGGCCGATTTCGGTTTTGGACGGCTTTTCTTGTTGGACATCGTGCAGTCGGCCCTGATTAGCAGGTCGATTCTGCCAAATGTGGCCCTGTATTCCTACGGCAATGTGGCCCTCGAAGGGGTCTCGTGCCCCGTCTCGTGCCTTATGATGCTCCAGTCTACTCTAGCCTTGATCACCAGAAAGAATTTCGAACACCAAGAAAGTACCGAAACAGAAGGGGTTTCACGTGTTTGGCCCTGGGAGGCGTTGTTCGCTCGACTTTGTTTCGACGCTGTTCTGGTTGCTCGAACATATTTCTGGGATGTGGTCCTCTAGAATGATGGGAGCAACAGAACGCGTGCCCTCTGCAGTCAAGCCCGACTGTGCCCCTGTTTGTCCCGACCTCCTGCGGGCGTCCCAACCTCAGGCCCCTCCCCCCGATGATGGGCCGATTTCCCACCACCAGTAGGAGGAGGAGGAGGGGGAGGAGGAGGAGGAGGAGGAGCTCCCAACCCTCCCTTCCCCCCCGTCCTGCCTCTGGTGGCGCTGGTGGATCACGGGCCCCTCACCCGAGCTCCGGCCCATCCGCGGCCCGCCGCCGTGCCATGCTGGGCGCCCGGCGGCTCTGCGCGAGGGGGCCCCCCTCCGCGCTGGCGGCCTCGTGCGCGGCGGCCTGGGCGGCCCGACGGGTCGCGGAGGGTCCTGCTGCTCCGCCCTCGCGGCGCCGCTCTGTCCTCCCCGGCCTCCCTCTCTTCCCTCCCTCTCTTCCCTCCCTCTCTTCCCTCCCTCCGTCCTCCCCGTCCTCCCCGCCCTCTCTCCTTCCTCCCGCCTACCTCCTCCCCCCGTCCTCCCGTCCTCTCCTTCCCCCGCGTCCTGTCCGTCCTCCCTGTCCTCCTCCTCCTCCTCCCGTCACCCCGCGAGCAGCAGTATGGTCCTGGAATTCGTGTATTATACGCCTCCCCAGCACAGCCAGGAGGGCATATGCACCGTTCCCGGGCCCAGGATGAGCCTTGCCAGGATCGGTGTGTAACCTCGGGAGGTCGTTAGTTTTGAGTTTCCCCCCTGTCTCCTTCGGCGGTGAACATAAACTCCGCCCCTCCTCCTCCTGCTCCTCCTTATTCTCGTCCTAGCCGTCTTCGTCCTTGTCGCGCCGCGGGTGCTTCGGATAGAATCATTCCTTTCCACTGTTTGTGGGACCACAGCTCGTCACTCAGGTCGCTGAAGAGATTTGTTAGAGTCCACGTCAATCGGGTCGCAGAAGAGATTGGCTAGAGCTCACTATTTGGCGGGATGTTCGAAGGACCTGCAGAGGTTAGCTGACGCCCTCCGAGCATCCCGCCAACACCTCCTGACGACGACACGTAGCGTCGGGAGCCTTTTGCACGCGGGGTATGTTTTGAGGAGTTCTATTTTTGTCGCCCAGAATCCCCCTGTAGGGGACAGGCCCGACCTCAGGCTCGTTTCGATTCCTCCGATTCGGTTCGGTCCGAGTCGGTTTCGATGGCGTCCGATTCCGATTCGATTCGGCTTCGAATTCCGACCTGGATTCCGATTTCTCAATGGAGGCCTACTGACCTCACCAAGCGCATTCCACTACTCGCAAGGTGCCTACTCGCAAACGTCTGAAAAAGCATATGCTTGCTTCGATGAGTTTTATCGTAGATCCCCCGTGGCGGATCCAGGCCATTTGCGCGTAGTTACTTTGCGAGTAGTGGAACGCGCTCGTCTATAACCTGACGATTTCCGCCGATTCGATTTCTCCCGACTTGGCTGCCGATTTCTACCGCTTCGATTCATTTCGATCGCCGATCCGACTTATCGATTCGATTCTGGGCTCATGGGCTCTCCTGCCGTGATGGGCGAGGCACGTGGTGAGTCATGTTCCTGCACTTCACATATCAGGGGCAACGATGGGGGGGTGGGGATGGGCATATGTCGAAGAAGAAGCACCGTCATAAACATACACTTTTGGCGCTCCGCGCCGACCGTAGAAAGTTTCTGTTCATGCGTTTGTTTTTCTTCTAATGCAAGTCTGACCGAGGTATATGATCGAGGTCGGTTCGGGGAGGGTACCCAAGTGTTCTTCGTGGTTGTTGGATGTTCTTGTGCATCCTGGGGGAGGGTGCCCTCGAATGCTCCTCATGTTGACCGGCGGAGGGTCTCATGTTTTTGAAGGATGTTACTATGTCCTAGGTCCGACTGCAGGCAGATGGAGGGATGCATCGACCCCCAATTACCCAGTGATCGCCGATAGGGGGCCGATGGCCCCAACCTGTCCAGGGGAGTGCAGATTGCCTATCGCCGGTCTAACGGCAATTTATTGCCGATTCCATGTCGATGTGCCCCCCGATTGCATGAAAAAGTCGCCAGCACGCCATGCAATCGAACCGACCCACCAGCATCAGGAGTGATCGCATCATCGAGATGCGAGTGGGTCCGCGGAGGCCCGAGACCATCCTCCGAGGCCACCCTCGACAGAGCTGGCCGCGCCGCCGAGCGCCTTCGAATAAGTAACCCCATGCGTCTCCTGGCTAGGCCCAGAAGCCAGGCATACCCATACAGTCGGACCGCGGTATAAGATCGAGGTCGGTTCGACGAGGGTGCCCTCGTGTTTTTTGTGTTTGTTGGATGTTCTTGTGCATCCTGGGCAGGGTGCCCTTGGATGTTCTGTTTGTTTTTGCCGATGGGGATCGCATGTTCTTAAAGGATGTTTTTCTGGCCTAGGTCCGACTGTGAACGAGCTACCAGACAGATGGCCGAGGCAGCATCCGATGCCACTCGAGGCATACAGGTGCAGCAAGATGCGTCGGGGCCTCTGCCCTAACGGTCTTGTCAGCCACTGGATTTCTGGACCGTTGCGGCCACCTCCGAAGCACTCGTGAGAAGCTTGTCTTGGGGCATGCGCGTTATCCTCCCTCCCCCCACGCCGTCCGAAAGCTTGAGGATGTGTAGCCTCAGTCACCGCGCTTGGGCCCCAGCCACGTTCCAACAAGAGACTTACCAGGTTCCGTATCGTATTTAGTACACCTGTGCGCTCGTCTCGAACCGGGCCATCGCAAATGCGAAACATCAGCCGAGCAGAAGGTTACAGATAGCGGTGCAGTAGTAGCCTAGATGTGCTGAGACTCCAACGGAGCCTAGCTCGAGCCGCATTTGCGACGCCTGCAGTAGTAACCCTGACTGCCCGAGCAATCCCCAAACACGTGAACATTCAAGAGGAGGTCCAGGAACCAGGCATCAAATCCAAGGCAGATGCGTTTCTGCGAGTTGAAGCCGATCATGTGTCACGCACTCGGGACGGAAGCCTTCGTTGGGCCAGCAACCACACAAATTGTGTTAGCACAGGCCAGCCTCTCCAAGAGCTGGGCAGTCAAGGTTCTCAGCTCTGCCTTCGGGCCGGACAGTACCCCTCCGAGAAGCGGACATCTCAAAAGCCCCCTGGCGCCTCCGAGTCCAGGACTCCATGAGCGAGCGAGAGAGGAGGGTGGCACTGAGAGACTCCAAGAGAGGAGGCCGAGTTCACCGACCTGGCATCGCTCGGACGTGTGCATTTTTCTTCGGCGAGGACCATCGAGGAGATCCTTGATCATTTGGCGAAAAAACCAGGCGCACGACACCGAAAACAACACAGGGAATGGACGTCCGAGCGATGGCCAGCCGAGGGGGCCACGAGGGATGCTCATCGAGGGCCCGCCCGGAAAGCTAGCTTTCAGTGGTCTCGTCAGCAAGCGCTTTGCCTACGCGAGGCGCCACAGGCTCACCATCCACGGATCCCCTGAGTGTGCACCGCGTGATCGTGTCCGGCAGGAAGCGAGAAGCACAATCCATACGCTGATGAGGTCCACCGACCATTAAGCCTTTGTGGGGGCAACCACGCGAACGAGGTGTGGAAGGCCATGACGGAAGTTTGCTTCCCATGGCAGCGGTGGTGGACTGCGCGTCGGGGTGTAGCAGGTTGCGCGGGCGCGGCGAGTGCGGCGATTGCGCAAGGGAGGTTTGGGAACCATGGGGAACTTGGATGTCGTACGGGAACACTTTCAGAGGAAATGGGGGGGGTGTTGGATTGCCAAAGAGGAAATGGGAAAGACATGGGGAAGTTCAGAAAGGCGCGGGGAAATTGGGATTGACATGGAGGAGTTCGGAAAAAGGTAGGGGGAAGTTGGCAGACGGGAATCTGGTGAAGGATTCTGTCCTGTCAGGGGCCCCCTTGAGAGGCTCCTTGGCCATTTGGAGCCACCTTGGAGCGGTCTTGGGGCCTCTTGGAGGCATCCAGGAAGGCATCTTGAACCATACTCGGCTATTTTCAACAATGAACATCTCGGGGTACCGAGGGACCTCTTGAAGCCATCTCGGGCCATCGTGGACTTAGACCATCCAACCGATCGCGACCCAGCCGTCGAGACCCAGGGGTTTGGCTGAGGAAGCGCACCAAATTGCCTCCGCCCATCGGGCTGGTCGGAGCTCTTGATCTCCCCCGACAGTAGCCCGACGGGCCAAAGGGCCCCCTCCCCCGGCTTTGGGCGGATTGGCCGCGCGAGCCCAACAGGAGCTCTTGCTCTTTTCGACGCGGACGTTGTTCCCTGTCGGTCTCGGGCAACGCTTGTTGTTGGGCATTGTGTCATTCTTTCCCGTACTCAGCCCGGGCGTCCAGGCCAAAAGCGCGAACCGAAGGGGGCCCCTGAACCCCCAGCCTTGGCTGGGAAGGGTCCAGAGCCTTTCGGCCGGAGCCCCAGGGGACTTGGAGCCCCCCAGCCTCAGCCGGAGGCCCGGCCCGGGTCCTCCGAGCGGCCCGAGACGAGCGCACCACGACCGCACAGAGTTTGCCCCGCCCAACGGGCAGCGGCACGCCCCCGCCGCGGCGGGGGCGCGCCGCGGAGCCGCCCCGTTCGCGCGATGCGGGCTGGGGCCGTCGCGGTCGTGGGCGGCGGGGCACGGGCCGCCGACCGAGATCGGCGGGGCAGCTCTTGGCGCTTCGCCCGAAGAAGAAAGATTTTAGGTGCGCGGCTCTAGTTTGCTCCTGTTGTTTCTAGACGCTTCGCCCACCAGTTTATTTGGGAACGCCTCACGCGCCTTTTTGGCTGCGCTTGGTCTCCTCGGTGTCTGTCCTCAGGCTCCCTGGATGCACCTTTGCATGCCCGTTCAGGGGCTGTCTCAGTCTCCCTGGATTGCACGTCGGCTCTGCCGCCCTGGGCGCTGCCCCTCCCCCGCCGCCTGATCCGCGGCCCCCGCGCGCGCTCGGCAATTTAGTCGCGGCCGTAGCCCGCCCGCGACCTCCCGCCGCTGGCGCTTCCGCCTGCGGCTGTAAAAAAAAAAGTATCCGCACCAGCCCGTCCAGAAACGACGCCCAGGCGAGTAGAGGGTCGTCCTGAGGGGCTTTTCGGCGTCTTGTGTGCCTCGGGGGGGCTTCTGTGGGCCGTTCGGGATCCTCTTTGGGGCCTCCTGGGGGCCTCTTGGGGCCTCTTGGGGCCATCTTGGGGCCTCTTGGGGCCTCTTGGGGGTCTCTTGGGGGCATCCTGGGGGCCTCTTGGGGGGCCTCTTGGGGCCACCTTGGGGCCATCCTGCGGCCTCGTGGGGCATCCTGGGGGCCTCTTGCGGCCATCGTGGAGGAAATCGATCAAAGAAGAGGGGAGCTTTAATTAGCGCTGCCCCCTCACAAGGCCAAAATGGGGCCCAAACCATGGTAAAATCAATGATTTTGGCTTCCTCGCCGAGGCCGTTTTGGACGCTCGGACTGCTCGCGGCCCCCCCCGTCCAGGTCAGTGGGGAGGGGGTAGGGGCAGGGGTAAACCCCTCCCCGAAGGGAAAGAGGGAGGGGTGGAAGAGGAAACGCCCTAAACCACCGACGCCCAGAGGGCTGGTGGGATTTGTAGGCCCGCGCCCGGACTTACGACTCGCCGCTTGCGCTCTCGCGCTGCGGCCGCGACCAAGCGAGGAAGACGAACGCCATGAGCATAGACTTCTGGCGCTCCGCGCGGCTCTCTCGGATCTGCGCGGGGGCCCCCCTCTGGCGGCGCGTCCGGCTCCGCCCCTGGCGCGCTCTGCGCGGCAGGGAGGGTGGGCCCCGGCGCAGATCCAAGACATCCGCGCGGAGCGCCAAAAGTTATGATGTTTATGGCGTTTCTTCTTCTTTTGACGAGCGAGCAACTCACACCCATACCCATAGGAGGGTCGAGAGGAGGGGAACTGGCTATGGGTATGGGTGCGACGTGTCGGACCTTGGGGGAAGTTCCCGTTCGAGCGGGGACCCCCATCCGACAACACGCACCCCCAAAGACATTTTTCCGTCCCACCTATGGGTATGGGTGCGTGTTGTTCGATCCTCAGTTTTTCCATCCGCGCATCTCCACCGGCCCATCCAGCAGCGATTCCCAGGCGAGTTGCCTTGAGCAGGGAAGTGCAGGAACATGCACCGGGGCGGCCCCCATGGGTTGGAAAACACCTTCCCGCGCCCTGAGGCCCTCCGCGAGCTTGCGGTGGCCACCCTGGGTCCAAGTCGATTGCGGCTTCGGGCCTCAAGTGTGCCCATGGCCCAGTGCCGCCGTGGACGCAGGTCGCGTGGGAGCGGAGGGGGCGCGCGGAATTTGACGGCGCCCTTCCCAATTTTCTCACGTCGGCCCGATGTTCCCCCAGGGCCATCCGACTTCTCCATGTTAGAGCGTGTTTCTGTATCGCTGTGGGCATAATGGTATTACAACCCCCCCGGCCCCCCCTACAACGTAACGCCCCTCCCCCCAGCGCGCTTTGGGCACTGCCGCCGTGCGCATCAGGATCCGCATCGGCGTCCGCATAGGAGTCCGCATAGGAGCCTGGTCCGCATTGGAAATCTCATAGGGATCCGCAAAGGCATGCGCATACGCATCTGCATAGGGATTCGCACGGATCTGCGCATGGACATCAACATAGGCATCTGCATTGGGATCCGCATCATGCTCGGGATCCGCAGAGGTATCCGCATAAGGATCTGCGCATGGATCCGCATCGGGATCTGCCGTGGAATCCGCATCGGGATTCGCATAGGAGCCCGCACTGGGATCCGCGTAGGGATCCGAAATTTTGGTTTTGTGTTCCGGAGCCACACGGCGGGGGGGGTGCGTTATATTTCCCCCCCCCCCGGCCCCCCCCCCTTCATGCCCATTATCGCCAAAAACAAAGGAACGCACTCTTAGTATCGCCTCGCTCGAACGTCCCCATGCCAATGCGAACTCCCCCCGTGACTGCCCACTTACGCGTGCCACCGCGCCAACGCGCGAGCCCCCTCATGGCCATCCAACCTCCTCCGCCTCGAACCGCGCCAGACACTTCCAGCGAATGCGTGTGTGCTCAATGGTCCGTGGATCTCGTCAAGCCATAAGCAGTGCCCCGCATGACGCCCCGAACCAGATCAGCCGACGTCTCAGATCATCTAGCGCGAGCCCCGCTCAGAATATGATGCATGTTGGCCCGCGGAGCTCAACCGTCCCAGCGCGGCAGGATATACGAAGTACGAGATCAAGGAGCAGCCGTAAACGCCTGATCAATTTGCGCCCCCTTGGATCATTAGGTCGAGCGTCAGCGGGCGCCCTGTTCGCCTGAACGTGCAGGCTCCGCGGACGCATTGATGGGCGCCAGGGGTGCTGGGTGCCACCATCGCCCACCGCATCCCGGAGTGGAGCCCCCAGCCTCGGCCAGACGCTTTTGCCGTGGAAGACGGACCGCCATGGACTTTGGACAGTTTCCCCGAGCAATGTGCCTGCCAGTACCGTGGACTTGATGCCAAGAGCCATTGCACACGCTCGAGGCTTGCGAAACTAGTTCGTCTGCCACCCGTGCGTCTTGTTCCTTGCCGCGAAGCGTCGTATCGTGTCTCTCTTTTTCTCCAGAAGAACCACTGGACGTCGCGGTCCTCTGCCAAAGGATCGGACGTCGAGGTCGTCTAAGGGAGGTGACATCAAAGAGGATCGGGGGCAGGTGCAGCGTTGTCGAACGAGAGGGGGCGTTCGAATCGGTGTCGCCTGGGGACAGTGTCGAACATGATCGACCCACGAACCCGGAAAGGAATATAGAAATGTAAGGCATGGATACGTTTCAAAGATTCTTGATTGGGCGACGGGCAAATGCAATGTTGAGTCTATCGATCTTGATGTACTGTACCGAGGGCTGTGCTTTGCTGCGCCGTGCTGAATTGCAATGTGCCATGCCGCCTTTGCATCCGAGTCCTGACCGAACTGGTCTGGATCTTTAACTCGAGCTGCCTGAGCACATAGTAGCTGCCCCAGAGCTATTTGACAGGGGGGCATGCTAGGAGGACGCGCCGCGGAACGTCCCAAGTGACGCGCCAGGCAACGTGCCAGGGGACGTGCCATGGGGACGCACCGCGGGACGTGCCAAGGGAACGCGCTACGGAACGTGCCAATGGACGTGCTACGGGACGTGCCAGGGGACGCGCCGCCAACGAGCCAGGGGGACTCGCCACGGGGCGCGACACGGAACGTGCCAGGGAATGTGCCAGGTTGCAATGTTGAGTGTATCGATTTTGATGCACCGTGCCGAGGGCCCGAGGGCTGTGTTGTGCCTTGGCGACCTGGCTCGCTCAAGACATTCTCAACACATCCTCATGCTGGACATCCGCTTGGGCAACCTGGACACGTGCAAACAAGCGTCTCGCTCGTGTCTTCCTCAACACATCCTCATGCTAGACATCCACCCGGGCGACCTGGACGCGTGAAAACAGGCGTCTCGCTCGAGACAGCCTCAACAAATCCTCATGCTAGACATCTGCCTGGGCAACCTGGACGCGTGAATCCAAGCGTCTCGCTCGAGACATCCTCAAGACCTGGGCTCATGAAAACAAACATTTCACTTGAGAGATCCTCTGAATTCTGGTCCCCAGGGGAGGACAATCGATAACACAAAACAAGCTTTCGCTTGAGACATCCTCAGCAGTATCTGCAAAACAAGCGTTTCGCTCGGGACAGTCTCAACTTTTTATTTTGCCGGCCCCACTCGACCTTGTTATTTATCGCATATTGAATTCGCGGGCCCTACAGCCGTCGATTCGGGGGTAAACCTCTAAAGGAGGACCTTGGGCCGGAGCATTTTCCAGGAAAAAGATGGCAGAATATGCAGGCGAAGGGTGTGTGCTATAGCTTGCGCAGTCGCCCTTGCGATTGAGACGTGCGCAGACTTTCAGGGTTACCCGAGATCACGCTGTGGAATTTTCTGTTTGCATTGCCGAGGGGTCACGAGGTCGACACGCTCTCTTCCTGTCCCCGTCGATGCTCCTGAGTATCGTTTGAACGATCCCCATCCCCAGCGGTGTGGCCTGGGCCCCGCTGGCCGATTTGCCCCCTGGATGGGGATACAGGTTGTTCTCTTCGGGCTTCGAGGGGTGTATCCCAGACTGGGGTGGGTAACTTGGGGGGGGTTCTCGAAGGGGCTGGAGATGGGGATGGGGATCGGAGAAGGGATGCCGAGCTCCCCCAGCCCGCCCCTCGCCTCTCCGTGTCGACGGCGACATCTCCATAGACTGAAGTCGGGCGTGCCCCCCTACAGGGGGATTTGCGACGAAAAATAATCGATACCCCGAAATATTCCCAAATGGTCAAACATATTATAATAAAATAGTTCCCAGACTATTGTTTTATTATTTTGTAATTATGCCCCCTGTAGAGGGACAGGCCCGACTTACCCATAGACCCTCACCTTCGGAGCTCCCCGCGGATTCCTCGCCTCGGCGCTGGCCCCCCCCCCCCCCCTGGCGGCGCCCGCGGCGCCGCCGCGCGCGCCCCCAGGTGCGCGCCGCGCTCCGCGACTCCCCGCGCCAGGGGGGGGCGAGCGGCTCCGCTCCGAGGAATTCGCATAGGGGGCACCGACGGCATAGGTCTGTCCAGAAGGGCGACAAATATCGCACGGGCACCGAGCATCGTCGATTCCCAGGGAAACATGGGCGCGTACGGGAAGGGGGGGGGGAGGGCGAGCGGCTCTGAGCCAAGAAATCTGCGCGGAGCTCCGACGGCATAGGTCTGTCCAGAAGGGCGACAAATATCGCACGGGCACCGAGCATCGTCGATTCCCAGGGAAACATGGGCGCGTATGGGAAGGGGGGGGCGAGCGGCTCTGAGCCAAGAAATCCGCGCGGAGCTCCGACGGCATAGGTCTGTCCAGAAGGGCGACAAATATCGCACAGGCACCGCTCATCGTCGATTCCCAGGGAAACATGGGCACACATGGGAAGGGGGGGGGAAGCGAACCTCCAGAAACATTGGAACAACTGTGGGAGATCCTGGGATGTGTGCGTATTTCTTTGCATGACCTTGGCCCCCCTGATGTCTGCCGCTGTTTCCTCTCCTGCGATATCTGCAGGGAGGTCTGCGTGGGTCCGGGCGGCGGTGGGGCAGGTGCGCGGACGAGGGCTCCTCGCTGTTGGCCGATGCAGCCCGGGCGGCACTGCAGGCCTGGCTGCGGGAAACCCTGCCTGCTCGTCATTGCCTTGGCTTGGCTCGGACGTGTGCATTTTTCCTCGGTGAGGACCATCGAGAAGCATCCTGGATTCAGTATCGTTTAAACGATCCCCATCCCGATCCCCTTCGAGACCCCCACCAAATTACCACCCCAGTTGGGGATACACCCCTCGAAACCCAAAGGATACGGCCTATATCCCCATCTAGGGGGTAAATCGGCCAGTGGAGCCCAGCCCACGCTGGTGGGGATGGGGATCGGTTAAACGATACTCAGGGAGTTCTGCCTGCTCACCATTGCCTTGGCTTAGCTCGGACGTGTGCACGTTTCTTCGGTGAGGACCATCGAGAGGCATCCTGGATCACCTGGCAAAAGGAGCACGCACGACACCGAACAATGCACGGGGCATGGACGTCTGAGCGATGGCGAGTTGCTGGCTGCCGTGTGAGACTTCTCGGCCCAACCGTTGCACGACTCATGCGAAGAACAACCACCTGTGCAAGCATACACGTTCGGAGCTCGGCGCGGATTTCTGACATCGGCGCTGGGCCCCCCCCTGGCGGCGCCTCTGGCGCCGCCGTTGGCGCGTGCCAGGGAGGGGGGGTCCGGCTCTGATCCAAGAACGCCTCGTGAACTCCCGAAGGTTATTTCTTGAAGGATCTATTCCCCTGTCGCTGCATGGTTCATCGCGCCCCGCACGCGCTCGTGCTTTAGGGTAATGTTTTTCGTATATGGTCTGTGCCGTTCAGCCTTTCCATGAGTGCATCATGTTTTTGATGCAGTCTTGCGTGGGATGTGCGCCTGCCTAACGCAGTGTGTCGGAGGTCTGTTCAGTAGCAGCAACGAGAGCGTCCGATGCGTATGATTCATTGTTGTACTTTCTCTGTTCGTTGTGGTGCAGTGTGGATGGGAGGGCGTTACACCGCGTGTTCACTTACGATCCCACTACTACGCGACAGTTTGCCATTGGCAACCATGCAAGCGTCTGTGACCACACAACTGTATTACTGCATTGCCTTGCGTATAGACTGGCTGCTAAGACGTTTGGCCGATGGTGCGCTAAGCATGGCAAGTGCCCTCCAGAATGTACTGCGCTGTCTATTTCAGTCATTTTGAGGGGGGGTGAAACCAGACCCCCCACCCCCCATGGATGGAGGGGGGGGTCCGAACCCTCCCCCCCTCCCTTCCTTCCCTGCTTCCCCTTTTTTTCTCGGGCTGGCGCTTGTGTCGGCGGCGGCTGGCGGCGGCGGCGGGGACGACGATTTTTTTTCTGGGCCGGCGCCGGCGCCTGCGGCGGCGGGCGTCGGCGGCGGAGAGCGTCGACGAGGACGACGGTGGTGGTGGTGTTGGGTTGTGGTGGTGGTGGTGGCGGTGGTGGTGGTTGTGGTGGTGGTGTGGTGGTTTGTTGTGGTGGTGGTGGTGGTGGTGGTTGTGGTGGTGGGTGGTGGTGGTGGTGGTAGTGGTGAAGGTGGTTTGGTGGTGGTTTGTGGTGGTGCTGGGTTGTGGTGGTGGTGGTTTGGTGGCGGTGTGGTGGTGGTTTGTGGTGGTGGTGGTGGGTTGTGGTGGTGGCGGTGGTTTGTGGAGGTGGTGCTGGGAGTGGTGGTGGTGACGGTGGTGGTGGTGTGGTTGTTTGTGGTGGTGGCGGTGGGTTGGGCTGCTAGTAGTGGTGGTGGTCGTGACACTGGTGGTGGTGGTGTGGTAGTGATGGTTGTGGTGGCGGTGGTGGTGGTGATGGTGAGTTGTGGTGGTACTGGAGGTGGGCTTTTGTGGTTGTGGTGGTGGTGATGGTGAGTTGTGGTGGTGATGGTTGTGGTGGAGTGGTGGTTGTGTGGTGGTGGTTTTTTGGTGGTGGTGGTGATGATGGTGGTGGTGGGTTGTGGTGGTGGCGGTGGTTTGTAGACGTGGTGCTGGTGGTGTTGGCAGTGGTGGTGGTGGTGTGGTGGTTTGTGGTGATGGCGGTGGGTTGTGCTGCTAGTGGTGGTGGTGGTGGTTGTGGCGGTGGTGGTGGTGGTGTGGTTGATTGTGGTGGTGGTGGTAGTGGTGGTGGGTTTTTGTGGTGGTGGTGGTGATGGTGAATTGTGGTGGTGGTTGTGGTGGTGGTGGTGGCTGTGGTGGTGGTGGTGGTGGTGGTTGTGTGGTGGGTTGGTGGTGGTTGTGGTGGTGGGTTGAGGCGGTGCTGGTGGTGGTAGTGGTGGCGGCGGGGGTAGTGGTGGTCATCGTCGCTGCATCTCCGCCGTCGCCGGCGCGAGCGCCAGCGCTGCTGGCCGCCGCCAGCGCCGGCGCCGGCGCCAGGGGGGGGGGGGTTTGAACCCCCCCCGGCGCCCAGGGGGGGAGGTGTTTGAACCCCCCCCGCTCCCCCCCCTTGGGCTGCCCCTGGTCATCGTCGCTGTGTCCCGCCGTCGGCTTTGCTGGCGGCCGCCAGCGGGGGGGAGGAGGCGTTGACCCCCCCCCCCCCTCGCCCCCCCCCTCGGCGCCGGGGGGGGGGGGTTGGGGGGGATGGGAATCCCCCTGGTTTTGATCGACGGCGCCGAGTGCTGGGGGGGCTCCCCCCCCCCCGATCGAAACGTGCCGCCGACTGTTCCCAAGGCAAGCGCCCGTCAAACGCGTTTTCTCTTTTATCGGTGTGTGTATATATATACACACACACACACCTGTAACGCCCCTCACGGGGGTAGAAACCAAGCGTCGTGTTGTCTCCTCCTCCACTCGTGTTCTTGCGCCAGACGTCCACCCCTGAGGCTCTCGGAAGTTTCCACAAGGCTCGCAGGTGGTCAGAAAAATGCCCCGAACATCGAAGACTAAGTTATTTGAGGTTTCGTCTTCGACTCCGTTCCCAGAGCCCCGACGTGGTGTCTGTTCATCGGGTCGGCGCCCTTGTTGTCGTGAAATTCTCCTCGGAGGGCCTCTTTGTGACGCTCCCGAGAGAGGGGAGGAGGGAGGAGGGAGGAGGGAAGGAGGAGGGAGGAGGAAGGGGGACGGATGGGAAGGAGGCGGATCTCGCGCACGGCGCTATCGGAGCCATCGAGGCTACGGATGAGGTAGGAGGAGGAGGAGGAGGAAGAGGAGGAGGCGGAGGAGGAGGAGGAGGAGAAAGAGGAAGAGAAGGAGGACGATGGGGAGGAAGGATTTGAAGCAGGACGGATGAGGAGAAGGATGACGACGACGAGCAGGAGGAGGAGAGGGAATGACGCCCGTCCTGGAGCCTCTTGGTGTCGCCGTGGCTCTCCTAGAGCGTGCTGGGGGTCCTGTGGCCTGTTCGGGCTCTTCGGGGCCTCTTGGGGCCTCTTGGAGCCTCCTGGGCCCTCTGGAGCTCCCCGAGTGTAATTCAAAGTGGGTCCTCGGGGGGGCTCTTGAGATCTCGTGGGCTCTCCCGGGGCCGCCATGGGCCCTCCTGGAGCCTCCGTGGGCCCTCTAAGAATTCTCTCGCGGGGGCGGAATGATGAAAACAATTTCACGCATAGGGGCCTTTCCGTTGAGAAGGGGGGCGCGGTGCAGAGTAGGTCCTCCTGGGGCCCTCGGGAGGTCTCCTAGGCACTCCCGAGGCCGCCATGGGCCCTTCTGGAGCCTCTGGGGGCCTCTAAGAAGCCTCTCGCGGGGGCTGAAAAATGATGACAGTTTCATGGAGGGGAGCCTTTCCGTTGAGAAGGGGAGCGCGGTGAAAGGTAATAAAGTGACGCCAGTGTCGCATTTGAGGCCCCAAATCGTCTTTGGGCACCTCGGGCGCGAATCCCGCTCCCCCATAGTACGGCGCGATTTCCCCTCCCCCCGCTGTCCCGCCGGACCCCGGGAGGGTGATTTTTGTGGTTTTTGCTTGTAAGAAACACTTCCCCCCTCCTCTCGACGGTGACGGAGGGCAGGCGGCGGGGGTGGGCGGGTTGGCGGGGTGGCGGGTTGGCTGGGGTTGCGGGGTGGCTGGTTGGGCTGGTTGAGCTGGTTGAGGTGTTTTGGTGGCTGGTTGGTTGGGTTGGCTAGTTGGGCTGGCTACGGCAATTGGTTTCGATCTCTCTCTCTCTCTCTTTCTTTCTCTCTCTTTCTCTCTCTGAACGCAGTCGTTGTTGTTTTCCCATTGCTGTTGACATGTTTGCTGCTTCTGTCGAGCCCATACCTTCGACACTCTCTGTCTTACGCAGAGTGAATCAAGGGAGGCGAATGGTCATACACTGTCCCTGGCCGCGTGGGTGAAGTGAGGTTCCGCGCAGCGGATTGGTGATGTTGTCGTTGTTGTTGCCGTTGTTGTACTTATCATGTTCCTTATCATTATCGTTGGATGTATTGTTGTTGTTGTTGTTGTTGTTGTTGTTGTTGTTGTTGGTACGGTTGTTGTTGTTGGTGGGGTTGTTGTTGTCGTCGTTGTTGTTGGTGTTGTCGTTGTTGTTATTATTGTCAAACTTGCTGCTGCTGCTGCTGTTGTCGCTGTTGTTATTTAATCGCTTCGCTCATTCTGCCGGCGACCTCTTGGGAGTCTCTTGGGGGCCTCTTGGGGACCTCTTGGGAGTCTCTTGGGGCTCCTCGGCGGCGTCTTGGGGGCCCCCAGGGCCTCTTGGGGGGCTTTTGTGGGCCGCTTGGGGCGGCAGGGGGGGTAGTCGATTGCGGCTCCCCCTTCGGAGGCCACGATCCTCGTGAAGGGTGTCGAAAAATTGCCCGGTCCGGGGTCTCCTCCCGGGACTTGCCTGGGGTATTTTTCGCCCGGGGACCCCCAGGGGCCGCCCCGCACGCGCGAATTAGAAATATTGTTAACCAGTTGCCGGAGATCTTACCACGCCTTTGGCCCGTTGGGCCGGCGAATTGTTTTCAGTGTTGTTGTTGTCGTTGCATACTTACTCATGTCCAAAGCGTAATTGTTGCCGATATCCGGAAACGGTTCCGCGCGCTCTCGCTTCGACGCCGGCTACATTTTCTGTGAAAGCTAGGCTCCCGCTTCAGCGTTGGCTTCAGTCTACATGTGGGCCCTTTGGAAGCCCCAGTTTCGACGACAGCGGTTCTCGCTCGATACGTCTTCCCAATTTTCTCCGAGACCCTGGCCAGAGAGGCCCCCGAACTCAGGAACGGCGCTTTCGCTGGAGTTTTCCTCGCAATTCAGTCAAGTTGGCAGAGGCCCAGCCACGACGACAAGGGCTCGTGCTCGATACTTCCTTATGATATGCTCCGAGAGCACCTGGCCAGGAAGGCACCCGAACTCAGGAACGGCACTCTCGCTCGAGACATTCATGTAATCCAGGCAAGTTGGTGGAGGCCCAGACACGGCGACAAGGGCTTCCGTTCGATATTTGTCCATCGGTATTCCGAGAGCCCCTGGCCAGAGAGGCTCCCGAACTCAGGAACGGTTCTCTCGCTCGAGACTTCCTCGCACTTCAGTCAGTGGCCGACAAGGAAGATATCCCCCCCGGAAGGGGGCGCAATCGAAGACGAAGTGGGCGGGTATCGAGGGTCGGGGTATACAGAGTGCAAGACACGCGCGCCAGTAAGAGCGAACAGTCTTACAATGATTGTTGTTGTTGTTGTTGTTGTGGTTGTTGTTGTGGTTGTTGTTGTTGTTGTTGTTGGTGGTGGTGGTGGTGGTGTTGTTGAACATTATTAATTCTAAAGAATAATTATTGTTGGGCCCCCTGGTGCGCGCCCCCCCTGCGCCGCCTAGGCCGCGGCTACATTTTCATCATTTTCGTGAGGAAGCCTCAGGTAATACGATGTAATCAAGATCCGGTTGTTTTGTTGTAATCCGTTTTCCCTTGCAAAAAACACTATAAAATGACATTTCTTGTTCTAATATAATCAAATTTCAAGAATCCCTTGCAAAAAATAAGGTAAAGTGGACATTCGCGCGCGCAAGACGAAATCCTTCCAAAAGCTTAGTGTTCGCAGCGATTTTAACATAAAAACATCAAAAAACCAATGGTTTTTCAACAAAAAAATGTCAAAATCTCATCCCGCGCGCTCTTGCGGATTCGTAGGAAACCCAACACTTTTTAAACATTTCTGTCAAACGGGCTTTTGCGAGCAACTTTTTCGAACTTCTGCGACAACGGTTGCGCACCTGCCAGGGCCATCATCCCTGTCAAATAATACCATGCGGGACACATTCGTTTTTTCTTCGCGCGCGCACGCCGAAATCTCCAAAAACCATTGGGCTTCTTAAGAATTTTAGCACCGCGCATCATAAAATCACACGAATCGCACCGTAGGTCCTCGAAAAACACCTGCACGACTTTTCAAAATTTCTACCCGCCAACTTCTGTGGGTGTACGAACGTAGGCTTAACAACTTCTGTGGGTGTGTACTCCACGCCAGTGTAGTAGCCACGGTCGTCCGCAGGCCACGAAGTGAAGTGTCCGAACGTCATAGGGCGGGAAGCTGGGTGTGGGTGGTGGCGAAGAGTCGTGTGGATATTTGGTAGAGCTTGCACTGCCCCCCCACAAAGTGGGGGTATTGGCTGGCGTCGCATGAAAACCCTGGCACTGGTGAGAACACTGAGCGTTCGGGTAAAGTGATTGTTGTTGTTGTTGTTGTTGTTGTTGTTGTTGTCGTTGCTCTTGTCGTTGTGGTTGTTGTTGTTGTCTTTTCTGGTAATTGCCATTATTGGTGTTGGTGTTGTTGCGATTGTGGTTGTTGTTACGCTTGTTGTTGTTGTTGTCGTTGTTGCTGTTGTTATTATTAGTGTTGTCTTTGTTGTTGTCGTTGTTGCTGCTGCTGTTTTTAATGGAAATCTCATTTCTGAAGAACAAGTATTAGTTATCCCCCCCTCCAGTAACCCGTGTATTGCGAAGGCCTTTCGGCCAGAGCCGCTGACCCTGAATGGCGACGACGACGACGACAGGAGACGACGACAGGACGATGACGACAAGACGACGACGACGACGACGACGACGACGACGACGACGACGACGACCAGCAGCGCTCTCGGGTGCCTCTTTGGGGTAGTTCGGGGGCCTCTCGGGAGGCTCTTGGGGGCCGTTTGGGAGCCTCGTAGGGGCCTCTTGGAGCTTCCTGGGGATCTCTTGGGGGCCCCTTGGGGCCTCTTGGGGGGCTTCTTATGGACCTCTGGGGGCCTCCTGGGCGCTTCTCAGGCCGAGGGCTCGAAATGACCGTTCGGGTCGCTCGTCTGGGCTCCCTCTTGGAGCTTGGGGGCATCGGCTGTCTTTGGGGCATGTTGGAGGCCTCTTGGGCCATCTTGGGGCTGTCTTGGGGGCCTCTTGGCCTGTCTTGGAGCGTCGGGAAGCTGCTGACAAGGCGAGAATGCCGAAATCTTTCAAACACCGAAGGAAACTCTATGATTTTGTCCCATGGGGTCCTCTTGGGAGTCCTCTTTGAGGCCTCTTAGGGCGTTTTGGAAACCTTTTGAGCCGTCTGGAGGCTAGTTTGGCGACTTGGACCGATGCTTCAGCCATTCGGGGCCCTCGAGCACCATCTTGGGGGCATCTTGGGGCACTTTTGCGTTCTCGGAGCTTTTGTGGGTCCCCGAACCGCCCAGGGGGATTCGTATCTGGGTGGCGACCCCCCCCCTGGGGAGGAGTCGTATCTGGCCAGGTGGCGAACTCCCCTGGGACCTCCCCCCTTGGACCCCACCGAGACCCCCCCAGGTACCCCCCCCACCGCGGGGAAGGGATCAAAGGGAAGAGGCTTCTTTTCGACTCAACTACAACGGGCCTAGGGAAAGGATAGGGGAGCGGCGAAGGCGACGACGACGACGACGACGACTACGACGACAACGCCCACGACGACGACGACGACGAGTTCAACGGAACAGCCTCTTCCACACGCCGCCAGGATCGGCAGATTTATCAATTGAAGTGCCCCTCCCGGGGCTTTCACTGTTGTGCCACCAGACCCTGCCCTTGGTCCCCGGTTCAGCAACAACGGCTCCCGCCTGAGACCTCCCCGCAATTTATTGGGGAATCGCGCTCTCGCGCGGGCTTTCGGGTGGGATAACCCTCCAATGTATTCCAACGCCGCGCCCTCGACGCTCAGGAATCGCGCTCTCGCTTTGGTTTTTCTCGCGGTTCACTTTGGAAACGTTCTATCGCTCGAGACGTCCTCGCGATTCATGCAGTATTCACGCTTCGGCAGCCCGCCTGGTCGACCTGGCCGCTTGGGCCCGCCTTCCCGACCCGCCCGTGAGGGTCTACCCGCCCGATCAGCTCGTCTGGTTCTGCCACGCGTTTTCTGCTCATCCTTCTCCCTCCTCCTTCCATCTGTCATCTCTTCCCCATGTGTTGGGTGCTACACCACCTAGACGCGGCAGATGAGGATGATGTACCCAAAAAGGGGGGTACGACCAGAGACAAAGAGGGCGTGTGTCGAGGGCCTGGGATACACGTGTTGACTGGTACGCAAGCAGGTGGGAGCAAGCAGTCTTAAACTGACTGTTGTTGTTGTTGCTGCTGTTGTTGTTGTTGTTGTTGTTGTTGTGATTGTTGCTGTTGTTGCTGCAATTGTTGTTGCTAGTGTTGGGTTTGTTGTTGCTGTGGTGATTGTGGTTGTTGTTGTGGTTGATGTTGCTGTTGGTGCTATTGCTGTTGTTGTGTGTTGTTGCTCGTGTTATTGTTGTCTGTCGTACGATTTCTGATGAGTGTTGTTTATTGTGTGTTAGTTGTTGGATGATTGTTGTTGTTTGTTGTTTGTTGCTTGTTTTTTGCTGCCTGTTGTTTGCTGTTTGCTGTCGCCGTCCCACGCACGACACGGCCCGCGACCCACCCGCGACCCACCCGCGACCCGCCCGCGACCCATTCGCGACCCACCCGCGACCCACCCGCGACCCGGCCCGCGACCCACCCGCGACCCACCCGCAACCCACCCGCGACCCACCCGCGACCCACCCGCGACCCATCCGCGATCTGGCCCGCGACCCACCCGCGACCCACCCTCGACCCACCCGCGACCTACCTGCGACCCAACCCGCGACTTACCTACATTGCTTTGACAAAAAAGTCGGTGCCTGCGGCGGGCTCGTTATACAATTTGTGAGAATTAGGTGCCTGCGGTAGGCTTCTTCAGAGCTTCGCAGACTGCCGACGTCCGCGCCGCCCCCTCACTCTTACCCGCAATTGCGCGGTGTATTGTTGTCCGCCGTCGCATGTTCTTTCATGATCGTGGCGCAGTTGAGCCAATCGGCCACGAAATTGACATGTCGTGTCAACGTTGCAGACTTTACATGTGGTTTGAGACAATTGTTTCACCCCTTAGCGATAGCGAGCCTTTCTGGGGAGGGCGATTCGCGCTGGCGCCGTTTGGGAGTGCTTCGTAATGGCCAATTCCCAGACGGCCCCGTTCGTGGACGTGACAAGGGGGGAGGGGGGCGGGGGTTGGGACCGGTAACGAGCGGTATCACGAATACAGTCGGACCGAGGCATAAGATCGAGGTCGGTTCGGGGAGGGTGCCCTAGTGTTCTTCGTGTTGGTTTGATGCTCTTGTGCATTCTGGGGAGGATGTCCTTGGATGTTCTGTTTGTTCTGGCCGACGGAGGGTCTCACGTCCTTGAGGGTGTTCTTCTGGCCTAGATCCGACTGTAATCAAAAGGGGCTGTTGTCCTCGAACCGAGGCCTCTTAGATGGTGTCGGAGTAGATGGGGTCGGAGGATCGCGCCGCATCGCCGACGCCTCGCCCATGCGGCCCATGCGGCCCGATGTGGGGCCCGATTTGCGTAACGTCGGCGTCGCCGATGCATCGCTGGCGTCGACGAAGCATCCATCGACTGCATCACCGATGCATCGCGATGATGCGCGATCCTCCGACCCCATCTTCTCTGACCCCATCCAGAAGGCCTCTACCGCCGAAGGGCACGTCTGCACGTGCGCGTCGCTTCCTCGTGGGTCTGCTTCCTGCCTGCCTCCTGGCAGGCGGCAGGGCAGCCGCAGCGGAGTGGCGGGCGCCGATGATGGAGTCACTGCGTGCGCATGGGTCCAGACGAGGCGCGCTGTTCCTTTCGCGTGAATCTGCGCGATGGTCGTTGGTTCGTCCAGCTTGCTTTGCCTGTCGTGGTCCAACGACCAGGGGCACGACCACAGGCAGAGCGAGCTGGACTTGCCCGAACGTTCCCATTGCAAAGTCGCGGGCACGAGTTGGCCAAGTTTCGTGTTGAGGGCCGTGCTAGAGGCGGGACGCAGGTGGCAAGACAGGTACGCGTGGAACGGATGTTGATAGAGAGCCAAGCACAAGTTGGGGGAGGAGAGGGTCAGACGGAAGTACGAGATGGGATACACAATTCGCGCAGAACAGAGGCGGGGAGCACAGCATGCGCGCATATCAAGGATCGTGATTTCCCTCGAGGGCAAAATGGGGAAGAAGTATGCACGGGCTTGTCAGCTGGGGCTCGTGGCGGAATTTGTTCGCGGTTGCTGACAGTCCCGCGCTGGAGTAACCGAGTTTTGCGCAAGATCTCCTTCTGTTCAGCTAGAGGTATTCCAAACGCATGCCATGGGGCCATCGGATAAACAGCGCGTTCTGTGGAGGGCAGACTCTGGCACTTCTCTTCACTGACGAACGGTCCAGGATAGCTCACCGATGCCCCACAGCAGCTGGCAATCTGCAGGCTAAGGCACCCAGGTCCCCTCATTCAAAGGACCCATATCCAGCGATGTTTTGGAGTCTTCTTGCGGAGGGTGGCTGGTATTGGCTGGGAGGTAAGCGTCCACATTTTGCCTTGAGCGATCCCCACCCGAGAGGGCGAGGCGGGATAACCTCGAAGGACAAGGCCCCTGGGGGTGTGTGGCGGCCACGGTGTGCAGTCCTCACTCGTCGAAGACGCAGGGTGGGATACCCAGGGAGCACCGGGGCGCTTGGGGCCCAGCGGCCGCGGTACACCCTAGGCGATGCTTACGAAAACTTAAGTTTTCGGCCAGAGTCTCGATTATTCTTAATTTTTGAATGTAAATCCCAAGGTGTTGATAGAAGTTCTGGGTTTTATTCAATTTCTCAGGCTATGAATTTCTTAACCCATGATTTCTTAAGCATTTCGCAGGGTGTATGCATGGTGGGCAAGGCGGGTCGCAAGGCCGTCTTTTTACATCCAGCAGCCCCGACCTGCTTTGTGCAGAACCGTTGATAGCAGTCATCTGCTTTACCTCCTCGCTGAAGTCCACTGGCCACTAACAAAGCTCGTCCTGCTGTATACTGCTGCACGTTTAGTGCTCACCACCAGAGAAGCGCAGCGCGATACCGTCAGCATACACGTTCATGTGGTTTCTGGCGATCATAAGAACCGCTGCAGTGGACCCTAACGCGGAGA
Organism: Prorocentrum cordatum; assembly: GCA_963575745.1. Classification (NCBI taxonomy): domain Eukaryota; class Dinophyceae; order Prorocentrales; family Prorocentraceae; genus Prorocentrum; species Prorocentrum cordatum. The sequence goes on along the minus strand of CAUYUJ010012336.1, from coordinate 463,244 downwards.
TCATAGAGGTACACTTCAAGTTGCCAGACGGCTCGCGAAAGACAGTTCTTTGATTCATTGAGCAGTGCATTCCTGTTTTGGTTTCTTAGGTGCACTTCGTCTTGCGCACTGTACACATCGAGCTGGCTATTTTGTGTAAGCATAGCTTCAACACGACCACGCTTTATTCGACCGTATGCATGAGTTTTGAGTGCAAGCGAGCACATCGGGTTGGTCTATTGCTTCTTCCATTCCGCCTGGCGTACTCGATGGTGCTGATGCAGATTGTGCACGTTTACATTCTTGGCATGTGTCTTGCTCGTTGTGTTGATGCATCCTTTCTAATCACCGTTTCCTGGGTACGATATCTTTCCGTATGCGGAGCGTGCTCTCGATGATTCCCCGCTGTTATGTTATCTCTTCGCCAGGTTTCTGTGCCTGAGGGCACGACGCTCTTGGAAGCAGCACATGGAAATGAGGCTTGTTGGGAACCTGGGTTCAGTTCTCTTAGTATGTGTTTCTCCTGTGATTGTTATGCACGCGCTCACATTCACATGCCATGAATGTTACTTCCTTGTCGGGCCGGACCGACTGGTAGGAAAGGGCTGGGCCGAAATTTGCTGCATGCAGCTGGTTTCCGCCCCGCCGCCGGGCCCCTTCTTTTTTCGATGCAGCAAGGCAAGGAATAACCAGCTACGTGAGCTGATTATCAACCCTATCCTTTGTTATCCTACTCTTTCGTTCCCCCCCGACCTTGGCATTCAATGGTGCAACAGACGATCTGAAGAACATGTTTCAGTGCTTTGGTGTCCAACGTGCGTTCTGATCTCCACATGTGCATGGACAGTTGCAACTCCCTCTTTTGGCTCTCGCATTCGCCAAACAACGTAACAACGTTTCTCATCGGTTCGGCTGATGCCACATCTGCTCATGCCACAGATGCTGACACTTGATCGTTTTTTACGGGAAAAGAAGGCGAGAGGAGAGAAAGAGAGAGAGAGAGAGAGACAGGGGGAGAGAGAGAGAGAGAGCTAGAAACACAAGAGAGAAGGAGAGAGAGAGCGAGAGCGATAGAGAGAGAGAGAGAGAGAAAAAAAACAAAGAACACGAGAGCGCGAGAGAGAGAGAGAGCGATAGAGCGAGGGAGGGAGGGAAGGAGGGAGAGAGAGGTCATGAGTAAGAGTAAAACAATTGTGTGTACATGTTCTGCGGCGTGCTCTTCATTGTGTTTGTTGACGGGGGAGGACTGCTTTCGGGGCTTGCCAGGTGCCTTCTCGGGCTTGCTGTGGGGGCCGTTGGGGCAGTCTTGGGGCCCAGGGCGCTCTTTGGGTCGTCTTGGCGCGTTATGAGCGCCTTTTGGGCTGTCTTGGACTCTCTTAGGCGGTCATGGGCCCCTCACGAGATCCGCTTGGGCCGTATTGACCCTTGGGCCCCTTTGGGGCCCTCATGCGCCGTCTGAGGAATTTCTCGGGCAACCACTCGCCGTCTTGGAGCCAGCTGGCTCATTCCTTCGACCATCTTGGGCGCTGACTGTTGCTTCCTTCGGCTTTTCTTGGGGCCCAGGGCTCGAGCTAAACGAGGTTTTGCCGAGTTCGTGGACTTTGTTCGTTTTGATTTCGTTTCGCAGCAAAGGCAGACCGAAGCCAGAAAGGCGGACAAGAAAAACAAGACGAGAAAGAACAATACTGTTCAGCTCCAGCCCGTGCTGTATTGCTTTGCTCGGGGCTTGTCGGATCATCTTAGCATCGTCCTTTGCGGCCCCCCTTGTTGGGAAACGTGAGACTCGGGTGCGCCAGAGCTCGAGTTTGCAGACGCTGTTTGACGAGCGCGTCCCTGGGTTTGTCGGCACAGTTTTCGTGGGATGTCTGCAGCAGGAGCTCGCGCCAAATTTCAGATTGCGTCTCGTCATTTTCATGATGGCCACGTCATCGGCGTCACCCCAACATACTAATACTGTGTGTGCACGCCGCCCCCCAGGGCTGACGCGCGCACCGAGTCATCTTGTAGTATATGCGTCGTGGCCGGCGCTTTCTGGCCATACCGCTCGGGGAATCATCTGCTACAAGATGGGTATATTATATGTTCGGGTCGGACGCGCGCTTCCAAGGCGGACATATAGTATTATCGGGGCGAGCGAAAGCGGGGGATAGGGAAAGGGAGGGGTACGAAATTTGCTGCATGCAGCTGGTTTCGGCACCGCCGCAGGGCCCATTCCTAGATACATGTGGCGCCTCCCGGCGCCCGGCGCCTCGCCGGGAAAATCACCTACTTGAACGGATTCTCTATACCCTACCCTTTGCTATCCCCCCCTTTCGTTCCCCCCGATAGTATGTCTATGTACGTACCACGTCAGGCCAACCCGAGTCCACCGAACCCGATTCTTACGTCTCCCCGACCCTGGCGTTAAGGCGGGCACGACAGGGGGATTTTGGTCGAAACAATGACAATACCCTAAAAATGCTCAAACATAGTAAAAAGTCGTCCCCCGATTATTGTTCTACTATTTTTTATATTCCTGCTGTGGAGGGACAGGCCCGACTTAACCCTGGTGGAGCTGGGCCGCCCGGGTGGCGCCTCCACACGCCCCCTCGGGGCCGTCGGGGGCGAGCCTGGCCCGCACCCCTCCGGGGAGCCGTGGCCTTTTGCCTTCCCCAGGGGGGCACACCGGCTTCGATGGATCGTCGATGCGATGGCAGGGCGATCAACCTTCTGGGGGTGCCCGGATCGTCCTGAACGGCCGCTGGAGACCCGAATTTTGCACCCCAACCAAATTTGTCGGCGAGTGAGGGGGGTAAACGAGAAGGAGAATGCCTTCTCAGAAGGCGGCGGGACTTCTCAGAAGCCCTCGCGCCTTCTTAGAATTTGTCTGTGTCTTCGGGGAAAGTTCAGAAGACTTCTCAGAAGGCTGGATGACTTCCGAACCTTCTAAGAAGGCCGTTTTTTTCTCAGTTCCCCCCCTCGCTCGCCGCCGAGTTGAGGAGCCCAGACATCTGCCGATCCGCTGTTTTCCACTGCGCAGTCCCAGAGGTCCCGACGCCTTCCTCGGAGTTCCCCGGGGCCAGTATTACGCCCCTCGATCCTTCTGTTGAGGACCCCTTGCCCGATGAGGGGCTCCGGAGGCAGAGATCCAGGAAGGACCGCATTGACAAATCATACGGCTGAAGATCTGGGATCACAGCTCCCCCTGGCGTGGCCTGACCCAAACATGTTGATCAATTCTGCGCGCCGCTCCCCAAGGTTCGACGCGCGCTAAGGAATTGCACAGTCTGTGTTCTGGTGGCAGGCCACGGTATATCATAAGATGCGTGTGCTATGTGCTCGGTTCGGAAGTGCGTCTCCGGGGGGGGCACCTACAGTCGGCCCTGATTAGTAGGTCGACCTTGCCAAAGCAAGGGTACCGCTGTGTCCTGTGCCTCGCAGCCCATGCCCCCCACATTCCGATGGCAATGTGGCCCTCGGAAGGGTCTCGTGTCCTCTCGCGCGTCCTGTTCAATCAGGTCCCACTGTACAGTGCCGTTTTTTTATACATGCTCCGCGTGCGGATCATGTATTAAACATGCAGGGTTTAGTATTAAATCATGTATTAAACATCATAATTTTTGTTAAAATGAAAACAATCCGATGTATCAAGAATTGCCCTGTAGTACAGGTACGTCCTTCAGCGCGCCCCCCGGTCGTACCTGCTCGGCGAGTCTGCTCTCGGAGCTCTCTCGTGGGCCCCGGCCCCGCCCCTGCCCGGGGATGGGGGCGCGAGAGGCGGCCGGGCCCCGCGTCGGGGCCGGGGTCCACCGAGACACCTTTCTCCTGCACGAGCGAGCTGGGTGCGGAAAGCATGGGCACAGTGCCCGGCAGCAGTGCCTGTGCATCTTGCGCAGGGCTCGCTGTCCACGCCGCCGCGGCCCGTGTCCATTCGAGACAGAGGGCCGCCTGCCCAACAGCGGCCGCCGTCGGTTTGGAGCAACACTTGTTGTTGGGCACTGTACCCATTTTTCCCGTACCCATTTCGGGCGTCCAGCCTACATGTTCCAGCCTACTTTGGCCTTGACTACCAGAAATAATGTCGAGCACCAAGAAGGTACTTGAACTGCAGGGTTTTCGCGTGTCGTGTCTTGGTGTTCGAAACTATTTCTGCGATGTGGTCCTTGAGTACGATGGGAGTTACATAACCCTGCGAGTAATAATCACAATGCCCCAAAATGGTTCCCGAACCTCCGTGGAAATGCGGACCGTGGCAAACGCTCGCCTTACTCGGCACGCGGACTCCGAGCAGTGGTCTGCTCAAGGAGGGCCCCCCGTAAACCAGTCGGGCCTGATCGTCGGGGCTCTCGCAGTACTGTTGAACCGACCCTCATCCCCATCTCCATCCCAATCCTGACCGCCACCATCTCAGCACCCCAGTTGGGGATATACCCTTCGCAACCCGAAGGAAACAGGCAATATCCCGATCCAGGGGGGTAACACGGCAAGTGGGGCCCAGCCCACGCCCACGGGGATATGGGGTCCGTTGAACGGTGCTCAAGGAGGGCCCCGCCCCCGCCCCCGCCGAGGGCGGAGGAGGAGGAGGAGGAGGAGGAGGATCGGGAGGAGGAGGAGGAGGAGGAGGAAGAGGAGGAGGAGGAGGAGGGGGACGAGGAGGCGGAGGAGGGGGAGGGGAGGAGGAGGAGGGGGAGGAGGAGGAGGAGGAAAAGGAGGAGCAGGAGGAGGAGGAGGAGGATCGCACGCCACTGAGGGGAAAGGGGGGGAAGAGGTTCGACGGTCAAAAACCCAGGGGGGCCATCGGAGTGGACCTTTTATATCTCCCTGGCAGGAAGGACACTGACCTGCCAGGGGCCAACGACAGGGCCCCCCCCCTGTGTATCAACAAACCGCCTCCGCGTCCCCCAGATCGTTGTCAGGGGTTCGTTCTTGCAGCTTTGGTCCCAACTCGGCCGCCTCGGACTCGTTCAGCCCGAAGGCCTGGATGGCATTAGCCAAGCACAAAATTGCATCGCGGCCCGCTTCGGGCCTTAAACAACAACTTCCTCTCAGCTGTGCCTTCTTGGGCTCTTCCTGTCCCCCAGCCAGCTCCTGCGCCCAGGCCCCAGGAGTTCTCCAAGGGCCCCGCTTGAGAGGCCTGTCGGGGTGCTTCCTTCTGGAGACCGCCGTCGAGTTCTTCCGGCCAGGGTCTACAAGGGCATGCTGGGAGCCTTCGCATCCCCGTCTGAGGCCCCGAGACCCCGCAGACACCGTGGCGTAGGCCCCACAGGTCGAGCAAAAAAGGATCGGTGGCTGACCTACTCCAGCAGCGCGTGTCCTCCTATGAACGCAGGGGGCTGCTTGGCGTCGAACGCTTGTGCCCCCAGCTCTGGTGCCAGGGGCTCTTGGGGATGGCGCGAGGGCGAAGGAGGGTCCTGTGGAAGGCAGGCATCAGCAACTGCAGACCGAACCTCTCCCTCCTCACCAGGCCTCTTCCTAGCCTCAGCAAGCGCCTCCTCCATCTCCGATCCCCCTTCCCAGGGAGATCATCGTAAGCCCCTGGGCCCCTACATTGTCCCACTGGCCCTCGTCTCTGCCATGCTAATGAACTGGAGTAGCAGACGCGAAACATGGAGCAGACCTTAGGCCATCATGGCCACATTGTTCGGGCATCTGCACAGCTCAGCCCCGCCTTCGCGAGTCTATCGGTTTGGTCGTTGCCCTCCCTCTCGAAAAGGCTGGTCCGTCATCTCGAACGCCAGCCCTGCAGGCGCGGGCCGCTACCCTGCAGAACTCCACCAGCCCAGGCTTTCCTTCTCGAAACGCCTCCTTCCACAAGCGGGCTCTGGTGTTGCCCCGGCCGCTGCGCATATCTCGCATCCCGATTGCACTGAGCCGTCCCTTTGCAATCGGAGTATATCGTATACCTGCCTACTAAATGCTTCGGGGCCATGAGCGCAGCATACTCTTCCCCGTCCCGAGCTACTTGGTCGGGGCCCAAATGCGGTGGGGCCGCTCCATGCCGCCCCGCTAGGGGTCGGAACTCATGATCATAGACTGCCACTCCCCTGCCAGCAACCCGAAAAGACGGAAACAAGCCCGTCGACCCGGGAGCCGTCGCAAAAGACATGGCCCCCAACCAAAGCCAGGGGCGGAGCAAGCCTTTCAACTTTGAGCTCCCACTCTCGGTTCCACCTGGGGCGGGAGAAGGCTTGGCACGGGCCAGACAGGGTCTTCTTAGAACAGCGCTCTTCCACATGCTCGGGCCCACTGCGCTGGCAACAGCGTCATGCTTGTTCAGCTTTGCCTGGCACCAATGCGAGCCAATGACTCGGCCACGGAGGACCCTTTGCTCCCGAATCCCCCACCGCCCGTCCGACACCCCAGCTTCCTCCTCGAGCGCGGCCTTCCACCTGCGGTGTAAAAAGGTTCATTGAGAGGTCGCCGCAAAATGTCACCTGACCATCCTTTGCCCTGGTCAACATTAGCCAAACTTTCGCGGTCGGAGAGACGCCTGGCTGCGATCTTCGCTCTCGTTGCCACCCTCGCTGGGGACACCTGAGACCTCGCCCGTGGCCTCACGCGAGGCCCACGGGTCGTCGAAAACGAGCCCAACCCGCACACGAGTGAGGAGAGGGGCTGCAATTGGGTCTCGCACACGCGCCCAAGGCCGAGACAGCAGGATCACCTCCTTGCCATGGTCAAAAGGCGACGGCAGCACCACAGGCGCCCAGCGCTGCTCTTTCAATATCTGGCTGTAGGGGCGGATGGCGCCAGCCGGAACGATGACCACCGGATCTCTGATCTAGCCTCCTCGAGCACGCGTGGGGGCCAATTCTGGGCGGCATCCTTCGGGCCCCCCCCCTGTCCGCCCTGAGCGCAGCCCGGCGAAGCCGCTTCAGCTTGCCAGCGGGGAGTCCCTGAATATTGGCTCCCCAAAGGGCTGTCGAGGGGATCCCAGCCCTAAAGATCGACCCACACTGGGCCCCTGCATTCCGCGGCGAGGGGACCTTGGCAACTTGTCGATGGACCTCGCAAGAAACGCGCGTGCTGTGTTCTGACCCCTCCGTCTAGCGCCACCCGTGGCGTCGCCTCCTAGACCCCTGTGGACCTGGGCTCTCGCCGACGGAGGCAAGCTGCGCAACCCGGCTACTTCGTCCGCCAGGGCTGTCGAGGGCGCCAGTAAGCCTAGCTTGTTTTCGGCAATGGGAAGCCCCAGTCGCTGCAGGCCGGCGGCCAGCGAACGAAATGGCGGACCAGCCCTCGAGTGATGACTTCTTCTCCTCCAACTGCATGCCGCGAGACGTCATCAATCACATTCTTGAGGCACGTCATGGGGTTCCGGGCCGCTGCCCCGCGGAGGGCACCGAGCAGGAGCGCGCGCGCGAAGGTGGTGACTCCAGAGCAGCCAGCAATGACTGCGATATTCGGCTGGACCTCTCGACCGACGGCGCCTTGCCAGGTCGCTCGCCGAGGCCCCCGACGCGGGCAACAGTAGGCCCGCCGCAAAGCCAGCGGCAAAGAAGTGGCACGAGCCGCTGCCAGCAACACTTCGTGCGAATTGTGCTCGTAAAACTTCCGCAGTTCACGTTGCCGTCTCCAGCACTGGGGTCGACCTAGCGCAGGCGTTCGGGGCATTGTGGACCCAAGCGCTCTTGCCACAAGCCGTGCTAGAGCTGAGCCACCAGAAAAAACTTGTCGTAAAACGTCCGTTCCCTTGCCGCGAACAGGCCATGGCGCATGCGGCCCCAAAATCTGGCCCAGGGGGGGGGCCCTATCGGCCTCCACCTCGAACGCTTCCACCATGGGCCAGGGGAGCTGCAGGAGGAGGCGAGGACTTAGCGCGTCCCAACCAAGGGCCGTCGAGGGATTAAAAGTGGCCGCGGTCGCCAGCACCTGGTCAGCCGCGATGGGCGGGAGGTCGTCAGTGACCGCCCAGCCACTGGGGTGGCCTTCCGGGGTTCCGGAGGGTTTGGTCCACATTGGGATCAGTCTTCTAAAATGCGAGCGCGTACCGCTTGTCCCACTAGCGGCCTTCGGAGAATGCAAACAGCGGCGGAGGAAAGGGCCCTTGGCATACCTTTGAGCCGCCCGTTCCGAACAGCTGGGCCCGTCCAGCCATCGAAAATGTTACCCTATAGTTGAAGACGCCATCAGCTTGCCCTCAACCCCCACCAGGAGGTCTTGCAACGGCAGTGCCGAGGCAAGCAGGTGCTTCCGCCTATCTGCAGTTTTGGTTTTCATGCACTGCAAGGTTAGGCAACGCAACGACTGCCATCGCTGGGTGGAGGGTTGGGAGCGCCTGTGCAACTCCTGCCCCACGACGCCTCGAGCGGCACCAATTGGACCTTGCACCCCTTGGCCCTGCCAAAACACTGGCGATCTTCAATGTCATGCAGGCGTCCAAGCGCCGCCTCGGCCGCAGTGAACCAGCGCTCCATCGCGACATGGGGCTTGACTGTCTCCCAGTCAAGCGGGGGCTCCCGCGGGCCTGGCTCACTCTCATGCGGGCTTTCTCTCCACCTCCTTGGGGTGGGGGAAAGCCTCGCGGAACCGCTCGCTGCCGCACTTTGGCCGGTCCAGCCACCTGCCGCAACTTCAGCGCAACAGCAGAGTGCGGCCCCACGGGCGTGCCAACTTGCTCTGCACAATCCTGGACGTGGTACTCCAGACACCGACTAACCACGAGAAAATCGTAGCAATTGCTCTGACAGGCGGCCCCTAGGGGTCTCACGACTGTGGCGCCGAGATGATCTGCCCATTGGGACTCTATCAGCTGCCCGGCGTCTGTGTTCCAATCAGCGCCTATGACAAAAGGGCAGCCAGCCGCGGCCATCGCTTCACTGAGCTCCTCTACCAAAGAGATGTTGACACCTGCCAACCTAGGGTCGCGCGTCCGTCGATCGATGCGACAAGGTCAGGAAAGGATTGATGCACCATCACCTTCATGCAGAGCCTTTCAGTCCACCGTCCAGGCACATACTCACAACTGCCAAAGTGCGTCTTGCCCAATATGGCGGCGCCCCCAGATGTCTCATGAGCCCCTGCGCCCGCTCTCGCAGCAGACGCAAACCATGTTATGCAGCCCGCCTTGTGGTACCACCTGCGGGCCGTCTGAATCTGCGGGGCTTCCAATCGATGCCCCTGCAATCACGCGGCACCATGCGTTGGTTTGCGAACCTCGCGGGCCGACTCCACGTATCCTTGAACCGTCGGCCACGAATTGCAGTTGTAGCTGGCCGCCTGTAGGTCCCATCTCGTAGCTGTCGGCGCGCGGAAGGGGCCCTCTAGCGCAAGGGCTTCGGCCACCCGCGCATCTGCGGCCCAGGGGCGAGGAAGGGTGCGATCGAGGGCCCCGGCCATCCTCATGTCTGCCGCCTCGATCCAGCACCCTGCCCCCACCTCCTTTAGGGTCTGCCCCGCCACGGGCCTCCCGGGGGCGAGAAAACCATGCCCAGCCGCGCCTTGGGGGCCGCGACGCCCTGGGGCATCGACCACCCGCCCGTCGGCAGCCCAGGGCGTCGGCTGGGCCTGATCGAGGGCGTCGACCACCCGCGCGCTTGCAGCCTCGATCCAAGGCCCGCTTCTCCCTTTCGAGGTCTGCCCGTCTGCGGTCTCCCTCAGGAGCTGTTGCGGCCCCGATTGCTGGCAAGGCGCATCTTGGGGAGGGCCGCTCTACCCTGGGACATCGACCGCCTGTGCGTCTGCGGCCCAGAGTGGGGGCTGGGTCTGATCGAGGGAATCGACCACCCGCGCGTCTGCGGCATCGATCCTAGACCGGCTGCCCTCCTTGAGGGTCTGCTCTGCATTGGGCTCCCTGGGGCCACCGGCCCCGAAAGCTCGGCCCGCCGTCGCCCCGCCAGCTGGTCCCTGAAAAAGACCAGTAAACGCCGCAGTTCGCCCCAGTGGCGTTTAGCCAAGGCCTTGCACACCTGGGCTGGCAGCGGCCTCATCACCTCGCGCAGGGCCCTGCGGTGACCCATGGCCTCCCGCCAGGCCTCTCGGCACGCCTCAGATGCCACTTGCTCGTGCTCCCCTGGGGCTTCCTGGCCGCGGCCCCATCGGGCGCGGCCGCTGTGCCTGCGCACCAGGGCTCTCCGAAAAAACAGTTGAGGTACTCCTCGCACCAGTGCTGCCAGGACGCACTGCCTGCCACGTCTCACTCTGTCAATCCCAGACCCAGCGCGCACTCCAATCGGTCACCGACTGGACAAACTCCCTGCTGCTCCTGTCGAGGTCCTCCTGCGGCAGGATCCCTAGCGGCGGTTTTCTTATCAGCTGGCGACCTGCCTCGTCTGGCCTAGAGGCGCTGCTGTTCACCTTCTGCCAGCTTGGCTCTGGCCGCCTCGACTGCTGTCCCCAGCTCCTGGCCACTAGGAGCGGGCCCAGAGGAAGAGGCTCCTGCAGCCCCAGGCGCTGCAGGATCAGCGATCAGCGCCAGGAGCGTCGGCAGGAGCCGCTGGCGGAGCCTCGGCCATCTTCGGGCCCTCGTCCTTGGCCGCGAGGCGCTTGCGCATGTCGCGGGCCTCGGTCCCGAGCCGCTGGGCGTTGCCGGTGCTAGGGCCGATGGCCGACAGCATCGCCTTCTGGATGTCGACCGCGATGCTGCCCTTGAGAGCGAGCCGCTTCCGCTTGTCGTCACGTCCATATCATAAAAGGCCCCTGAGGTCCAGCAGTGTCGCCGTCCACGATCTCCACCGTTCCGCAGCCGCTCTCATCACCCAGCAGCTGCGACAGAGTGATCTGGGACCCGGTCGTGATGTCCGAGGCTGGCCTCGGCGACGGCGAGCCAGGCGACGATCCGCGGGTCTCCCGCTGCTGCTACTCCGCCTTGAGCTCCGCCTGCCACTCGGACTTGGTCCGCACCGCCAGGACCGCCGCCTCGCGCGTCTTCTGACTGCACTCCGCCAGCCAGAGCTTCGCCTCGTCTTCCCTCGCGACAGCCTGCTCCATGGCCTTCTCGGCGCGCCTGCAGGCCACTCCGTTAGTGCTGATGGTTTCCCCCAGCAGCGGCGCCCGCGCAAGCTGCGCAGTCTCGGGCGGCGCCACCGCCCGCAGCAAGGCTTGCAGCTCCTGCGCGCCCGCGGCCTGGCCCACGTGCTGCTGGTGCTGGGCGAGGAGCTCAGCGACCGTCTGCTTGCCTGCGCAACGCTGCGGGGGCGCCGACGCCTTGGGCACCTCCATGCGGCTGGGCGCCCGGGAACCTGGCGGTCGGGCTGGCGCCTGCTGACCTCCTCCCGTGCCCGTGCCAGACGCCCGCACCCCCTTGGTCTGCTGCTGTGGCGGCGTTCGCGGCGACGGCACCAGCGCCCGCCCGCGTGAGAAACACTGCGTGCGCGTCGTCCAGTTCCAGCGATAGCGACAGCACGAGCACGAGAGGTAGCCTTTGGCTGCGTCCTTGCCCATGGACTTTACCAGGAGCTCACAGAAAGAGAAGACGTGCCAAAAGGCGGCGGCTACAACCTCTGAGTGGCCCGACGACCACGTGTGCACGCAAACTTGGACGCTGGTCCAGGGATCGCTGGCGGGGGCGCACTTCCCCGTTGCCACTCCCAAGTTATTGAGCTTCCCGCTATGGGTTTGAGCGAACATGGCTACAGAAGGAGGAGAAGGAGGAGGAGGAGGAGGAGGAGGAGGCGGAGGCGGAGGAGGAGGGGGAGTTGGAGGGGGAGGTGGGCGGTGGGAGGGGAGGAGGAGAATTAGAAGAAGGAGAGGGAGGAGGAGGAGGAGGCGGAGGAGGAGCAGGAGGAAGAGGAGGAGGAGGAGGAGAGGGAGGGGAAGGAGAATGAGGAGGAGGAGGAGGGGGAGATGGAGGGGGAGTCGCCATGTGCTGGGACTCTTCCCCCCCGCGCCCGGGAGGGGGGGCCGCCAGACCCCCGCCCGCAGCGGCGACCAGCGCGGCGCCAGGGTTGCGCGCCATGGCGGGTTGGATGTCCGCGAAGAAGCGCGAGGCCAACGGGTACGAGCATACCAGCCATGTGCCGAGACTTACTGGCCCCATAAGTGAAATGGGGCCGAGGACGCCAACGCCGACATCGCGGACCTCTCACGTCACCTGCGAGGTGCCGCATCGCAGTCCGCGGCACGAAAAGGGCACGCCGTCTCCGCCAAACAACATTGCCATACTCTTGGCCAATTGCAGAGCCAGGCCCCAGCAAGACGCCGCCGCTGCAAGGGCAGACGCCAGCACTAACACCGACCACATGATGAACCCATCTGCGGCCACCTTCATCCCAGAGGATACCAACGACAGTTATGACTACCTGGAGGCAGGTGCGGCCCGACCTACGGTATCTGACCCCGACATCGCACGTGTCAAACAGGCCATCGACAACGCCATGTCGCAGGCCACACTACGCCGACGTACGACACCGCCGACGACCGTCCCGACCGCCCCCGCCGCCCCTCCCGCCGTCTTCGACGCTGCGCCAAGCGACGCCTCCGCCGACACCCCACTCGACGACTTTCCCGACGCATTACTTGACGCCCAGCCCCGCGCCCTTCCCGAGGCCCACCCCGACGACACATCGCACGCTTCACCAATTACCCACCCCGACGCCCTTCCTTACCCGTCACAACGTGCCCAACCCGACGCCCCTCCCGACGACGCACCAGACCCCGAACGTAACGAGCACACGACGCCCAATTCGACCTCCAGGCGGCGGACTGTCTTTGTCACGGGCATCTGGCCAGGCATCGACAATGCAGCTTTGCATGCGACCTTCAGCCCCTTCGGCAGGATCCTGAAATCTCACATTGTTGCCGACGGCGACGGCATACCACGGCTACGTCCTTCTCGAGACCGAGGAGGGGGCCAGGAAGGCCATCCGCCGCACTGCGGGCATATTGTGCGACAGTCGCACGTTGTGGGGCTCCCGTCGACGCCCCCGCCGACGCCCCCCCCGACACCTCCGCCGCCCCCCCGCGACTCCCACCGCGACGCCGCGACGATGCTTGCGACGACGATGCGACCCTCCAGACGGCCTCCTACCTTATCCGCCACACCCCAAGTCCACGGCGCGTCCTACCAGGGCCCCGAGGTCACGGATGTCCCAGGCAAGGACGTCGATTTCGAGGCCTCCAACGACATCGATTTCACGAAGCACCTCACCTTCGAGTTCGCGACCTCCCAGGACTCCAATTTCATGGCTGGCACACAAGGACATCCATTTGGCGGACCTCCAGGATTCCACTGCCACGGTCTCAAAAAAAACAATGTCGCAGACCACGGAACCAGAGTCTAACTACCAGAACATGCACTTCATGGCTACAAGGGGCATGCCCGGGGAAGCGGCCATAGGGGCCGCGCGCTACTACCTGCTCACCACGCCGTGGCCCCCAACCACCCCGCGCGAAACCCGACAGCCTCCTTGACCCCCCACCCGACCGCCCCAACGACGGCAGCGCCCCGAGTGGCCGCATACCATGCGAGGGAGCCCGTGGGGGGGCATACCTGGGATAGCGGCCACAGGGGCCGCTGGATAGCCCACGGTGGACGCCGCCGACCCCGCGGCCGGCTCGAGATCCCGAGTGGCCGCGTGCCTTGAGAGGGAGCCCGCTGGGGGCATATCCGGGGAAGCGGTCTTAGGGACAGCCGAAGTCACCCCAAGGAGCCCCACGCCTGCCCCCCCGACTTCCCCACGACCCGAAGGCCCCCTCGACGACCCCGCGGCTTCCGCGACTGACCCCACGACCCCCCTGCCGCGCCCCGAGTGGCCGCATGCCCCGCGAGGGAGCCTGCGGGGGGCGCACCCGCGGAAGCGGCCATAGGGGCCGCTGGACAGCCCGCGGCGGGCGCCGCCGCCCCCGCGGCTGGCGCGAGATCCTGAATGGCCGCGTGCCCTGAGAGGGAGCCTGCGGGGGGCATACCCGGGGAAGCGGTCATGGGGACAGCCGAGGCCCCAAGGAGCCCCGCGACTGCCCTCCCCCGGCTTCCCCCCCACGACCAGAAGGCCCCCTCGACGACCCCGCGGTTCCGCGACGGACCCCACGACCCCCTTGCCGCGCCCCGAGTGGCCGCATGCCTCGCGAGGGAGTCCGTTTGGGGCATACCTGGGGTAGTGGCCATAGAGGCCGCCAGACAGCCCGCGGCGGGCGCCGCCGCCCCCGCGGCCGGCGCGAGATCCTGAATGGCCGCGTGCCCTGAGAGGGAGCCCGCGTGTGGCATGCCCAGGGAAGCGGTCATAGGGAAAGGTGATGCCACCCCCATCACCCGAACGCCCCCTCGACTACTCCGCGGCCCACGCGACAGACCCCACAAGCCTCCATCTGAACCCCGAGTGGCCGCGTGCCCTGCGAGGGAGCCCGCGGGAACCGCCGGGGCCACCCACGACGACGACGCCGATCGCCCCGACGACGACCCTTACGACGCCCCGACCGACGCCCTTACCGACGCCCAACCCGACGCCCCCGCCCCCGCCAACCCGACACAGGCGACGCCAGCGCTACACCTCGAACCAGACACAAGACGACCCTGGCTCCCGAGCCTTGCCGAGCTACTGGCGACACCACCACGCAACGCACCTTCTTGGGTGCAACACCCTTCCGACCTCTGGGGCCCTCGGTCCTCACCGACTGGCGCCGCCCCTGAGGCAACGGGACCCGCCGACGGCGGCACTCGACCACAGCCGCGTCGCCCCCCCCCCCCCTAATCCTCTTCGGCTACGCACTCACGACGCTGGCGGCGACACACGTCAGAGGCCTTTGGCCCCCGCCTCCGCTGCGGGCGCAGGGCTTGCGGCCACCCTTGCCCGCGTCCCCGAGCAGAGACCTGGCCCCCCCCCCTCACAAAGCCCCGACGCCCTTCCCACCCACCTCTACGACCACCACGCACCCTCCCCTACGACCATTTACTCTGCGTTCAAGTACCATTCTACTGAGCCCGACTGTGGCGACAACTACCTCTGAGGTCTAGACAGGTCAGGACAGAGGGGGGGGGATGCGGTTAGATGTTAGGGGATGCTTCGGGGAGGACGACCACATTTTTTATCCCCCCGAGGCCGCTGGCGGGGGCCTCGGGGCCTGATGGGTGGCAGCAGGATGAACCTTCGAGTGCCGTGAGCGAGCGAGCGAGCGAGCGAGAGGGAGGGGGAGGGGACAAGCGAGGCCGCCGGGTCCGGCGACGGGGGGCGGAGTCGGACGTGCGCCCCAAGGGGGGGGGGGCGGGGGGGCAGACAGCACCAGCACCCGCAGAGGCTGCTTCGAGGGTCGGCGCTTCCAGGGCAAGGGTAGGGTGAAGTCGGGCACGTCCCTCTACAGGAGGAGAATTGCAGAAATAGTCGAAGAAGAGTCCGGGGACGATGCTGCTGATCACGTTGTTGCCCATGTTGGAACACGTTTCGAGTGTTCCTTAGTTTTCGTCCCAAATCCGCCTGTCCGAGGACACGTTAGCCCTAAGGGTAGGGGAACGAAAGATGACATAAACATAACAACTCTGGGATCCGCGCGGGTTTCTCGGATCCGCACTGGGCCCCCCTTCCCAAAACGCGCGGAGCGCGCCAGGGGCGGCGCCAGGGGCGCCACCAGGGGGATCCAGCGCCGATGCGAGAAATCCGCGCGGACCTCAGAGTTGCCCTGAGGGGTGCCCTCGTGTCCTCTGTTTCGCAGCCCGTGCCCTCTGCGCCCCCATTGCGACGTGGCCCTCGGATGGGGTACCGTGTCCTCTCCGCGTGTCCTCACCAATCGGCCTCGACTGTGTGTCTTTCGGCGCCCCCCGGCCGTGGCCGACAGGCGAGTGCTCTCGCGGAGCCCTTTCGGGGCTCCAGGGATCGGGGGGTCAGAGCAACCATTGCATTGGGCGTGTCCTATTATAGGAGGAATGTCCAATAATAGTTAAACAAACATCCGCGAACTATTTTTATGATTTCGTTTAGCCAGAATGCCCGGTCTTGCAGGATCCTGCAGAGCAAAGGTATATTTGCCCCGGCTTGCCTGCAGGATCTACCAGGGTCCTGAAGGATCTTGCAGGATCCTGGAAAGCCTTATTGACCTTGGTTTGCATTGCTCGGGTCATTAGATCCCCGAGCAAGGATGAGCAATTTTCCATTGTTACCCTTGCATCCTTGCCCTTTCGGCCCATCCCTTCGGCCCATCCCCATTCGAACAACTTCCAAATGGCTTCCCAAGGCCCTTGCATCCGTATACCGCGCATCCTTGAAATATGTGTAGGCTGTATTTCTCCGACTCTTGCGAACGTCTCCCCGACTCTGGCTCCTAATTACCTTCACGGATGCAGATCGTGCAGCCTCGGCACAATGTTGTTGCCGATATTTACACGGAAGGCGACAGCGGCTCCATGTCCAATTCATAACGCGTCTCGTTCTTGAGGGCCCCGGACGCGAGTTTGCCTTGTCTCGCCCCCCCACCCTCCACCCTTGCGACCGCACAAGGAAGAGGCTTCCTGAGGTTCTCGTGGGTTCTCGGAGGCTTCCCCGCCTCTGGATGCTTCGCAGCGGCTGCGCCCCGTCGAGGGCGTTCTGGGAGTGCCCAGATCGTCCCGAGCGGCCGCTGGAGGCCCGAGTTGTGGCCCGAAACCGGGGCGGGGGTCTTTCAGGAGGAAAGGAAACACACAGACACAATTAATCGTCGATTTTCCAGAAAATATGGGAAAATATGGGAAGTGGGGGGGGAAGACAGAAACCCAGACAATATAAGTAAATATGGGGAATCCTTTTTTTTGTGTGTATGTATTTGTGTGTCCCAGGGCCTCTTCAGTCGTGGGAGGCTCAGGGGGAGAAAACCACCAGGCCTCCAAGATGGGGTCCAAGCAGGTGTGGCCGGAGGACAGCGCCGCGACGCCGACGGCGCCGATACATCGCCGACGTCGCCGATGCATCGGCGATTCATTGGCGATGAAGCGCGATCCTCCGACCCTACCTGCTCGGACCCCATGTGGGATGACCTTCAGGATCCCACACCTCTGGCAGAGTGTCAGTGTTTTCTTTTGGGGGGGTAGGAATGCCCCGCGCCAGTGTCAAATGGGCCAGCGAGTAGTTGTATGAATGCTGACGGGCGTTTGGTTGTGCTAACTGTTCGGGCAAAGACATGCATTGTGTAGGGTCGTGTCGTGATTCGTACATGGTAGCATGTATCCTTGCACTCGTATATCCTTGATGTGTATCCTTGGCTTCTCGCAGGTTGACTTGGAAGGCGCCTGTGAAGCCTCGTTGGCTTGCTGTACGTGCCACGTGATCCTTCCGCAGGACCATCTCATTGATGCTTTGTTTGTCGGTCTATCCCCTACTGTCCGTCCCCAATGTGCGTAGCATCGCTGTAGCGTGGAGCGGGCCAGCGCTGTATGCCTGATCCGTCGCTCTTTGGGGCCGCAATGGGTGCCTCTTCGAGGGCATGTGCTCGTCGTTGGGCCGCCTAGTCCTTGGCCGCGTGGCGGAGGGTCTTGGGGCTATCTCAGATCGTCTTGGGGCTTCCTGAGGGGGAGATGGTGGGGGGTTCCCTCAGTCTTCCTCCTAGGGGGGCCGCGCTGGCCACGAGTTCCATGGGCCACCACTAGATTTTCAACCAGTGTTGGAGCAGGTCGAGCCGCCGTCGGAAGGGGGGGGGCATGATACTTCCAGGATAACGAGGACGCCGACGGTGCATCAACGACCGCTTCACAGGAGCACGACGCACGTGTCGGCGAAGAGTTGCCTTGGAGGACGTGGGTGACCATGACACTGAGGCCGATGAAGAGGAGGGTGGGATTCAGGAGGAATAGGAGGAGCATGCCAGCGAAGTATCGTTGGGCTTGCCGTCGGATCGGTGGAAGGCTTCTTCGAAGTATCCAGCGGCTGCTGGCGATGCCGACAGCTCGGCTGAGGTCGTGGACGGAGGCCTCCTTGGGATGGTTCCTGCGGGCTCTTGGGAGGTCGTTCGGGAGTTCTCCAGAGGGGTTGTGTGGGCCTTTCTGGGGCCTCTTGGGGAGCCCCATGAGGGGTGTCTCGTGGGCCCCTCGTGGCCTGTGAAGGGTCTGGGCGGCAACATCTCGAAGACAGGCTCGCAATGCCCCTTCGTGTATCATCGTGGGCTCCTCTTCGGGCTATCCTGGGTCCCTCTTGGGGGGCAAGGTGAGTAGGAGAAGTAGGATGAGTCTGAGGATGATGACGCAGACAATGTGGAAGAGGAAGAGGAGGACAAGGAAGAGGAGGAGGAAGAGGGGGAGGATTTGGAGGAGGAGGAGGAAGAGGAGGAGGAGGGTGACCATGTTGCTGAAGCTGATACACAGGGAGAGGATATTGAGGAGGAGGAGCATGCCAGCAAAGTCTACCTCGCTGAGATCGCTTGAAGGCGTCTTCGATATATCCAGTGGCTGTCGGCGAAGCCCACCACCGTGGTGGGACGTGGACGACAGCCTCTTCGGAATACCTGCAGGAGGATGTATGAAGGGCGTCGCCCTCTGCCGCTGGTCCTCCTTCCTTTCCGATTGCCCGCGTGCCTGTGTCGATATTGTTACCGGTTCTTCTTGGTTGATTGGCTGATCGGTCGGCAGGCTGGCATCTCGGCCGGCTGGTGTGGTTTCTGGGTGACCGGTTGGAGGGTTGGCTGGCTGGGTGGTTGTCCGAAGGGCTGGTTCGCAGGCTTGCTGGCAGGTCGGACGCCGGCCAGGTGCCTGGCGTTTTTCGGAGTTCGGAGCGCGGCCTCACCGACTTTTTTTACGCGGGGCCGTCGCCTCGCGGGCGCGGGCCCAGAGTTCTTTGTGCATGGGATCGTGGCCTCGGAAGCGCGGATTCAGAGTTTTTCCTCTCATGGATCGTTGTTTCGGGAGCGCAAAAAGCTGGCAGATCGTGCCGTCGGAATCGCGGACCAGTTACTCATTCTGCTAAAACATGGGGTCGTGGTGTGGGGAGAGGGGGTCCTGGGGACTACGAAGAAGCGCAGCGATGGCTCGCAGTTTTTGACGGATCGTGGAGTCGGGAGCGCGGACCGCGCGTCTTCATGACAGAAAGATTCGGGGCCGCGGAGGCGCGCTTCGACAGTTTTGTGCGAAGGAACGTGGCTTCGGGAGTGCGGGACAATGGTATCCATCGGTCGATGAAAGATTTTTTCGGATTTCCGGATTCCAGGATGCTTTGGGCGTCTTCCTAATCCAAGATAATCGAGCGTTTATCCTCTTCAGGGGGCGGGCGGAAGCCCGATCTACTTTCAACGCCTTTCTGCTTCTCGGCGGCGAGTCCGGGGGGGTAGTGAGAAGGGGCGGGCCTTCTCATATGGCCTAGGATTTCCTCAGCCTTCTGAGCAGTTTTCTGAGCAGTCCCCAAAGACACAGGCACCCCTCAGAAGGCCACTGCCTTCTGAGAAGGCGTTCTCCTGCTCATTTTCCCTCCTCCCTCGTGTCCGATATACATATATAGAGAGAGAGAGAGAGAGACAAAAAAAAAAAACAAGAGAGAGAGAGAGAGATGCAGGGGTCGGCGCCGCTTGAGCAGCAGCCTCCTGGCCCAGAGAAGCCTTCCCCCCCCCTTCCCCCCGGCCCCTCGCGGTGCGCGCCGCCAAGGCGCGGGGGGGGCCACAGTCAACCACGATAGGAAGGATGGGATGGGGCCTTTTTCCAGGGCTACCCTCGCATCCTTGCCCCCTCGGTATTCGGCATCCTTCGGCATTCTGCCGCGCTCCGCACGGAGAACGTCAACATGGCGGTCCAAGGCCTCTGCCCCCTCTCTTCGCGCATCCTTGCTCACCATCCTGGTCGAGTGCACGGCATCCCGGCGCCGGGATGCTTCTGCGCCGAGCCTCGCGCTCTCTCCTCCGCCCCCCAGCCATCCGCGGGGCCGAGCTCGGTCACGAGCGCTTCGTGTCGGCGCGGCGGCGCGCGCCCTTCGGGCCCGTGGCGCAGGAGGAGGAGGAGAAGGAGGAGGAGGAGGAGGACGAGGAGGAGGAGAGGGAGGGGGAGGAGGAGGAGGAGGAGGGGGAGGGGGGGGGAGGGGGAGGAGAAGGAGGCCGCAGTGCCCCTCTCTCGGGCCGCACGAAAGGGGGGATGGGGAAAGGGGGAGGTACGAAATCTGCTGCATGCAGCTGGTTTCGGCCCTGCCGCCGGGCCCATTCCTCGATACACGGGCGCCTCCTGGCGTCGCGAGGCGCCGGGAACATCAGCTACGTGAGCTGATTTTCACCCCCCCCTTTGCTATCCCCCCCTTGCGCACGGCCTGATTCTCCAGGACGTCTTCGACAGCGTCGAGGAGGCCTGCGAGAAGGAGGAGGACGGGGAGCGCCGGCCTGTCCCCTCTTTCGCTCTGGGGGTCGAGCGCGGGCGATGCAACAAGGATCTGCAGGTGCGAGGACCTGCTCGATCCCGTGCCAGTGGAGAAGATCTCAGGGGCGCGGGGGCTGATGAAGGAAGGGGGAGGGGAGCGGGAGGAGCGCGGCGGGAGCGGGGAGCAGGGGCAGGGGATCGGAGGAAGGGGAGATGGCGGACGATTCGAGCTGGGAGGGTCCCGATAATTACCTGTGCATGGAACGCCCTGGAGCAGGATGCTGGTCAGGCACTGACAGCTGCAGTGGGTGCTGCGGCCCCGCCCCGCAGCACCTGCGGGGTGCGCATTGCGGGTCGCAGTCGCAGTCGCAGTCTTGGGCGGGCCTCGCCGCCACGGTTGGACTCTCCCCGGAGCTGTGGCCAGAGCCCCAACCGGCCTCAACAGGCCCACCGAGTAGCTCTGGCTGGCCTCGACAGGCCCCCCGGGTAGTCTTAAGTCGGGCCTGTCCCTCTACAGGAGGAGTTTTCAAAGATAGTTAAAGAATAGTCTGGGGACGTTTTTTCAATATTTTTGAAGATTTAGATCTATTTTTGGTGGTATTTGGGATTTGTCGTCCAACATCCGCCTGCAGGGGGACACGTCCGACCTGAGAGTAGTCCCAGGTGGTCCCGACAGGCCCCCAAGGAGTTCGAGGGAGCCTCAACAGGCCCCCTCCGAGTAGTCCGGGGCGGCCTCAGCACCTCACCCCTGGGGCGCGGAGCGCCCCAGCGGCGCCGCTGGAGGTGGCGCCGGGGTGTCGAGACCGTCACGGACTGCTCGAGGGGGCCTGTTGAAACCAGTCGGGACTCTTCGGGGCTTCACCATGTGGGTGTCACAGTTGGGCCTAAGATTGAAGTGCCAAGAGCACGACCGTTGGAACCTATAATAGTCTTCTCGGCTCCGACCGACGAAGACGAAGGCGACGACGACGACGAAAATGACGACGACGACGGCGGCGACAGCGACGGCGGCGACGGCGACAGCGGCGACAGCGGCGACAGCGGCGACAGCGGCGACGACGGCGGCGGCGACGGCGACGGCGACGGCCTCGGCGGCGTCCGCGGCGGCGGTAACGGCGACGACGACGGCCTTGGCGGCGGTAGCGCCGACGGCGACGGCGACGACGATGGCCTCGGCGGCGGTAATGGCGACGGCGGCGGTAACGGTGACGCCGACGCCGACGGCGACGGCGACGGCGACGGCGACGGCGACAGCCTCGGCGACGGTAACGGCGACGACGACGACGACGGCGGCGACGACGACGAGAGCCACTATGAGAGCGACGACTACAACGACGACAATGAGAGCCTGTCTCGTAGTCGGCGCAGAGGACATGCTGGACATGGCGCCGTGCCTGACGGCCACCTCGCGTCTTGGATGCCAGGCTTCCATGCTCGCCCCCCGCCCTGGTGGTCGTCTGCCCTTCTGGCCTCGCCCTTCTCTTGGAGCATGAGGGGTGCCTGAGGTGGCCCGGCACATGGTCCTGGCGAGCAGGACGGGGGGGCCAGGCTCGAGGTTTTGCGTTTCGAGAGTGCGTTCTTCCGTGTCCAGGGGCCACTTTCGGGCCTGGGATCGCCCACAACGCATCTGGGGTGAAACACTGCACTGGATGGACTTTCGGAGGGGTCCAGGGGCAGGTTTTATGTCGACTTGCCCAGGCCTTGACCGCTGTTCTCGGGGCCTCTCCGGCGCAGACCCCCCTGGCCGCCTCCGACGCCCTTCCCTCTCGCCCGCAGTCCCCCCTCTCCGCCACATACCGTCCTCCCAGGATGGCCGCAGCTTGATCGGGGAGAGACGATCCGGTTCGCGCTGGCTCGCGTCTGCGACGTGTGGAAACTGGCCGCTCCCGCCCGCTTCGTGGCGCGGTGTTGGGCGAGGCCGCCTCGGGGTTGGAGCGCTGCCCAGTCCGTGGTGCCACCCGTGGCGGTCATGCCACCCGTGGCCGTGCTCGCCCTCCGTCCCCCCTCCTTCACCCCGCCCTCCGTTCCCTTGGCAATGAGAGGCAGGACAGGCCCGGTGAAGTACGGCCGGACCGAGGTACAAGACCGAGGTCGGTTCGGGAGGGACCTTGGGTGTCTTCGTGTTGGTGGGATGCTCTTGTGCATCCTGGGGAGGGTGCCCTTGGGTGTTCTGGCGGTTTTGGCCGGCGGAGGATCTCATGCTCTTGAAGGATGTTCTCCTGGCTTAGGTCCGACTCTCCATCGGTCGTTGAACATGGTTATTCTGGAGTCCCAGACTCCAAGCTACTCTGAGCGCCTTCCTGCTTCAATGATCGAGTGGCTTCACCGTTTCCGTCCTCTTCAGGGGGCGCGCGGAAGCCCAATCTAGCTTCACCGCCTTCCTACTTCATGTTCCTACGGCAGGTTCGCGTCGTGCCGAATGGCGGCGACCCCACCGCGTGCGCTTAATGTTACACGCCGCCCGTGGCCCAGAATCGGCCCGTCGTTGAACGATCTGGCGTTAGTGTAACGGCCGATCGTTCAAGTTTGAACGATCCCCGCGGTGTCAGGAACCAACGCCATGGTCGACACGACGCAATACAGTCAGCCCGCATAGTAAGGATGAGCGACTTTCCAAGGTTGCCCTTGCATCCTTCCCCTTCGGCCCGTCCTCGGCCGCGTTCGCTTGCCGCGCCCCGCTCGCAGAGTGTCGACATGGCCTTCCGAGGCCCTTGCATCCGTATCGCGCGTCCTTCTTATCCGGGTTGACTGTACCTGCTTTTTCCGACCGATGGGTCTGCCTCGGGGTGCGGCCCCACGGTTAAGTCGGGCCTGTCCCTCTACAGGGGGGGGATATTCATGGGAAAACATGCTCCTAAATTGTCAAAAAATAGTCGGGGGACTATTTTTTGACAATGTTGGAGCATGTTTTGGGCATTTTTTTGCTTATTTTCGATTGCTCGTCGAACATCCCCCTGCAGGGGGACACGCCCGACTTACGCTTGCCTGTTCCGACCGATGGGTCTGCCTCGGAGTGCGGCCACACGCCCTCCTCCTCCTCCTCCTCCTCCTCCCTCCTCCTCCTCCTCCCTCCTCCTCCCCCTCCTCCTCCCCCTTCCCCCTCCTCCTCCTCCTCCTCCTCCTCCTCCTCCTCCTCCTCCTCCTCCCCCTCCACCTCCTCCTCCTCCTCCTCTCCTCCTCCTCCTCCTCCTCCTCCTCCTCCTCCTCTTCCCTTCTCCCCCTCCTCCCCCTCCTCCCCCACTGACCGCGCAGCCGCCCGCCCCCCCCCCCCCCCCCCGGGGTCTGCCCAGGCCAGGGGCAGCCTCGGCGAGGCTCCGGGCCTGGCGGCGAGTGCCGCTGCGTCGGCGGACTGCTGGGCACGTCATCCCTGAGGTGGGGCGTGCCCCCCTACGGTTCTGATGTTTCCACCTACTTTCGGGGGAGCGTAAGACCCGTGTTTGCCAGGACTCGGGTTCGCCATCGTTTTTTTGACGACCGCGACTCGGATTTTGACGAGTAGGAGTTTCGTGGGATGTCTGCAGCGGGAGGCCTCGTCAAAATGCAGGCTCGGCCTCGTCATTTTTTTGACGACCTCGTCGGGGATTTCCGAGTCCCCTGTACCCGGGTCTTACGCCCCCCTGGTACTTTAGCGCCTTGATCACGACCAAGAATTTCGAGCCCCCCAGAAAAGTTCCCGGACTCGAGGGTTTGCACGTGTCGTGCCCTGGGAGACACTCGCCCGACACTGGTTCGACACTCTTTTGACACTTTTCCGTGTGCTCGAAATTAGTTATGGAATGCGATCTTTAAGTAGGATGGGAACAACATAGCTCTACAGGCGGATCTTGGGCGAAAAGTATCAATGAGCCAGAACATTCAAGCCTGATCAAGAAGAGTCCAAGCATCTTCCCCATTATATGTTCGACAATATTTGAATATTGGTCTTTAGATTTAAGTCGGCCTCTCCTTCTACAGGGTGGATATTCCCAAATAACAAAAAAAGCCAGGGAAGGTTCTGGGACTTTTCTTCATCATTTTTGGAATCTGTTTGCGTAGTTTTTCATTCTTCGCCCAAAATACCCCTCTAGGGGGACACGCCCGACCTAATTCCAGAGGGACAGGCCCGACTTCAGTTTTCCCAGGTCGGCATCGCTCCCCGTGTGCAGGCCCTGGGCATGACTCGAACGTGACGTGTGTGCTTTTTTTCACGGCGAGGGCTGCCGAGGAGCACTTTTTGGACGGTCTTGCGCAGCAGGTAGCGCACAGGCCCGAGAAACACACAACGGGAGTGACCGTGCGATCGATGGCACGGGCTCCGACGCGGCGCACACACGACCTTTCGTTGTACCGCGCGGCCGCCATCGCTCGGAGGAGGAAAAGGTACCCATACCTCTACCCCCATCGCCCGTTGTCCCCTTTTTGGGCCTCCTGGGGCTCCGTCGTCGCCACCGCTGGATTCACCACGAAATCCTAGTCAGAACGCACCCCGGGAGAGGCCCGGGGGGTAGCGGTATCGGTACTTCTTGGTTTCCCCACGACACGGCGCACACACGACTTGTCTTTCACCGCGCGGCCGCAATCGCGCCATGCCGCGGGGGGGCGACAAGAGGGTCGGCATGGGTCAGGGCGAGGGCCCCCCTTTGGGCGACCACCTCGCGCAAGGCGCGGGCGCGCGATCGACGCATCGGGGAGGCGTGCCGCTGGGTTTTCTCGGACGCGGCATGGCCTGCGATTCGACCGAAGGGGCATGAGCGTCTTGACCGAAGGGGCAGCCGTCGAGGCCAGCCGCGCAGACAACGAGGATTATGATGTTCCAACCTGCTTTAGCCTTGATCACCAGAAAGAACTTCGAGCACCAGAACAGTACCGAAACTCGAGCATTTCCACGTCTCGGGCCCTGGGGGACACTCGCCCGACACTGTTTCGACACTCCTTCGACACTTTCCCGGGTGCTCGAAGCTATTTCTGGGATGTGGCCTTCAGGTACGATGCGAGCCACATACGCCGAGGACAATGGGCGGCCTCCTGCTGCGCTGGCGTCGTGCTCTCCGGGTTGCCGACCCTGGGCGGCCGGCCATTGATCGGGATGCCTCGGGAAGGGCTCCTCTCCCAGGGGGTCGTCGGCGGGCTTGGCGGCGCGCAGGCGTGCAAGTGGAGTCCAGACGCTAAGATCAAATCGGGCCTGTCCCTCTACAGGAGGGATGTTCAAAAGTAGTCCAAGAATTGTCTGGGGACGATGTTTTGACTATTTTTGCCCATTTGGGGGGTATGATTTGAGTATTTTTGATGTTTCGTAAAAAAAAAAAAACCTGTAGGGGGACACGTTCGACTTACCGCTAACATCAGGGCTCAGGAGGGGCTCTTGCTTTCGGCCCTTTCCTCCGAGGAGGAACAGGTGCCGATACCGCAACCCTTGCCCCATTCCATTTTTTGTTGCCTCATGAGAGGCCCTCGTCGCCACGGCCGGATTCGCTCCGAAATCTTGGTCGGAGCGCACCCTGGAAGAGGTACATGTGGAGTGGCCTGTGCATGTTGGTTTCCCCATGGGAACCTGTTCGCGGCCAAGGCTCGCACGGGGCAGAACGTCCCCTTCGCTCCTCCTTCGTCGGCGTTCCTCGAGGCAGCCTGGCGACGGCGGTGCTCGCGCGGAGAAGTGTTCGGCGGACACATCGACGAGCCGGAGCGTTAGTTCGGCCTGGGTGTTTTCCGGTGGAAGTGGCAGCGGTCCGCGCCCGGGTGGGGGTGCGCAGGCTCGCCATGGCCGAGCGCGCGGCGTGCGACCCCTCCCGGTCTGGCAGAGAGTGTTTGCAGGGTAGAAGAGTGCAGGACACATCGGTTCTCGTTTGGTGTTTGTGATCCTCCGCGCATTCTACCACCGTGAGTGCGTTTCGCGGCGAAGTCCTGCGAATTCCTGTCACGCGTCGCTCTCGGTCGCTCTCGCCGCCGCTCGCGGTGCCACGTGCCTCGTCGTTCTTTGTGGTCCTCCTCGTCCCCCTCCCCCAGACAGCACAGTCTGCCCGGGTCCAGCGTGGCGGCATGGAGGGCTTCGGCAGGAGGGCCTGCAGCGATCTTGTGGGAGCTCAGGGCTCCTGGGTCGCTTTTGACCATTTCGATGGGCCTGTTCTCCACCAACAAAACCACCAAAAGTTGGAGGGGGGGGTCCTCCTCCTCCTCCTTTTCCCCCCCAATTTATGGTGGTGGTGGTGGTGGTGGTGGTGGTGGTGGTGGTGGTGGAAAGCACGCCCATCACAGTTGTCTTAGGCCAAGTCCGCGAGGGCTCCAGTGGCTGCTTTGTCATGGTCTTCCTCCTCCTCTTCGCGTTTGTGCTCTGGGTCGCAACGGCTTCCAGGGAGCAACAGGGATTCTGAATGCCGCCGCTCTGTGGTCCCCAGTGCGTTCGGCGCATCGGCTGCCCGTGTCGTACACGTATATGAGATTATGCTTGTATGTAATATATGTATATAGATATACAACAGCAACAACCAGAGAAGAGCATCTACAACAAATGATATAAACTAACTACATGCAGATATTCACGAACACATCGCGTTGTCCTCTCGGGGCCGGAGTTCTTATTAATCGGATGCCCCCTTGCTGGTTCGCCACGGATATCTGGCCAACAGGATCATCCCCGCATGTGCCAGCCGCGCCGTGCCAGAGGAACGGCGGCGCAGTTTGTTGTTCTCCCTCCGCCCTCTTCCCCTTGTGCACGCCCTCTCCCTCCTATCCTCCTGATTCCCGACCTAGGCTCTGCCTAGAAGGGTTCTTATTCTCTGTGCTTAAAGGGGCTGGGCAGTGCACCCCGCCCCGGGCGGTTCCCCCAGGATCCGCCCCGCGGTTCCCCCAGTTACGTCCCCTTAGCTTAGCTTTGCTTATCTCATCGTAGCTTAGCCTAGCTTAACTTAGCTTAGCTTAGCTTAGCTTAGCCTAGCCTAGCTTTGCTTAGCTTAGCTTAGCTTAGCCTAGCCTAGCTCAGCTCAGCTTAGCTTAGCGCAGCGCAGCGCAGCATTCGCATAGCATAGCATAGCACACCATAGCACAGCATAGCATATCATTTCATAGCACAGTACATCATAACATAGCATAGCATATCATATCATAGCTTCGCATAGCACAGCGCAGCATAGTATACCATATCATAGCATTGTATAGCATAGCATATCATAGCATAACATGACATAGCACGGCATAGCGCAGCATAGCATAGCATAGCGTATCAAAGCATAGCATAGCATAACATATCATAGCGCAGCATAGCATAGCGCAGCATAGCGCAGTATAGCACAACATAACATAGCGCAGCATAGCAAATCATAGCATAGACTAGCATAGCATAGCGCAGCATAGCACATCATATCATAGCATAGCGCAGCATAGCATAGCATAGTATAGCATAGCGCAGCAGAGCATAGCATAGCATAGCCTAGCATACCACAGCGCAGCCTAGCGTACCCTAGCATAGCATAACACAGCACAGCGCAGCATAGCGCAGCAGAGCAAATCATAGCATAGCATAACATAGCGCAGCATAATAGCATAGCATAGCATAGCATAGCTTAGGTGTAAATGTAGGTGTATTTGTAGATGTAGATGTGAGTCTCGCTATTGATGTTGATGCAGATGTAGCTGCAGGTGTAGATGTTAATGTAGCTGTCGGTGTAGATGTAGATGTTACTTTCCTAGATGCTCCAACTCCTAGGTAGGGTCGCACTGGGATAATGTTTTAGCTTCGCCCTTCTCCTGCTCCTGCTCTTTCCCCGCCTCTTCTGGCTCTTCTCCCGGTCTCCTCTTGTCGATTGGCCATTCGCTTCCTTACTCGCCCGACAGGTCGTCATCGACGGGCGCCTCAAAGGCAAGGAGGTCGTGCTGCCAGAGGTCACGCGAAATTTCTACGTGGGCCGCCCAGCCTCCTTGTTTTCCCAGTCTTCCAACACGTCTTTCAAATGTAGCCAGTTACTCACAACGCTAATTGTTGACGCGTCGCGTATCCCCACCAGCTGTGCCCCGCCGTCCATCTTGGCCTCGCTTCCGTATGTGGTTCGGCTGGAGCTTGGCGCCGCAAGGGCGTTTTCTCCGCCCCGTCCCGCTGCCGGTCGCCGCGCCTTTGCTTCCCCACCTGCCGGGATGTCTGGGCCGGTCACCTGCCGACGCTGGTCTGCGTCTCAATCAGGGGCATTTTGCCCCTGGCATGTGCATACGCCACTGCGGCCAATTTACATCGTACCGCGTCCCGGACGTTGTGCCCGCTCCCTGTCCCTCGCCTTGGGGCCGCGAACCAAAAAGTATCCCCACCAGCTGGTTTTAGGCCGTTCTAATTAGGTCGTTGTTAGTCGGCAGTCTCCTGACGGCGGGCGGCTCCTTCGCTTGCGCTCGCGAGCAAAAAAGTATCCCCACCAGCCCATCAACGCACAAGAGGCTTAGCTGCCCAGAAGGGGGGATAGTGACATCACGCGGAGATATCGAGAGCCTGTGTGGGCCACAGGCTCTCCTGGTGCTACTCTTGAAGACCTCTTAGGGGCATATTGGAGCGTCCTGAGGGCCTTTTGCTGGCCCCTGAGGGACATCTTGGACCGTCTTCTGGCGTCATGGGGGCCTCTTTGGGCCCTCTTCAGGCCGTTTTGCGAGCTGTCGGGCCGTCTTTGGGCCACCTTGGAGGCGATCGATCAAAACGACGGATGGGCCCGCCGACAGCATTGCCCCCTCATTGGCCAGACTGGGCCCCGAACCAAAGGAGCACCAGTGATTGTTGCCTTCTCGCTGGGGCCACCTTGTACGCTCTAATTGGCCGCTGGGCCGTCCGCTGCGATGAGGCGGCCAGCGCCTGCCCCCGAGCCTTCGCCCTCCTCGAGACCCTCGCTTCGATCCGGTGCTGAGCTCCGGGCACGATCCTGGCCCGGGCGGGCTCGATGTTGCCCGCATCTCTGCAGCAGGCCGATCTCAACGCGGCGCCGTGCCTGAAGGCCATCGCCGTCCCTTGCCCGAAGCGGCCGTCATTCGTCACCAGGGTGGCGTGCCAGAGCTCCGCCGTGCACCAGTACTCCACAGCACGCCCCAGGAAGTCCTCCCACAAATGCCCAACGCACTCAATGTCCTGCGGTTGCTCCGCCGGCACGAGCTCCTCCAGGACGCACTTCGTAGGGGCCACATGTTCAAGCCACCACCATCTCCTTTTAATGCGCCCAGCGAGTCTCTCCCGATCCCTTGGGTCCAACAGCTCGTAGTTAGGCCCTTCTTCAAGTGCGAAGCCTCGCGCCAGGTGGAGGTCGACCAGTAACGTTGTCTGAGATCCGCTTGACCCCCGAGGGGAGCTTCAGGAAGCCTGTGCGCCCAGCTGGTGGTCCCAGTACCTCGTCGTCCTCCTCGCCCGCCGTCTCCACATTTTGCTCGATCTCCTCGAAGACGTCGTCGCACCTGACGGCCCGCGTCTGGCAGTCCTCCTTCATGACGTCCTGCTCTGCGCTCGATCGCCTTCACCTCCGTCTGCACCATCCCGTAGCCAGAGCTGGAAGCATTCGTCATGTAGGCTCGCGAGGCCCAGTCGGCCTCCAAGTTGCACGTGAAGTTGACCGAGAGGTTTGCCGAGGGCGTAAGCTAGGAGAGGACCGAGACACGCGAGCTGAAGACTTTCTTCCACCGCTCTGTCGCGTCCTCGTTGATCCACCGGTAGATGCTGTCCAAGATCGCGAAACCCAAGCGGCAAATCTTGAGCGCCCATGTCCACCTAGCCAGCAGAGAGGACAGGCATGCTGGAGTCACCGCCCCATGCACCACCAAGGCCTCTGTCGCCAGCACCAGCCCCCTCAGCTCCTCGGGGTGCACCTTGGCAGCGTGGGGTCGCCCCCGCACCGTGAGGCCCAAGGCCTTGCCAAGTCCAGGCCCCCAATCCTCCTTGCGCACCTGCGAACCTCGGGACTCCAATGTGACCTCGACTAGCTTCTTGTCCACCGCGATGCCCTCCATCTGCAGTCGCAGCATTAGTTTCATCTGGCACGGCTCGACTGATGGGGCAGGCCTTGCATGCGCCTGCTCGCCCGGGCCAGGAAGACGGTTCGCGAGTGCTTGATCATAGGGGCAATGGCCCGATCCCCGCGTCCTTCTTTGTCGGCTTTTGTCACCGTCCTCCCCCGCCTCATGCAGGGCTCGCTTCGACTCCTCCGATTCGATTCGACTTCGATGGCTATATATTCCGAGTCGATTCGACTTCTGAGTTTGATTTGGATTCCGATTTTTCATTGGAGGCCTACGAGCCTGCCGATTCCCGCCGATTCGACTTCATCCGACTCGGCTGCCAATTTTCGCCGATCCGATTCATCTCGATCGCCGATCCGACTTGTCGATTCGATTCTGGGGGCGACTGCCGCATGGCGTGCTCGCAGAGCTGCATGGGCGAGAGGTCCTCCAGCACGCATCCACTCCGCCAGCTTCCCGTTTCACCGCCGCCTGCAGAGAACCACATTGGGATGTCGCCCGCGAGCGAGATAAGCCCCTTGCACCCTTGAGACCTCAGGCGGCAAATCCCACGAGCTCAGGTTGCTCGGCGTCTCTGTAGCCCCACTCGCGGAGGCCTCGAGACTCTGAGGTCTAGACGCCAGCAGTCCCAGACCAGGCGCGAGGCCTTTACGGTCCCCGAGCCGCCCTCCTCCAGGAGTTTCACCACCGCGAAGATGCCGACCATCTCCTTGGCCTCCGTCGCGTGCCTGGGCATGCCCGACTCCCGCATCCGCACTCCCAGCGCCAAACGGTGTTCGGGAGTCCTCCATCCAGGGTCATTGTAGCTCCGCCGCGTCTGCTGGTATCTGCCCCAGTCGATCTCGTCGTCCGCCCACAGCATGTGATCTTTTTCGTTCCCCACATATGGTGACGCCGTCTCACATCGAGCCGATACGTCCGTCCCGGACTTGGCCACTGAGACCTTCTCCACGATCATGTCGTACAGGTCGCCCTTCTTGAGAGCGCCGGCTCCCCACCTCACTCTCTCCGAAGCACCGTTGCCGTCTCAAGTCATCTGCCCCTTTCCCAGATTGCTGAGACACGCCCTGCCATCATTGATGCTGCCCATGCTGGCGCGCTCCGCCAGCCGATCCCAGTGCTTGTTGAGAATCATCCTCTGTGTCGGGGCAGCCTTCTCTCACGATCGCCTCGGCACCCGCTTCCCTGCCTCGTCGAGCGCCTTGATGTGGCCGCTCGCCAGGCAGCGGATAGGAGCGACCGCCCTCGAAAACTTTCTCCACGTAGCCCCCTGCTCCTCCTGAGACAAGTGAAACATCTGGACGCCATAGTCCCGATGAAACATGGCCTCGAACTGGCACGGCTGGAGGTTCCCGACGAGCGCTGATAACCCGCTGCTGCAAAGCACCGAGCCACACACTGAACGGTGATATTTCCACCCATTCGCAGTCGCCCGACTCCTCGCGAACCCTTGATAAACAGAGCCACTTGGACTAGCGCACATAGCGACAGCTGGGCAACATTCGAAGAAGGACACTGCGCTATGAACATACACTTTCGGAGCTCCGCGCGGATGTCTTGGATCTGCGTTGCCCCCTTGGCGGCGCCTCCAGCGCCGCCAGTGGCGCGCTCCGCGCGCCAGGGAGGAGGGCCCAGCACGGATCCGAGAAATCCGCGCGGACTTCTAAAAGTTTCGCGAGTATTTCGTTGGAGACGCTCCGCCGCATCGTCATCTGCGGCCAGCACGTCGGTGCTGCCCTGCAAGTGGAGGTCCAGGTGCTGCTCGGCGTAAATCCTGTGCACCCTGCTCTTCAATATGGATCCTTTCTAGGTCTTGTGACGGAGCCAGTCGGCTTCCTCCTCGACAGTCTCGTATGTCTTGCAGACTGAATGTGGCCTTCGGCACGTGAGCTCGCCCGCCTGTGAGTTGATCAGCGGATTGTGCCCGCCACAGGTTATCATGTCTAAGACGGTTCCCAGCATGAACACATCCGAAGCCATCGACCACCTCGTCAGTTCCTTGCTCCTCAGCCGATCTTTTCAGCTCAGCGTGAGCACCGCCGCGGATGTAGGACGGCGCGCGAGCTCCGATGGCGCGCCCCAAATCTTGATTCGACCCGCTCGAGCGCATCCCACCGCACGATATGCCTGCAACATGGCCAGCATACCCTCTTTTGGGTCACGGGCCTCGACCTCCATCCTGCACATCCGATCCGCTCCGCCGGGCGGCGACACCTTCTCCCAGCTGGTCGGCATAGTACCTCCCTTCGTTCCCGATGATACCTTCGCAAATCGTGGCCCGAGGCAGAGCGCGGCCAAGGGACGCATTGGGATAGGAGGAGGCGCCATGAAGCCAGTGTGTGTACTGATGGGTTTATTTTCCACCACCACCACAACCACAAGTAGGAGGAGGAGGGGATCCTCCTCCTCCTCCTCCACCTCCTCCTCCTCCTCCTCCTCCTCCGCCTCCCCCTCCTCCTCCTCCTCGTCCTCCTCATCCTCCTCCTCCTCCTCCATCTCCTTCCCTCCTCCAACTTATGGTGGTGGTGGCGTAAAACAGGCCCATCAGGTACCACGGCCCCCACTGTGAGATCCACCATTCTTTGGCCGCTCCCGATGGAGGCCTTCTTCGGGGCTCTACTGACCCGGGCCAGTGCCAGCCCCGGCGAGTCAGGCTTTGCAGAATCCAGCTTGTGCTCCTCCTCGCCGTCGCTGCCGAAGGCGAGCGTCTTCCGCGGGCAGTGGCCTCGTCGCTGCTCCCGGGCGGCCGATCCCGGACGAGGCCGGCCGGGGACACAACCGAGGCCTGAAGCAGATGTTGAAGGGGGAGGGGGAGAGGGAGGGGGAGGAAAGAGGAGGGGAGGGGGAGGGGAGGGCGAGGAGGAGGGGGAGGAGGAGGGGGATGAGGGGGGAGGAGGAGGAGGAGGAGGAGGAGGAGGAGGAGGAGGAGGAGGACGAGGAGGGGGAGGGGGAGGAGGAAGAGGAGGAGGAGGAGAAGGAGGAGGGGGAGGGGGAGGGGGGGAGGGGGAGGAGGGAGGAGGAGGAGGAGCGAGGAGGAGGAGGAGGAGGAGGAGGAGGAGAGGAGGAGGAGGAGGAGACGGAGGAGGAGACGGAGGAGGGGGGAGGGGGAGGGGGAGGAGGGGGAGGAGGAGGAGGAGGAGGAGGAGGAGGAGGAGGAGGAGGAGGAGGAGGAGGAGGAGACGAGGAGGAGGAGGAGGAGGAGGAGGAGGAGGAGGAGGAGGACAGGAGGAGGAGGATAGGAGGAGGGAGGAGGATGGCAGGAAGAGGAGGAGGAGGGGAGGAGGAGGAGGAGGAGGAGGAGGAGGAGGAGGAGGAGCAGCAGCAGCGTAAACCCAAGACCATCACAGCGATGGTTGGAATGAGCCCTCCCTCCGAGCTCCGCGAACGGATGTCGCGGAACCGGGTTCGCCGTCCGAGTCCGCCACCGACGTGCCTCCGACGAAGTCACCCGTTGGCGGCCGCGCCGTCCGCGCGTCGCTGTCGGACCCCTGGGGCGCGGCGCGGGGAGGGGCAACAACAATGATGCTCTTCATTCCGCCGCTCTCGCACATCTTCTCCGCCGCTCTCCATAGGGGAACGAATACTGACGTATCATAATAACTCGGAGGTGGGGGGGTCCCCGACGACGAATCGGGGAAGGGGGGGAGGGGGTGGGGGTCCCCGACGACGGATCGAGGAAGGGGGGGGGGGTCCCAATCCCCCCCCCCCCCTGGGGGAGATCCAGCGGAGCACCCTCAAAGGTATCGAGAAAGACAGAGACAGAGAGAGAGAGAGAGAGACGACACAACGAGGGGATACGACCAGTGTGAAAACACGTTTTTTTGCAAAACATGCATCCGCAGTCATGGGTCTTGGGGAGGAGGAGGACAGGAGGAGGATGGCAGGAAGAGGAGGAGCAGGAGGAGGAGCAGGAGGAGGAGGAGCAGGAGACTGAGGACGAGGATGAGGAGGAGGAGAAGGAGGAGGAGGGAGGGCGGAGGGGAATAGCTTCTGGAGAGAGATACGCCCCCTCCCTCCCCCGACCCTCTTGGCACAGGTGCGCTCGGTTTCGCCATCGGGGGCCTATCGCCGATCTATCGGCGATCATCCTTGACTCCAGGTCGGTGCTTCCCCCTGAGCCGGTCCTCCCTTGCCGTTGCCCCTCCAGGATGGACCAGGGGCTTCTTTTCCAAGGCCAGAGATGTGCCAGCCCGTCTGCAGGCTGTGTGGGCAAGGCAGGGCCTTGATTGAGCCCTCTCTCCCCATATTCGCACACCCACAGGGGCTCAGCCGAGCACGTCCCAGGTGGCCGTTGCTCCTCCCCTGAGATCCGACGTTGCGAAAAACTGCAGCATCGTAACACATCACGACCGTAGCTCCGGACCCCATCTTTCTGCGTCGTTTTTCCAGCCGGGTCGACCTGTGAGGGTCCCAGGTCCGAAGCCAAGGGCGCCCTCGAAGGCGCGAAGTCTTCCGCGCTTCGCGGCTCGGTTCTGATTCCTCATCGTCCTCCTCTCCTCCCCTGAGGGGCGGCGCGAGAGCGCGAAGTCAGTCGCGCTTCGCGCCGCGCGCAGGGCGAAGTTGGGCGCCCCTGGCAGCGGGGCGGAGACGCCAGCTGTGACAAACACTGCAGCGCCAGGATCCCAGGCTGCCCTCGGCACCGCCCGTCTTTCCCGCCGATGCTCGAGGTGATCCCCAGTGGCGCGAAGATGACCGCGCTTTGCGCGTCGCGGTCCAGGCCAGAGCAGCTGCCCTTCCCCAGGGAGCGGCCAGAGGGCCCGATGCCGCCATGAAGATCGCGCGAATCGCGAAGCGCGGGCCGCGATGCGCGAGTGCGTCCCATATGGCCCGGTCGAGTCATCCGGGGCTCCTTCGAGCACGCCCCCAGATCCGGAGGGTTCCAAAGGGGGTTTTTGGGTAGAGGGTTTTCCAGAGAGCCCCCCATGGGGCCCCGGAACCTCGTCCGAACAGGGGGTGCGAAGTCCCTGGGGGGACCCCGCCTCTGGAAAACCGCCTCCCCATGGAGCCCCCCCCCTTTGGAGCCCTCTGGCAGATGGCCGCTGCCCCTCGAGGGGGGGTGCTCCGCGCGCCGAGGTGGACGGCTTCGTGCCGCAGCCCCACTGACCGCCTTCCCCGCGCGGGCGCGGCGCGTGCCGCACCCTCTCTGCGGGGCGCGCGCCTTCCCGCGCGCGGCTGCCCAGCGCCCGCGCCGCAGCGGCGCGCCGCCCCTCGGGCTCGGGAGCTGCGCGGGGCTCCCCTCGCTCCCCGCCTCCGCTCTCTCGCGCGAGGCGTGTTCGCCCGCTTGCGGGTCGGGACCCAGAGGGAGGAGGAGGAGGAGGAGGAGGAGGAGGAGGAGGAGGAGGAGGAGGAGGAGGAGGAGGAGGAGGTGGAGGAGGAGGAGGAGGAGGAGGAGGAGGAGGAGAAAACGAATAATGATGAGGAGGAGGAGGAGGAGGAGGAGGAGGAGGAGGAGGAGCAGGGGTCAATGCAGATGGGGGTCGGGCAGGGCGCTGGACCTTACAGGGTCTTGCAGAGCCAGGGCTTGTCCTCCTCCCCCGCCCTCTCCGGCCACCGCCCTCCCTTCTTCCCTCCCAGCTGCTGATGCTTCTCCTTCCTCGTCCCCCTCCCCTCCCCTCGTCCCCTCTCCCACTCCTGCTTCTCTTGCTTATGTAGCTACCCTTAGTTCGGGCATGTCCTTCTACAGGTGGATTTTGGACGAAGAATACAGAAAAAGTCAAAACATGTGCAACAACATTCAAAACAAGTGAATCGATCGTCACAAGACTATTGTTTGCCTATTTGTTGATATTCCTCCTGTAGAGGGACATGCCTGACTTAATTAAGGCTACACGTCTGTGCCGTTCTGCTGCGCAGCTGGCAAGATGGCCGGGTGACACCGCCGTGTCGAGATGCAGCTTCCGGCGAGATTTGTGAGCGAGCGAAGTGGCGGTACCGACTGGGTGGTGGTGCCCGCACGGTACACCGAAGCAAGTTCCTGACAAGTCCCTGGGACAGAATGTCGAGCATTGGCGAATGGCTTGCCTATAGGCCCACCAAATAATGCTATGCTATCCTTTTGTGGTCAACGCGACATGATTCTAGAACAGTTAAGGCTGATACTGGCTTGTTGTAGCAGATCCGATTTATGTTTCAACGACACGGTGCTTTTTGCCACCCAGCACATTTGTTGGCTCCAAGCACATGTCGTGGTAGGCTTACGGTCGGTCCCTGCTCAAGAATGGGTTGGACGGTGGGCGGGGGCAGAGGCGGCAACACATGTAGGCGACGGGCGGGCATCGAGCCTCGAGAGAACGGCGGTGCGAGGGCGTGAAGGTGGCTGCAACTCAAGCAGCTTCAGGAGGCAATCGAGGAGGACCAGACGAACTTGGCCACCCTTCGTCAACAACAGGCTACACTTGAAGGCCAGCGAACGCAACTTGCTGCTACTGCTCTTCGGCCGCCCGCTCAGGCGGCAGATGGTGCTACAGTATCGGTACAGCGCGCCCTCTTCAAGCTGGATACCTTGGAAGCTGTTCTCAAAAAGCATGGTGTGGAAGGTGAATTGTTGTCGAAGATTGTTCAAGAGGAGGACCTGGCGAAGCTTGTCCAACCCGAAGTGGCAGAACCCGCAGGTAACCTCCTACCTCGGCCAGCGGTTGCGGCGGCAGCGGCGTCAGCAGACATGGCGGTGGAACCAGAGGAACCAGCAGCTGCCCTTCCTAGTCTACGTGAGGCCGATGAAGAGGCCCTTCGCAATATCTTTGTCGAGTCGGGGGTTGTCGACTCCGAGGCAGTTGCGAAGTTGGATCTCGGCAAACTACGGGCTGCAGCTAACCACATGCACAAACGCGTATCACGCTACAGCCCATATGAGTGATTGGGTATGGCTGCATGGAGTTGGATATTGGCAATCATTCTTTGATATCACCATGACGTGTACAATTCATGATGGACAACAACAGGTGGACATTCTTGGCGATTACTGGCAGTTATACGTGGTATCACGAGAAGAGCTGAGCGGAGCCACGTTGAGACTGGCCACACTATTTACGGCAGCAGATTGTTCTCTGGGCTTGCAGCCAGGCGTGGAGGTGGCAATATCAGGTTCCGCTTTTGCTGCTCCCAAGGCGACGGAACCCCCGTCTTCAGAGGCCCAGGACTTCAGAGAATCCAGGGACCTGGGTTGGCCTGCTCGGCCTAACGGCCACCGCGCGGCCTGCTCCCAGGGGGACTTGCCTCGTCGCCAAACAGGGGAAGGAAACTGGAACAGAACGCGGCGGATCAAGGCTCAGGCTGAGCCACCTTCTGCTATGGGTCTTCCACCTCCTGAAGTTTTCGACCGCGTTCGTGAACAACGGGCGCAGGCTACGGACGATTACGTCACTATGCGCCAGGACCTGCAGTCTTGGGCAGCTATGTGGATGGGCGACTTGGTGTTCGGTCCGCGGGGCGACAACAACTGGAGGCGGTGGTGTGAACCTTTCTTAGATGAGATGTTTCGGCGAGGTGGCAATCATGAGCTACGGGCTGCTCTCTTGCGTTGGTTCCCACACCGTACACTCTCTCAGATCATTGAGGAGCTATGTGCCAGAGCCTGGAGGCAGGCAGCACCTCGTCGCACGGCCTTCTCGCAGCGGCTGGCAGATATGCCACCTATGGATAGGTGCGAGCTCGAGATGCGACACTGGCGTGAACTTGCTGAACTTCGGGCCATGATGAGGAGATTGTTGCAAACACGGGCGCCTAACTATCATCCTGTCCCCCGCCGCCCTAACCGCGATGATGATCAGGCTGTTGATGATCTGGAAGAGGGCGAGCATGGTCAAGATCAAGCCAGCCTTCCTGAACCAGTTCGACCGCTACATCGCGACACCCGTGACGGGTACGAGGGGCTGCGGGTGCAAGGGTGGCTTACCACGGTTAATGTCACGGGCGCTGGCTCACGTATTGATTACTTGTCTCAAAAACCTGATGGCAAAGTTTTCGCGGTGCAGGAGCACCTGGCCCATGGCGATCGGCTGCTGTCCGTGCAAAGACAAGCTCGAGACCTAGGCTACCATGGATGTTGGTCGTCAGCCTCGGTCACAGAAGCAGGCGGCACGAGAGCTGGGGCATCGGTGTTGGCGACGACTGGCATCGCTGTGACTGAAGCTCCCTTTCGCGCGCAGGTGGATCTATCCGAGGATAGGTTCGACGCGGCGCACCTGCATTGGGGAGTGCCAAAAGGCATCGCCGTGATGAGCGTGTACTTATACGACGACCAGGGCCTCGACGCTGACAACATGGCCATCATTTCAGGTATTCTGAAGTACGTTGGACTGCTCAACTTCTTGGGCATGGACTGGATTGTTCTTTGTGGTTGGAACTTACAACCTGAGGTCTGGGCTGATGAATGGCTGGAACAGGTGCATGGTTTTCTTCTTTTCTCCGAGACTTCTACTTGTCATAAGAGCATGTTGGGCACGGTTTTTGACTGCGCGCTGGTGGCCAACAACCTTAACACGCGCATGCAGAAGCCAGAGGTGGTGCATGACTCTGCAATAGCTACACACTCGCCTGTGCGATATTCGTCGTTGGCACATGATATTCCGACGTGGCGAAGGGTAATGGACGAGCCGCGGGGGTTCGGATCGGTTCCTCCTATTGGTTGTTCGTACTACCCTCGGCGTGGTGCTTGGCGTCAGGCACGATTGGCGGTCTTGGGCGCGCATGGCAACGCGTCGCTGCAGGTGGCCTGGGACGAGGTGGCACGGCAGCTCGAACAAGACTTGGCAGACAGGTGGCAGCTTCGAGGTGCCAATCATCGCAAACATCTTGGACGGGATGGTGATGTCTCATGGAAGTGGGAAAAGGTGTCGTGGCAGCCGCCACGAAAACGTACTTATGTTTCTCAAGAGGTGAACTGTTGGCAGGTAGCAGAGCGGTGGGCATCTCACCTTGTGCGAGTACGTGTCCATCTTGGAGAGCACTGTCAGCGTCTCCAGGGTGCCCGCGCTATGTGCCCAGTTTCTTCGCAGCAATGCGGGCATGTGGTTAAGATCGCCAAGGAAGCTGCGATTTTCTTAAGCAAAATTGCTCAGGCTACGCGGGCCCTTGCTGGGCTTACCGATGTGGTTAGAACATTCTTCACTTCAGGTATCGCGGTCTTCTTGCATGACGACTTCGACGGCATGGTCCAGTACATTGCCCAGCAGGCGTCCACCTTTACAAAGCAGGCCGTCACCGACAAGTACAAGGCATGGAGAAATTGGGCAGATCGTTCCTTTCTTCGTGGTGCTAGTGCTGCACATCGGTTTACCAAGGTACAGCAGGCGCCTGAGAAGTTGAAGCCGATGGTGTATGGAAGCCCCCACGCACTCGCAGATAGGGAGATGGTCACGTGGCGCGAGGTTTGGCAACATCACGGTTATGATCTACTCGACAGGCCTGCTGATTTTTCTTCGTGGCCCAAACTGCCAGCCATCAGTGTTCCTGAACTGCGAGCGGCTTCTCTTTCCTTTCCTGAGCGCACGGCAGTGGGACAAACGGGGATCGCGCCTAGAGCGCTATGGCACGTGTCGGATGAGGGCCTGGCGGTGATCAACTTGTTGTTTTCGCGCTGTGAAGATCTTGGCTGGTGGCCTGGGGATCGCATTGTGAATATTCTTGTTCGGTTGGCAAAACCTGACGGTGGTAGTCGCCTTATATGCCTGGTCAACACCCTACTACGGCTATGGGCACGGGTCCGATCTTCGGTGGCCAAGCGTTGGATTCGGAACGCCAAGATTCCCAACATTTGGGGTGCAGGTGGCGCTGGGAGGTCCTCGACAGCTTCTGCGGTGGATCACAATATCACAGCGGAAATGGGGCCTTCTACCTGGGCGAGTTTTCTGTGACAGCTCTTCTTGACGCATAGAAAGCATTCGAGTCGGCCTCGCCGTCCGCCTTGTTGGATCAGTCTCGGCTGGAAGGTTTTCCTGTCTTGCTTACGTGGATGACGCTGCAGTGCCATCTACAACCCAGAACGCTCAAATGTCATGGGTCTCTCTCTGTATGGTACAGATCTGCGCAGGGTATCTTAGCAGGATGCAGTATGTCCACAACTATGCTAACGGTACTCACAGCGAAGGCCATTCGACGACTTGCTAGAGATGATATCGTACCACGAGCATTGGTGGATGACGTGTCAGCACAGTGGGGTGGCAGTTCAATGCAGCAGCTCAGTGGCTTCTGGGCGGCGCTGAAGGGTTTCATCATGGATGTCAAGGAGGTAGGGCTCATTATTCAGGCCAGCAAGTCAGGTTTTGTCGCCACGTCGGCCGCGGTTATCAAGGCATCTAAGGCGGCTTCCGATTACTGCCACATCCCGTCTAAGCCGCACATGCGGAACTTGGGGCATGAGTTGCATGGGCCAGTGGTAAGGCGCACTATTGCCAAGAAGCGGCTGGCAAGTCTCAAGCAGCGTGCTCATCGTGTACATGCATTTCGACGGGCGGTGGGTACCAAGGTTACGCGATTGTGGAGAACGGGGCTACTGCCGTCTGTGGCTCACGGGTCGGCGGTCAGCGGCGTGTCTGACAAGGAGCTGGAGGTCATGAGGAGCGTCTCCGCCACCATGGCGGGCTACCCCAAGCGTGGAGCAAGCAGTACTCTCTACTTGGCGACTCAGCGAGACCCATGGTATCCCATATTCGACGCGACGACTGGGCCGCTGTTCTATTACCACAGATTGGTGTGGGAACAGCTCGTGGGCCTGGGCAGATTAGAACGAGCCTGGCAAGCAATCAATGCCACTTCTCTCAGTTGGAGTACGGCTCGAGGCCCGATTGGCGTAGTCACGTTGTCCTTGCAAAGGGTAGGATGGCGTATGTTGTCTTCGACGGTGGTGCAAGATGATCAGGGGTGCAGTTGGTCACTATTGCAGGTTGCCCCTCTACTACTTCGCGATTTACTTCGAGCAGGTATTCAGCGATTTCAGATGCAACGTATCTTGGCACATCACGAACAGCGGGAGCCTGGCACGGTCTTGTGGGCGCGCGGGCTACGAGCTTGCTTGGGCGGACCTTCGGCCACGATCAAAAACCCAAAAACGGCCGGGGCGCTCAGGGCTTTATGGTCTGGATCGCTGTGGACTAAAGTACGACTTGCAGCGCGCAACAAGGTCAGTGATTCACTGTGTCGTGCCTGTCAAGGCGACGATGAGACGATTGGCCATGTCTGCTTCAAGTGCGATGCGGTTAACACGTGGCTGCTGGAAGGCGAAGACGATCATCTTATGGCTGATGAGCTCACGTCTTTCCGCGATTCGATCCTGCAGAACGGGACCATCAATCGTCCCATCGTCAGCGACGAGTGCTTCGAGCTTAGCGTGGGGCTCCCGCAGGTACCAGGAGATTGGCAACATGCTGAACCTGACCCTCCTGTTCGGTTGGCAAAACCTGACGGTGGTAGTCGCCTTATATGCCTGGTCAACACCCTACTACGGCTATGGGCACGGGTCCGATCTTCGGTGGCCAAGCGTTGGATTCGGAACGCCAAGATTCCCAACATTTGGGGTGCAGGTGGCGCTGGGAGGTCCTCGACAGCTTCTGCGGTGGATCACACTATCACAGCGGAAATGGCCTTCTACCTGGGCGAGTTTTCTGTGACAGCTCTTCTTGGCGCATGGAAAGCATTTGAGTCGGTCTCGCCGTCCGCCTTGTTGGATCAGTCTCGGCTGGAAGGTTTTCCTGTCTTGCTTACGTGGATGACGCTGCAGTGCCATCTACAACCCAGAACGCTCAACTGTCATGGGTCTCTCTCTGTATGGTACAGATCTGCGCAGGGTATCTTAGCAGGATGCCGTATGTCCACAACTATGCTAACGGTACTCACAGCGAAGGCCATTCGACGACTTGCTAGAGATGATATCATACCACGAGCATTGGTGGATGACGTGTCAGCCCAGTGGGTTGGCAGTTCAATACAGCAGCTCAGTGGCTTCTGGGCGGCGCTGAAGGGTTTCATCATGGACGTCAAGGAGGTAGGGCTCATTATTCAGGCCAGCAAGTCAGGTTTTGTCGCCACGCCGGCCGCGGTTATCAAGGCATCTAAGGCGGCGTCCGATTACTGCCACATCCCGTCTAAGCCGCACATGCGGAACTTGGGGCATGAGTTGCATGGGCCAGTGGTAAGGCGCACTATTGCCAAGAAGCGGCTGGCAAGTCTCAAGCAGCGTGCTCATCGTGTACATGCATTTCGACGGACGGTGGGTACCAAGGTTACGCGATTGTGGAGAACGGGGCTACTGCCGTCTGTGGCTCACGGGTCGGCGGTCAGCGGCGTGTCTGACAAGGAGCTGGAGGTCATGAGGAGCGTCTCCGCCACCATGGCGGGCTACCCCAAGCGTGGAGCAAGCAGTACTCTCTACTTGGCGACTCAGCGAGACCCATGGTATAATCCCTTATTCGACGCGACGACTGGGCCGCTGTTCTATTACCACAGATTGGTGTGGGAACAGCTCGTGGGCCTGGGCAGATTAGAACGAGCCTGGCAAGCAATCAATGCCACTTCTCTCAGTTGGAGTACGGCTCGAGGCCCGATTGGCGTAGTCACGTTGTCCTTGCAAAGGGTAGGATGGCGTATGTTGTCTTCGAC
The DNA here is from genome assembly GCA_963575745.1 of Prorocentrum cordatum. Classification (NCBI taxonomy): domain Eukaryota; class Dinophyceae; order Prorocentrales; family Prorocentraceae; genus Prorocentrum; species Prorocentrum cordatum. Next base: position 420,583 of record CAUYUJ010012336.1, on the reverse strand, counting down.
GGTGGTGCAAGATGATCAGGGGTGCAGTTGGTCACTATTGAAGGTTGCCCCTCTACTACTTCGCGATTTACTTCGAGCAGGTATTCAGCGATTTCAGATGCAACGTATCTTGGCACATCACGAACAGCGGGAGCCTGGCACGGTCTTGTGGGCGCGCGGGCTACGAGCTTGCTTGGGCGGACCTTCGGCCACGATCAAAAACCCAAAAACGGCCGGGGCGCTCAGGGCTTTATGGCCTGGACCGCTGTGGACTAAAGTACGACTTGCAGCGCGCAACAAGGTCAGTGATTCACTGTGTCGTGCCTGTCAAGGCGACGATGAGACGATTGGCCATGTCTGCTTCAAGTGCGATGCGGTTAACAAGTGGCTGCTGGAAGGCGAAGACGATCATCTTATGGCTGATGGGCTCACGTCTTTCCGCGATTCGATCCTGCAGAACGGGGCCATCAATCGTCTCATCGTCAGCGACGAGTGCTTCGAGCTTAGCGTGGGGCTCCCGCAGGTACCAGGATATTGGCAACATGCTGAACCTGACCCTCCTGTTCGGTACTGGGGATCTTGGGCTGGGTCGCCAGAAGACTGGCCAAGCGTCGTTTTTACAGACGGCTCGGCTATGCCACCTAGCATTCCTGAATTGCGACGATGCGGCTGGGCCTGTGTCCAAATGTATCCTGATGGATATCCAGCTCGTGCAGTCTACGGAGGCCTGCCAGGGGTACAGCAGACTATCGGAGCGGCGGAGCGGCACTGTGTTCTACAAGCTCTACGACATTTTCCAGGAGTGAAGCTGTTGGTCACAGATCTCTCGGCGCTCGTTACTGAAGGCAACCGCTGGGACGAGTATGATGAGCTCGCTGGCGCACGACACGCGGGCATATGGAGGTCTATTCGCAACTTTGCTCAATCACGGGAAGCTGTACCTCCTACCTTCGGCTGGTGCCCCTCTCATCTTGATTTGGATGATGTGGCGGCTGGGGTTGCGAAGCGCGAGGCTAACTTCGATTGGGTCTTGGGCAACGCCTGGGCAGATCATTTTGCGAAGCTGGGCGCGAAGGACATCGGATATGCAGAAGGCTATTGCGACTTGTTCAAGATGGCGCTGGCTCAAGCCAAGTTGATGTCCAGGTACCTGGGGTTCACGCTGTGCAGGTTGTTCCAGCAGCAGCGCTGGGAGTCTCAAGATCGTCAGGTACGACCTCCATGCGTCCAGCCACGTATCACGGTACTGGAGCACACGTTTTGGAGGTCAGATGTTCATGGTGAATGGCGGTGCAGGCAGTGCGGTGTGCGTGCTACCACTACGACTCACCTGGACAATTTGTGCTGGGGCATTCGTAAGCACTGTGGAGCTTCGGAGCATCAAAGACTGCAGTGTGATATCTTTTTTGGCACTCCCAAGGGCCTTGCATACCAGCCTGCGCGGAGTGAGGCAGTGCACGAAGCTGTGCAAGCCGCTGATGCTCTACGTGGCGAAGCCATCTCTGAGCAGGTTGTGGTGGATTCGTCAGAGGCTCCTCAGATGGCGGCGCACACTTTTTTCGCAGGCCAAGGCCACACGTTGCAATGGGATGGTCTGGCGTGCGTTTGCGTTCGTTGTGCGGGCTCTTCAACGGACGTCACAAAGAAGGTGCTCAAGCTTAAGCAAGTTTGCCCTGGGGCGTCTAAGGATCCTGCTGTCAGGAAGAACCAGCTCAAGTGGATATGTCGATTTGCCAAAGCGCGCTCTATCGAGTTCCACGCGTCGGTGCTGGCTCAGATGAGGCTGTGACTGTTTTTGTTGTGGGCGATGGTGATGATCTCGTCTACTTCGACCTGTGGATGTTCGTGCTGTGCTCGAAATCCTGAAATCCTGGTTCGCCAGGTTCGTGTCGCCATGGTGGTGAGTCCGCTGCCCTGGGCACCAGCACGTTGGACCTGGTCGCGCGTTGGCAACAGCGTGCGGCAGCGGTTCGCTGCCCTGGGCGCCAGCACGTTGGACCTGGTCGCGCGTTGGCAACAGCGTGCGGCAGCGGCTCATTGCCAGTTTTGCTGGATTCCTGTGCTGACCAGTTGTCTTGCCTGGGAGTTCAGTTTGTGGATGCGGTGTATGATCACATCTACTTTTACGGTACTGGAGGCGTCGTGCTCTATCAGGTATCTGCACTGGACCTTGAGATTCGCCCGCTTGGCCCTTCTTAGAGAGGGGGCGGGCACATCAGCGAGGGTTTGGTTATCTTCTTCGCGGTGTACTGAGGTGCCGCGTCGGTCTTGAGACCTAGCGGCGTTCGCCTGCAGCTGCAGGCGGCCGCCCATGGATGATCCATGATCCAGGAGGAACAGAAGGAGGAGGAGGAGGAGGAGGAGGAGGAGGAGGAAAAGGAGGAGGAGAGGAGGAGGAGGAGGAGGAGGAGGGAACGGAGGAGCATGAGGATGAGGAGGAGGAGGAGGAGGACGACAGGCTCGAGAAGGAGGAGGCGCATGGGATGGACAGGCTCGAGAATGGAGAAGGCGCCTGGGTGGCCACCCGCCCCTGCCCCGGGGGGTCGCGCGCACTTCGCCCACGGGGGCCCGTCCGCGACAAGCCCTGGTCAGTGCCCCCCCCCTGGGCCAGCTCGCTCCCCCTCGATCCCCAAGAGCGAGAGGCTTTCACGCCGAGTTCGAGCGTGCGTCTGCGAGTGCTCTGCTTGGTCTTCGGCGTCCTCTCCTCCTCGCCCTCCTCGTCCTCCTCTTCCTCCTTCATCCTCCCTCTTCCCTCCCCCTCCCCTTCCCCCTCCTCCTTATCCTGCTCCTCCTCCTCCTCCTCCTCCTCTTTCTCCTCCTCCTCCTCCCCCCCCCTCCCCCCCCCCCCCTCCTCGAAGCCGTTTTGGCGCAGGTTTTGGGCTTGCAAGAGCAGTCTTCGGAACGGCAGTCGTTCCTGCGGGTCTTTGTGGCTCGGAAGTTTCTCGGTCACTTTCCGCCCCCAGAGAGGGGGCACTCAGTCCATGTCTGATGGAGCTTCCTGGACCCAGGGCGCCTGTTTGGCATTGCAGCAGCTGCGGACTCAATGCCAATCGGGCTTTGAGGCTGGCGTGTAGGTGTGGAGAGCCAATGCCGGCGAAGGTCGCTAAAGCCGCTCGGGGAAAGGGCTCATCATGCTCCTCGTGGTCCCCCTGGCGGCCAGGGCCACCCTGGCGGAGGTCAGGGTGGGCAGCGCCGAGGAGGCGGAGGCGAAGCAGCGTCGCATCGCTTACGAAGCAAGTGCGCGATCTTCAGATCAAGTATGACAAGTTGGCAGGCAACGGCGGCAATGGCGGTGCTCCCAGCAGCAGCACTCGCGGCCAAAGTGATCCTCACAGCAGCAGCAAGGGTGAAGAAGCCGTCCAGGCTCACGTGCTTCGTGAGACGATCCAACACCTGGAGCAAGCCTGTCTCGCGCTGGACAAGGTCCCAGGCAGCGATGAAGCACGGCATGCTCTGGGCGCTCAGTTACGAGAGGCAAGGAAGAAGCTTGCTAGGTGCTAGCCTCAAACCTAAGCTCACTGTGCATACCAATGTTGGTCACCGTCTTTTGCGTGCTGAGCTCAAGTGTGGCGTCGGAACAAGAGGATATTGTTCGGCGTGCGCAAGAAAAGCTCGACGGTATTGAGGCCATATAGGAGCTGGTCGACACTCTCCCCTCCACGGTGGCAGTCCCGTCTCTCCAGCTTGACGCGGCAGACGACATGACATAAGGCGCTGAAGAGCAAGCCAAGCTCGCCGCACTGTTCGGTTCGGAGGAGTTCAAGATGCACCAGGCGGCGCTGGCCAGGAAAGCCCAGAAGGCAGCTACTGTGGTCAGCCCTTGTTTTTCTGATGGCAATGGCCCACCCTTCGTCAAACCCGTCGGGGCCATGGTCTCCGGTGGCAAGGGCAAGGGCAAGGGCGTTCCCGCTGGCTTCCAACCGCGCGGAGCTGGCGGTGCAGGCGCGCGGCGTCAGTCCGGCGATGGCGACGAGGTGGCGGCAGACCAGGTCCTGCATGATGCGTTCACGTTCAGTGACGAGGAGATGGAAGAGATCTTCGCGGCGCAGAGAGGCGACAAACCGGCCTGGAGTGAGCAGCTCGCGGCTTTGCTTGCCAAGCGACAGCGGCAGGGGTAGCCCGCCCCTGCCCCCGCGTTGCTGCGGCTTGCGCGCGTCGCGGCACGGCGCGGACCAGCACCCCCCCGCCCCCCCCCCCCCCCCTCGACCCCGACCGCGCGGGCTTGCTCGGAAACGGAGAAGCGGCTGCAACCTCCAACGGTAACTCTTGGTGTACTCTTAGAGAGAGGCTGTTTCTTCGGCGCTCATCTTCCCGGCTCAGGAGGCGGGCTTCGCCGAGGATGCCCCGGGTGAGAAGTGGCAGGCGGTCGCCAAACTCGGAAGGAAGATGTTCGCCCCCCCGTCGCGTGTTGCGGCCCCTGGTAGGCCCAAGTGGGGCGTCGCGGTCCTGGTCCGAACCCACCTCGGCCTAAGGTGGCCCAGCGGAGTAGGTATCTTGGTTCCCGCCCGCGTGATCAAAGTGTTCATTGACATCCTTGAATGGCCTGTGCCCACGGTTGAGCGCGCTTGCCTTAAGTCAGGCACTGGCCTTTGCGATCGGAACGCGTCCTATTTGTAGGCCACCGGCCAAGCCCTGGAGACAAATCAAATGTTTGCTTGTCGGGGCGATTGGAACTTCTCCCCGTCCCCGTTGGAGTCGACTGGTCTCGTCAGATGGTCAGAGTCCTTTTTCTTCGTGCCAGCGTCCAGGATTTGCGTCAGTGCCCGAGCTCTCCCTTCGATAGATTTCTTGATGTGTAGCACCCCGTTCTCTAGAGCTACTGAGAGCATCAGTTGTGGTTTACAATGGAGAGGGCGACCTCGCCGCCCTGCGACCCTTCGGCTGAAGGGGCAAGCGGTCATATTGCACCAACTTGTGCATGGTAGTCATCAGCGTCTTCCAGTTGAATTACCCTAATGCCCCACCCCCAGACCGCAGGATTAGACGCTTGCTCGAGACATTGCCGAATGCGCGGCGCTTTCTGCGATCGATAAGCCAGTGGGTGTCGCCTGGGAGCTTCTCAGCAAGGCTCGGCGCGCCTTCTCCAACCGTCTCGAGCTTGAGTTGGAGTCGTTTCTGGGCGTCACCGTTGAGACCCAGGGTTCGAAAGGTTTGGTGCCCAGTGCCACGTGGGTCCTAATTTTTGCCACCCCTAAGAGTGCTTGCGCCGACCCGATCAACCAGGGATGGGTCTGGCTTGCCGAGCAAGTTTAAGGGGCTGTTGGAGCGCCCCCCCCGCCTGTGCGACGCTGTGCTTGATCCGTCAACGTCTCATGTCATGGGCGAAGCTCTTGCGCAGGATGCGCGGCAGCTAGTGGTCCAGACTCTGTCGCAGCCTTGCCCCGGCAAAGGAATAGCTGCTCGTCTGGGCTCCACCATCGCTAGCGCCAGGACTTTGATGCGCCAGTGTCCTCCGTCCTCGCTCGAGGATTGGGCGCAGGGGGCGCGCGACTTCCTCGACTCGTGGGAGGGCGACCGCGTCAATATCCGACAAGGGCTTATGGAAGGCGAATCAGGACAGTTGGGGTGAATGCCAGGAAAAAAGCTTCCATGGGGGAGCCAGGGCCATGCATCGCCTTGCGAAACTTAAGCAGAAGTGGGGCCCCACGGTCGTCCAGGTCCACCAAGGTGCGTTTAGCAGTGATCCCCTGAAGCTCTGGAGGGCTGAGGGCGAGACTCTTGCCTGCTTTTGGCGCACCTCTGTCAAGCCTGCGCTGGTTGAGGCGCCTGGTCGCAATCACCTCCCCCGTGTCTCGGCCGCCGGCATTAGAAGTGCCGGCGCGTCCTGCTCGGCTAACGCGAGCCAATCGTTAGACGGCCTCCACCCAAATCAACTGTCGCTTGTGTCGGACGCGGCTCTTGAAACTCCGGCGGCCTTGTTTCAGGTCTTGGAATGCCTCGGACTTTTCCCCGGGCAATTGTTTTGGACGTTCTTCCCCCTTCTCGAGCATCCGAAAGGGGGTCCCCGACAATTTTTTTCGCGCGCTGACCCTGTCAGAGTTTCGGTGCGTTTAAGGAGACCCCGTGTCTTGAGGCCCGATGAAGAGTACCCTCGTAGGTTCTGGGCGTTTGATCCTGGACGCAGCGCTGAAGATGATGTGTAGCACCAGGCCGCCCGAGCTGAAGTGTCTGCTCACGCAGGACGCGTCGCCGTTGGAGTCATTTGGGATGGAACCAAGTATAATGGAAGTTTTGATTTGGAGCTCCGCAGAACCCGTGCCCTGGCTCATGGTTTTAACCCAGTCATCGCGAAAACCGCGCGCACTTTTTGGAGGGGCCCCGGGCTGCTCCGTCTCGGTGCGCAGTACGCGGCTACGCCGTATTTTGCGCTGTCAGGCCTACCAGTGGATGACATGTTTAACGAGTCGTTCGTGAGAGTTTACGGTGTCGAAGGTTGTGATCAGTTCATTCGCGACCACCCGCTGGCGCAGCCCAGCTCGCACGTTGACGACGACTCGCGCGCCGCGGAAGGCGGAAGGTGGCAGCGAGGTCGAGGTGCTCGACAGGATGTCCAAGGCAGCAGCGGCCATGCTCACATTGTTTAGGTATTACCTGCACGTGCAGCTGCAAGCTGACAAGCTCAGGACCTTCGCCAGCTCGCTGCCCGTCGCAAGCAGACCCGGCAAGCTGCTCGGGGGCACGGCGGGTTACTTGTGTTACGCTGCCCCCGCGCTGTACTTGTGTCACGCAGCCACCGCAACCCCTCCGCCTGAAGCTGCACCATCGGCGGCTGGCCTTGAAGGGTTGGCGTCGACCCCTGGAGCGCGGGCGTTGCTCGCGCGTGTCCAGGCCAGGGAGGCAGCAGCAAAGCTACCAGAACCACTGACTAAATTGCGTGCACCTCGGTCACGCCCCAGGGCTAGCGGAGGAAAATAAATCCCCCCCCCTTTCCTCCTCCTCATCGCCCCCCCCCCCTCCCCCTCCACCACCTCCTCCTCCCCCTCTCCCATCATCCTTCTCCTCCTCCTCCTCCTCCTCCTCCTCCCCCTCCTGCTCGCCCCTCCTCCTTCCCCTGCTCCTCCTCCTCCCGCTCCTCCTCCTCCCCCCCCTCCTCCTCACCCCTCCCCCCCTCCTCCTTCTCTTCCTTTTCCCCCTCTTCCTCCTTCTCCCTCTCGCCCCCCCCCCCCTCCCCCCCCCCCCCCCCCCCCCCCCGCCCCCCCTAAAAAAAAAAAAAAAAAAAAAAAAAAAAAAAAAAAAAAAAAAAAAAAAAAAAAAAAAAAAAAAAAAAAACACACACACGCACACAAAAACTCTCTCTCTCTCTCTATATATATATAGATATATTAATAATAATAAAAATAACGCCCCCTCTCAAAGAGGGGGGGGCGCGGGGGGAGCCACCCTGCAGGGGGGCGGTCGGCGATTTCGCCGGCGGGGGTCTGCCGCGACGCAGCGCTAAGTCCTGGTCAGCGCTCCCCCCTGGACCAGCCCCCCCCCGGCCAATCGCCCCCCCCTTTCTAAGAGCGCAGAGTGCGGGCCAAACGCCCGCCACCGCTGCAATAAGTGCGATGGGGAAAAGAGAGGTCTTCTTCCCCCTTCTCCTTCTCCTCCCCCCCCCCCCCCCCCCCTCCTCGTCCCGCCTGCCCCCCCCCTGCCTCCTGCTCGCTCTGCCCCCCCCCCCCCCCCCCCCATCTTCCTGTTCCGCTTGCTCGCCCCCCGCCTGCCCCCCGCCGCCCCTGCGCCCTCTCCTGCAGTCGTCGCCGTGCGACCCTTGCAGCCGTTTATCTACATATATTACCTTCCTTGGACGCATGCTTGACCGAAGCTACGTCGGATCGGAAATGGGGCCCGCGCGCGCCCCCGCGCGCGCTTTGCCTACGCGGCGCGCATTTTCTTTCCACACTGCTCAACGGACATTCGAACTTTTCTTCTCCGCCATGTCCTTGGATCCGCCACTATGGGCCCCGACATTACGACCAGCACTACCTGATGAATTGAGTCCCGTTGGGCTTAAGTTGGGTAAAGATGGGTTATCAGCCGAATGTTCTAATCCAAGGGCGACCGCCCATGTCGGCCGCCCTGGGGAAAGTAAGATCAGCTTCTCACGAGATGAAAAGAATGATGGAGGTGATCTCGACCCTGCAGAGCTAGGAACGCACGAGGTTCAAGTCGACGGACCGAAGCAGTCGACCTTTCAAAGCAACCAAGAACCAGGGAAGACAATATTTAGGCGCCCTTCGCACCCGCACGTCGCCTTTCCCCCGCTGAGCGGGGCCGCGAAGCCATCCTGAAACTGGTGTCGAGGAAGCCGTGCGCGTTCATTCGCGATCATTTTCCTGCCGGCAAATCGGCGCGAGATGGCGGCGCCCCAATCGACCGTGGACGGCAAGATACGCCTCTTCCCGATGGTGAATCAGATGAGGAAGAGGAATGGCATGGCGGAAAAGGTCGCCCACGCAACCCACTGTCCGACGATGTCGCGCAAGCCCGCGTCGCGAACTCCAGCTCGTCCGACGAGGAGGGCGACGTCAAGACTCAGCCCGACAGGAAGGGGGCGGCATCCACGTCGAGGCTCGACGGAGGTCCTCGAGACGTCGACCCTTGAAGGCGCGCTGGCGAGGCGCGTCGCGGACCGTGACCGACGCGCGGAAAAGAGAATGAGCCCCGTAAATGACGGCGCCCGCGCGGAAGACCGAGGGGCCGTGCCCGGGGGGGCCGCGACAGATGCACGGCATGGGGGGCCGAGAGAAGATCCGATAGACATAAAGTTACCCCCTTATGCAAATCGTTAAATAACTGAGTCTGGCGGCCCGGGCGTCCACGACGAGCCCGCCCCAGTCCTTCGCGCCAGATCCCGCGGGAGGCGGCTCTTCGATTCGCCGAGCTTGATCTCCCAGAGGTCACGATCTGGAATGGGCGGTCGCAGCCGCAGTTCAAGTGGGTCGCGCCACGGTTCGCCCCCCGCTCTCGAGGTCATCGACGTTTCGATTTACGATGAGAAACCTGTGCACACCGCGGGCCAGATTGTGCAGGAGGCCCAAAGAATTGCCGTCCTGGCAGAGCGACCGACACTCGACAGGGCCAGAAGCCTGCGTGCCGAGGCTGTTCATTTCAATGCTCTCTGTGCAACCAGAGCTCCTTGTGCCATGAGCGTCTGCCTCCGAAACAACGCAACTGCTTTGCACGCAAAAACCACGAGCGGGAGCAACAGCGGAAGATGAGGCAACATCAACGAGAGCAAGAACGCCTCTCTGAGATCGCAGCCAGGCGCCACACGATGGCTAACATGGAAGCTAATCAGGAAAGGCAAACCGAACGCATTGCACAGCAAGCGGAATATTAATTCAATGTAATCTTTGGAAGGGAAAAGGAGGATAATGCTGCCCTCCATGAGGCTGCGCTCTCGGCGGATCGCGAGGCTAAGGAGCAAAAGGAAGCTGAACGAGCCGCTGCCGAACAGGCCCGTCTGGCCCTCCGGGGGGCACAAGACAGGGAAGCCAGGCTTGAGGAACATATCCGTCTGAAGCTCCAGGGGGCCACTGCGACGCGTGAACAACCGGTCTCCAATGCGGACCATATTACAGTGATGTCTAGTGCTGAAAAGCGCCACCCGGAGGAGAAAGCCGTCAACGCACAAAAGACGGCTGAGTTTGCCCTTCGCAATGCTCAGACAATGCAGCTACGACTCGAGAATGAGGCTAGGTAATCACGAGCTGGCGCTGCCAAAATACATGCCTTACTCATGCTTGTCTCGGAGTCCGCGACGGCGATCCTTGGGGGGGGCCTTCGGGGCCAAAGCACTGTCACGAGTATGGGCTGAGGCTCTCGAGGAACAGGAATCGGCCACTCGCAGGGCTGCAGAGCTAAGATCCCTGCATCAACGCGCTCAGCGCGCCGCGGCGACTTCCCAAGCCGGCCATGCCAGCGCGAGGGCCGAGGCGGAGGAAGCAATTCAGGCCACGCGAAATGCCGAGATGCAGGCTCACTTGGAAGCCGAAGTTGCAAAACAACACTTCCAGAGGGATGCTGCTTCGAATGCGCAAGAATGGGGGCTCAACGTGAGCTGACGCGCTGGCAACAAACGATGCAACTGGTGCAGGGCGGCCTGCAGGGCAAGACAAGCACGGTCAGGGGGGCGGTCTCGGCGACCGCAACGCGCGTTCGATCGACTGGCGGGGCCGTGACCCGGCGAGAGGGCTTCCAATCCAGACCGGCTATGTCCGACGAGACCCGATGCTTCGTGTGCAACATATCAGATGCCCCGTACACGTGTGAGCGATTCCAACGGTCGTTCTGCTTGCAGCAATACGACTGGGCGGTGAAGCGCTGTCGACAGCGCGAAGACGACCGAGCGCGCGACCACGAGGCCACACTTGAGAGAACGGCATGCAGAAGAAGAAGCCATGGTGAAGCAAATGATGATATAATAGGAAGAGGTCAAGCGGTCCCGAGACGAAACTGGGGCTCAGGCCGAGGCCATAGCCCTGCGTCGCATGCGCGAGCTTGAGGAAAATGCACAATTGCGCGCGCTCAAAATGGAAGAAGCAGCACGTGCTCAAGCTGATGAGACGCGAATGAAGGCCGAAGCACTGATGAAAAGGATCAGAACTCAGTGCCATGACGGCCAAACAGAAAAATTGCAACCGCCTGGAATTTCCCCCCAGCGAGGCGCAAAAGCGGAAGGAGAAATAGAAAAGGAGAAACAGGAGGGGCCGCCGACCTACTCCTTTCCTGGGTGCACAACGCCAGCCCGGCCGAAGAAAACCACGGCCATTGCGGGGGGCCTCGCAGGGGGCGGCGACAAGCCCCGTCACCAGGGCCATGCTAGCGGTGAAGGGGACAAGCCGGGAGGAAAGAAGGGCGGCATCGCAGGTGCACCTGGAATCGACGATGACGACTATAGCGACGACGACGATCCCGATGTAGACGATGATTCCGATGAGGAAGATCCCAGTGATGGGGGTAATGATAGCTTCGAGGAAGAAGATGAAGAGGCCGCGAACCAGAGAATCAGCCCATATGCCATAGCTCAGAACGCTGGCCAGGACAATCCGGGGGGGGAGGTGGTCCACCGCCCCAGGGCCCTCCTGGAGGAGGCGGAGGTCCGGGTTTCCCAGAACATGGGCGACTGGTTCCGGCCGCGACCCAACGGTTGCGGCGGATAGGGTCGATAAAGTTACCCTAGGCCCCCTGCCAGACGCGGGCGCCTTTCTTATATGGAAGGAGTCCGCCATTCGGGCAGTGGACTCATGTTCGCAGCGAAACCATGTTTTGGCGACACAGCGGGTAGCTGAGGCGTCCGAACCCAAAACGGTGAAAACCAAGGCGTTGAAGGACCCAGGCCCATACGTTGGGAACCTTGATATACGCGTAGCGGCAGATCTCATTGCGAAATTCAACAAGATCCAAAGGGGCCCGAAAACTTTTCACGCTCTTCGACATCTCGCCAACAGGTCGACCGCGCTGTCTCTAAACAGCTGCAGGATGGGAAGCTGATTTCGGGCAGATCGATCCTCCGCATTGCCCGACCCACGTTGCCACTCGAGAGGGCCATGGGCAGGTGTATACCTACGAGGACCTCATGGCCATCCAGATCAAGGGAGAGGGCAAAGAGGCAGACCGAGACCTCTACCACTTCTTTGACAAATCGATGAGAGCCGCAAGAAATGGAGAAACCCCACACATCCTTCAGACCATCCATGCAAAGCCACTTCTACAAACAGATGAAGACGCGCCCATGTATGACCATGACCCTTGCTATGTACGATCATAGCAACGACCCTCACGGAAAGGGCATGAAGTCATGAATGGCTCTTGGGCTTGATCGATAAGCAGATGGTGCAGGATCGAGGAGAAGTTAATCGGAAAACCCAAAAGCAGCGAACATACGAGCGCGGAGTGAAACACTTCTACAGGTGGATTTTGGACGAAGAATACAGAACAAGTCAAAACATGTGCAACAACATTCAAAACAAGTGAATCGATCGTCACAAGACTATTGTTTGCCTATTTGTTGATATTCCTCCTGTAGAGGGACATGCCTGACTTAATTAAGGCTACACGTCTGTGCCGTTCTGCTGCGCAGCTGGCAAGATGGCCGGGTGACGCCGCCGTGTCGAGATGCAGCTTCCGGCGAGATTTGTGAGCGAGCGAAGTGGCGGTACCGACTGGGTGGTGGTGCCCGCGCGGTACACCGAAGCAAGTTCCTGACGAGTCCCTGGGACAGAATGTCGAGCATTGGCGAATGGCTTGCCTATAGGCCCACCAAATAATGCCATGCTATCCTTTTGTGGTCAACGCGACATGATTCTAGAACAGTTAAGGCTGATACTGGCTTGTTGTAGCAGATCCGTTTTATGTTTCAACGACACGGTGCTTTTTGCCACCCAGCACATTTGTTGGCTCCAAGCACGTGTCGTGGTAGGCTCACGGTCGGTCCCTGCTCAAGAATGGGTTGGACGGTGGGCGGGGGCAGAGGCGGCAACACATGTAGGTGACGGGCGGGCATCGAGCCTCGAGAGAACGGCGGTGCGAGGGCGTGAAGGTGGCTGCAACTCAAGCAGCTTCAGGAGGCAATCGAGGAGGACCAGACGAACTTGGCCACCCTTCGTCAACAACAGGCTACACTTGAAGGCCAGCGAGCGCAACTTGCTGCTACTGCTCTTCGGCCGCCCGCTCAGGCGGCAGATGGTGCTACAGTATCGGTGCAGCGCGCCCTCTTCAAGCTGGATACCTTGGAAGCTGTTCTCAAAAAGCATGGTGTGGAAGGTGAACTGTTGTCGAAGATTGTTCAAGAGGAGGACCTGGCGAAGCTCGTCCAACCCGAAGTGGCAGAACCCGCAGGTAACCTCCTACCTCGGCCAGCGGTTGCGGCGGCAGCGGCGTCAGCAGACATGGCGGTGGAACCAGAGGAACCAGCAGCTGCCCTTCCTAGTCTACGTGAGGCCGATGAAGAGGCCCTTCGCAATATCTTTGTCGAGTCGGGGGTTGTCGACTCCGAGGCAGTTGCGAAGTTGGATCTCGGCAAACTACGGGCTGCAGCTAACCACATGCACAAGCGCGTATCACGCTACAGCCCATATGAGTGATTGGGTATGGCTGCATGGAGTTGGATATTGGCAATCATTCTTTGATATCACCATGACGTGTACAATTCATGATGGACAACAACAGGTGGGCATTCTTGGCGATTTCTGGCAGCTATACGTGGTATCACGAGAAGAGCTGAGCGGAGCCACGTCGAGACTGGCCACACTATTTACGGCAGCAGATTCTTCTCTGGGCTTGCAGCCAGGCATGGAGGTGGCAATATCAGGTTCCGCTTTTGCTGCTCCCAAGGCGACGGAACCCCCGTCTTCAGAGGCCCAGGACTTCAGATAATCCAGGGACCTGGGTTGGCCTGCTCGGCCTAACGGCCACCGCGCGGCCTGCTCCCAGGGGGACTTGCCTCGTCGCCAAACAGGGGAAGGAAACTGGAAAAGAACGCGGCGGATCAAGGCTCAGGCTGAGCCACCTTCTGCTATGGGTCTTCCACCTCCTGAAGTTTTCGACCGCGTTCGTGAACAACGGGCGCAGGCTGCGGACGATTACGTCACTATGCGCCGGGACCTGCAGTCTTGGGCAGCTATGTGGATGGGCGACTTGGTGTTCGGTCCGCGGGGCGACAACAACTGGAGGCGGTGGTGTGAACCTTTCTTAGATGAGATGTTTCGGCGAGGTGGCAATCATGGGCTACGGGCTGCTCTCTTGCGTTGTATCCCACACCGTACACTCACTCATATCATTGAGGAGCTATGTGCCAGAGCCTGGAGGCAGGCAGCACCTCGTCGCACGGCCTTCTTGCAGCGGCTGGCAGATATGCCACCTATGGATAGGTACGAGCTCGGGATGCGACACTGGCGTGAACTTGCTGAACTTCGGGCCATGATGAGGAGATTGTTGCAAACACGGGCGCCTAACTATCATCCTGCCCCCCGCCGCCCTAACCGCGATGATGATCAGGCAGTTGATGATCTGGAAGAGGGCGAGCATGGTCAAGATCAAGCCAGCCTTCCTGGACCAGTTCGACCGCTACATCGCGACACTCGTGACGGGTACGAGGGGCTGCGGGTGCAAGGGTGGCTTGCCACGGTTCATGTCACGGGCGCTGGCTCACTTATTGATTACTTGTCTCAAAAACCTGATGGCAAAGTTTTCGCGGTGCAGGAGCATCTTGCTCATGGCGATCGGCTGCTGTCCATACAAAGACAAGCTCGAGACCTAGGCTACCATGGATGTTGGTCGTCAGCCTCGGTCACAGAAGCAGGCGGCACGAGAGCTGGGGCATCGGTGTTGGTGACGACTGACATCGCTGTGACTGAAGCTCCCTTTCGCGCGCAGGTGGATTTATCCGAGGATAGGTTCGAGGCGGCGCACCTGCATTGGGGAGTGCCAAAAGGCATCGTCGTGATGAGCGTGTACTTATACGACGACCAGGGCCTCGACGCTGACAACATGGCCATCATTTCAGGTATTCTGAAGTATGTTGGGCTGCTCAACTTCTTGGGCATGGACTGGATTGTTCTTTGTGACTTACAACCTGAGGTCTGGGCTGATGAATGGCTGGAACAGGTGCATGGTTTTCTTCTTTTCTCCGAGACTTCTACTTGTCATAAGAGTATGTTGGGCACGGTTTTTGACTGCGCGCTGGTGGCCAACAACCTTAACACGCGCATGCAGAAGCCAGAGGTGGTGCATGACTCTGCAATAGCTACACACTCGCCTGTGCGATATTCGTTGTTGGCACATGATATTCCGACGTGGCGAAGGGTAATGGGCGAGCCGCGGGGGTTCGGATCGGTTCCTCCTCTTGGTTGTTCGTACTACCCTCGGCGTGGTGCTTGGCGTCAGGCACGATTGGCGGTCTTGGACGCGCATGACAACGCGTCGCTGCAGGTGGCCTGGGACGAGGTGGTACGGCAGCTCGAACAAGACTTGGCAGACAGGTGGCAGCTTCGAGGTGCCAATCATCGCAAACATCTTGGACGGGATGGTGATGTCTCATGGAAGTGGGAAAAGGTGTCGTGGCAGCCGCCACGAAAACGTACTTATGTTTCTCAAGAGGTGAACTGTTGGCAGGTAGCAGAGCGGTGGGCATCTCACCTTGTGCGAGTACGTGTCCATCTTGGAGAGCACTGTCAGCGTCTTCAGGGTGCCCACGCTATGTGCCCAGTTTCTTCGCAGCAATGCGGGCATGTGGTTAAGATCGTCAAGGAAGCTGCGATTTTCTTAAGCAAAATTGCTCAGGCTAAGCGGATCCTTGCTGGGCTTACCGATGTGGTTAGAACGTTCTTCACTTCAGGTATCGCGGTCTTCTTGCATGACGACTTCGACGGCATGGTCCAGTACATTGCTGAGCAGGCGTCCACCTTTACAAAGCAGGCCGTCACCGACAACTACAAGGCATGGAGAAATTGGGCAGATCGTTCCTTTCTTCGTGGTGCTAGTGCTGCACATCGGTTTACCAAGGTACAGCAGGCGCCTGAGAAGTTGAAGCCGGTGGTGTATGGAAGCCCTCACGCACTCGCAGATAGGGAGATGGTCACGTGGCGCGAGGTTTGGCAACATCACGGTTATGATCTACTCGACAGGTCTGCTGATTTTTCTTCGTGGCCCAAACTGCCAGCCATCAGTGTTCCTGAACTGCGAGCGGCTTCTCTTCCCTTTCCTGAGCGCACGGCAGTGGGACAAACGGGGATCGCGCCTAGAGCGCTATGGCACGTGTCGGATGAGGGCCTGGCGGTGATCAACTTGTTGTTTTCGCGTTGTGAAGATCTTGGCTGGTGGCCTGGGGATCGCATTGTGAATATTCTTGTTCGGTTGGCAAAACCTGACGGTGGTAGTCGCCTTATATGCCTGGTCAACACCCTACTACGGCTATGGGCACGGGTCCGATCTTCGGTGGCCAAGCGTTGGATTCGGAACGCCAAGATTCCCAACATTTGGGGTGCAGGTGGCGCTGGGAGGTCCTCGACAGCTTCTGCGGTGGATCACAATATCACAGCGGAAATGGCCTTCTACCTGGGCGAGTTTTCTGTGAAAGCTCTTCTTGACGCATGGAAAGCATTCGAGTCGGCCTCGCCGTCCGCCTTGTTGGATCAGTCTCGGCTGGAAGGTTTTCCTGTCTTGCTTACGTGGATGACGCTGCAGTACCATCTACAACCCAGAACGCTCAAATGTCATGGGTCTCTCTCTGTATGGTACAGATCTGCGCAGGGTATCTTAGCAGGATGCAGTATGTCCACAACTATGCTAACGGTACTCACAGCGAAGGCCATTCGACGACTTGCTAGAGAAGATATCGTACCACGAGCATTGGTGGATGACGTGTCAGCCTGGTGGGTTGGCAGTTCAATACAGCAGCTCAGTGGCTTCTGGGCGGCGCTGAAGGGTTTCATCATGGATGTCAAGGAGGTAGGGCTCATTATTCAGGCCAGCAAGTCAGGTTTTGTCGCCACGTCGGCCGCGGTTATCAAGGCATCTAAGGCGGCTTCCGATTACTGCCACATCCCGTCTAAGCCGCGCATGCGGAACTTGGGGCATGAGTTGCATGGGCCGGGGGTAAGGCGCACTATTGCCAAGAAGCGGCTGGCAAGTCTCAAGCAGCGTGCTCATCGTGTACATGCATTTCGACGGACGGTGGGTACCAAGGTTACGCGATTGTGGAGAACGGGGCTACTGCCGTCTGTGGCTCACGGGTCGGCGGTCAGCGGCGTGTCTGACAAGGAGCTGGAGGTCATGAGGAGCGTCTCCGCCACCATGGCGGGCTACCCCAAGCGTGGAGCAAGCAGTACTCTCTACTTGGCGACTCAGAAAGACCCATGGTATGATCCCTTATTCGACGCGACGACTGGGCCGCTGTTCTATTACCACAGATTGGTGTGGGAACAGCTCGTGGGCCTGGGCAGATTAGAACGAGCCTGGCAAGCAATCTATGCCACTTCTCTCAGTTGGAGTACGGCTCGAGGCCCGATTGGCGTAGTCACGTTGTCCTTGCAAAGGGTAGGATGGCGTATGTTGTCTTCGACGGTGGTGCAAGATGATCAGGGGTGCAGTTGGTCACTATTGCAGGTTGCCCCATCTACTACTTCGCGATTTACTTCGAGCAGGTATTCAGCGATTTCAGATGCAACGTATCTTGGCACATCACGAACAGCGGGAGCCTGGCACGGTCTTGTGGGCGCGCGGGCTACGAGCTTGCTTGGGCGGACCTTCGGCCACGATCAAAAACCCAAAAACGGCCGGGGCGCTCAGGGCTTTATGGTCTGGATCGCTGTGGACTAAAGTACGACTTGCAGCGCGCAACAAGGTCAGTGATTCACTGTGTCGTGCCTGTCAAGGCGACGATGAGACGATTGGCCATGTCTGCTTCAAGTGCGATGCGGTTAACACGTGGCTGCTGGAAGGCGAAGACGATCATCTTATGGCTGATGAGCTCACGTCTTTCCGCGATTCGATCCTGCAGAACGGGACCATCAATCGTCCCATCGTCAGCGACGAGTGCTTCGAGCTTAGCGTGGGGCTCCCGCAGGTACCAGGAGATTGGCAACATGCTGAACCTGACCCTCCTGTTCGGTTGGCAAAACCTGACGGTGGTAGTCGCCTTATATGCCTGGTCAACACCCTACTACGGCTATGGGCACGGGTCCGATCTTCGGTGGCCAAGCGTTGGATTCGGAACGCCAAGATTCCCAACATTTGGGGTGCAGGTGGCGCTGGGAGGTCCTCGACAGCTTCTGCGGTGGATCACACTATCACAGCGGAAATGGCCTTCTACCTGGGCGAGTTTTCTGTGACAGCTCTTCTTGGCGCATGGAAAGCATTTGAGTCGGTCTCGCCGTCCGCCTTGTTGGATCAGTCTCGGCTGGAAGGTTTTCCTGTCTTGCTTACGTGGATGACGCTGCAGTGCCATCTACAACCCAGAACGCTCAACTGTCATGGGTCTCTCTCTGTATGGTACAGATCTGCGCAGGGTATCTTAGCAGGATGCAGTATGTCCACAACTATGCTAACGGTACTCACAGCGAAGGCCATTCGACGACTTGCTAGAGATGATATCATACCACGAGCATTGGTGGATAACGTGTCAGCCCAGTGGGTTGGCAGTTCAATACAGCAGCTCAGCGGCTTCTGGGCGGCGCTGAAGGGTTTCATCATGGATGTCAAGGAGGTAGGGCTCATTATTCAGGCCAGCAAGTCAGGTTTTGTCGCCACGTCGGCCGCGGTTATCAAGGCATCTAAGGCGGCTTCCGATTACTGCCACATCCCGTCTAAGCCGCACATGCGGAACTTGGGGCATGAGTTGCATGGGCCAGTGGTAAGGCGCACTATTGCCAAGAAGCGGCTGGCAAGTCTCAAGCAGCGTGCTCATCGTGTACATGCATTTCGACGGACGGTGGGTACCAAGGTTACGCGATTGTGGAGAACGGGGCTACTGCCGTCTGTGGCTCACGGGTCGGCGGTCAGCGGCGTGTCTGACAAGGAGCTGGAGGTCATGAGGAGCGTCTCCGCCACCATGGCGGGCTACCCCAAGCGTGGAGCAAGCAGTACTCTCTACTTGGCGACTCAGCGAGACCCATGGTATGATCCCTTATTCGACGCGACGACTGGGCCGCTTTTCTATTACCACAGATTGGTGTGGGAACAGCTCGTGGGCCTGGGCAGATTAGAACGAGCCTGGCAAGCAATCAATGCCACTTCTCTCAGTTGGAGTACGGCTCGAGGCCCGATTGGTGTAGTCATGTTGTCCCTGCAAAGGGTAGGATGGCGTATGTTATCTTCGACAGTGGTGCAAGATGATCAGGGATGCAGCTGGTCACGGTCACTATTGCAAGTTGCCCCGCTTCTACTTCGCGATCTACTTCGAGCAGGTATTCAGCGATATCAGATGCAACGTATCTTGGCACATCACGAACAGCGGGAGCCTGGCGCGATCTTGTGGGCGCGTGGGCTGCGTGCTTGCTTGGGCGGACCGTCGGCTACGGTCAAAAATCCAAAGACGGCTGGTGCGCTCAGGGCTTTATGGTCTGGTTCGCTGTGGACTAAAGTACGACTTGCAGCGCGCAACAAGGTCAGTGATTCACTGCGCCGTGCCTGTCAAGGCGACGATGAGACGATTGGCCATGTCTGCTTCAAGTGCGATGCGGTTAACAAGTGGCTGCTGGAAGGCGAAGACGATCATCTTATGGCTGATGAGCTCACGTCTTTCCGCGATTCGATCCTGCAGAACGGGGCCATCAATCGTCCCATCGTCAGCGACGAGTGCTTCGAGCTTAGCGTGGGGCTCCCGCAGGTACCAGGAGATTGGCAACATGCTGAACCTGACCCTCCTGTTCGGTACTGGGGATCTTGGGCTGGGTCGCCAGAAGACTGGCCAAGCGTCGTTTTTACAGACGGCTCGGCTATGCCATCTAGCATTCCTGAATTGCGACGATGCGGCTGGGCCTGTGTCCAAATGTCTCCTGATGGATATCCAGCTCGTGCAGTCTACGGAGGCCTGCCAGGGGTACAGCAGACTATCGGAGCGGCGGAGCGGCACTGTGTTCTACAAGCTCTACGACATTTTCCAGGAGTGAAGCTGTTGGTCACAGATCTCTCGGCGCTCGTTACTGAAGGCAACCGCTGGGACGAGTATGATGAGCTCGCTGGCGCACGACACGCGGGCATATGGAGGTCTATTCGCAGCTTTGCTCAAGCACGGGAAGCTGTACCTCCTACCTTCGGCTGGTGCCCCTCTCATCTTGATTTGGATGATGTGGCGGCTGGGGTTGCGAAGCGCGAGGCTAACTTCGCTTGGGTCTTGGGCAACGCCTGGGCAGATCATTTTGCGAAGCTGGGCGCGAAGGACATCGGATACGCAGAAGGCTTTTGCGACTTGTTCAAGATGGCGCTGGCTCAAGCCAAGCTGATGTCCAGGTACCTGGGGTTCACGCTGTGCAGGTTGTTCCAGCAGCAGCGCTGGGAGTCTCAAGATCGCCAGGTACGACCTCCATGCGTTCAGCCACGCATCACGGTACTGGAGCACACGTTTTGGAGGTCAGATGTTCATGGTGAATGGCGGTGCAGGCAGTGCGGTGTGCGTGCTACCACTACGACTCACCTGGACAATTTGTGCTGGGGCATTCGTAAGCACTGTAGCGCGTCGGAGCATCAAAGACTGCAGTGTGACATCTTTTTCGGCACTCCCAAGGGCCTTGCATACCAACCTGTGCGCAGTGAGGCAGTGCATGAAGCCGTACAACTAGCTGATGCCCTACTTGGTGAGGCCATCTCAGAGCAGGTTGTGGTGGATTCGTCAGAGGCTCCTCAAATGGCGGCGCACACCTTTTTTGCAGGCCAAGGCCACGCGTTACAATGGGATGGTATGGCGTGCGTTTGTGTTCGTTGTGCTGGCTCTTCAACGGACGTCACAAAGAAGGTGCTCGAGCTCAAAGAAGTTTGCCCTGGGGCGTCTAAGGATCCTGCTGTCAGGAAGAACCAGCTCAAGTGGATATGTCGATTTGCCAAAGCGCGCTCTATCGAGTTCCACGCGTCGGTGCTGGCGCAGATGAGGCTGTGACTGTTTTTGTTGTGGGCGATGGTGATGATCTCGTCTACTTCGACCTGTGGATGTTCGTGCTGTGCTCGAAATCCTGAAATCCTGGTTCGCCAGGTTCGTGTCGCCATGGTGGTGAGTCCGCTGCCCTGGGCACCAGCACGTTGGACCTGGTCGCGCGTTGGCAACAGCGTGCGGCAGCGGTTCGCTGCCCTGGGCACCAGCACGTTGGACCTGGTCGCGCGTTGGCAACAGCGTGCGGCAGCGGCTCATTCCCAGTTTTGCTGGATTCCTGTGCTGACCAGTTGTCTTGCCTGGGAGTTCAGTTTGTGGATGCGGTGTATGATCACATCTACTTTTACGGTATTGGAGGCGTCGTGCTCTATCAGGTATCTGCACTGGACCTTGAGATTCGCCCGCTTGGCCCTTCTTAGACAGGGGGCGGGCACATCAGCGAGGGTTTGGTTATCTTCTTCGCGGTGTACTGAGGTGCCGCGTCGGTCTTGAGACCTAGCGGCGTTCGCCTGCAGCTGCAGGCGGCCGCCCATGGATGACCCATGATCCAGGAGGAACAGAAGGAGGAGGAGGAGGAGGAGGAGGAAAAGGAGGAGGAGAGGAGGAGGAGGAGGAGGAGGGAAAGGAGGAGGAGGAGGAGGAGGAGGCGGAGGAGGAGGAGGACGACAGGCTCGAGAAGGAGGAGGCGCATGGGATGGACAGGCTCGAGAATGGAGAAGGCGCCTGGGTGGCCACCCGCCCCTGCCCCGGGGGGTCGCGCGCACTTCGCCCACGGGGGCCCGTCCGCGACAAGCCCTGGTCAGTGCCCCCCCCCCTGGGCCAGCTCGCTCCCCCTCGATCCCCCAAGAGCGAGAGGCTTTCACGCCGAGTTCGAGCGTGCGTCTGCGAGTGCTCTGCTTGGTCCTCGGCGTCCTCTCCTCCTCGTCCTCCTCGTCCTCCTCTGCCTCCCTCTCATCCTCCCTCCTCCCCTCCCCCCTTACCCCCTCCTCCATCTCCTCTCCTGCTCCTCCTCCCCCCCCTCCTCCTCCTCCCTCCTCCTCTTTCTCCTCCTCCTCCTCCCCCCCCCCCTCCCCCCCCCCTCCTCGAAGCCGTTTTGGCGCAGGCTTTGGGCTTGCAAGAGCAGTCTTCGGAACGGCAGTCGTGCCTGCGGGTCTTTGTGGC
Source organism: Prorocentrum cordatum (assembly GCA_963575745.1). Lineage (NCBI taxonomy): Eukaryota > Dinophyceae > Prorocentrales > Prorocentraceae > Prorocentrum > Prorocentrum cordatum. Next base: position 398,877 of record CAUYUJ010012336.1, on the reverse strand, counting down.
TCGGAAGTTTCTCGGTCACTTTCCGCCCCCAGAGAGGGGGCACTCAGTCCATGTCTGATGGAGCTTCCTGGACCCAGGGCGCCTGTTTGGCATGGCAGCAGCTGCGGACTCAATACCAATCGGGCTTTGAGGCCGGTGTGTAGGTGTGGGGAGCCAATGCCGGCGAAGGTCGCTAAAGCCGCTCGGGGAAAGGGCTCATCATGCTCCTCGTGGTCCTCCTGGCGGCCAGGGCCACCCTGGCGGAGGTAAGGGTGGGCAGCGCCAAGGAGGCGGAGGCAATGCAGCGTCGCATCGCTTACGAAGCAAGTGCGCGATCTTCAGATCAAGTATGACAAGTTGGCAGGCAACGGCGGCAATGGCGGCGCTCCCAGCAGCAGCACTCGCGGCCAAAGTGATCCTCACAGCAGCAGCAAGGGTGAAGAAGCCGTCCAGGCTCACGTGCTTCGTGAGACGATCCAACACCTGGAGCAAACCTGTCTCGCGCTGGACAAGGTCCCAGGCAGCGATGAAGCACGGCATGCTCTGGGCGCTCAGTTACGAGAGGCAAGGAAGAAGCTTGCTAGCTGCTAGCCTCAAACCTAAGCTCACTGTGCATACCAATGTTGGTCACCGTTTTTTGCGTGCTGAGCTCAAGTGTGGCGGCGGAACAAAAGGATATTGTTCGGCGTGCGCAAGAAAAGCTCGACGGTATTGAGGCCATATAGGAGCTGGTCGACACTCTCCCCTCCGCGGTGGCAGTCCCGTCTCTCCAGCTTGACACGGCAGACGACATGACATAAGGCGCTGAAGAGCAAGCCAAGCTCGCCGCACTGTTGTGTTCGGAGGAGTTCAAGATGCACCAGGCGGCGCTGGCCAGGAAAGCCCAGAAGGCAGCTACTGTGGTCAGCCCTTGTTTTTCTGATGGCAATGGCCCACCCTTCGTCAACCCCGTCGGAGCCATGGTCTCCGGTGGCAAGGGCAAGGGCAAGGGCGTTCCCGCTGGCTTCCAACCGCGCGGAGCTGGCGGTGCAGGTGCGCGGCGTCAGTCCGTCGATGGCGACGAGGTGGCGGCAGACCAGGTCCTGCATGATGCGTTCACGTTCAGTGATGAGGAGATGGAAGAGATCTTCGCGGCGCAGAGAGGCGACAAACCGGCCTGGAGTGAGCAGCTCGCGGCTTTGCTTGCCAAGCGACAGCGGCAGGGGTAGCCCGCCCCTGCCCCCACGTTGCTGCGGCTTGCGCGCGTCGCGGCACGGCGCGGCCCAGCCCCCCCCCGCCCCCCCCCCCCCCCCCCCCCTCGACCCCGACCGCGCGGGCTTGCTCGGAAACGGAGAAGCGGCTGCAACCTCCAACGGTAACTCTTGGTGTACTCTTAGAGAGAGGCTGGCTGTTTCTTCGGCGCTCATCTTCCCGGCTCAGGAGGCGGGCTTCGCCGAGGATGCCCCGGGTGAGAAGTGGCAGGCGGTCGCCAAACTCGGAAGGAAGATGTTAGCCCCCCCGTCGCGTGTTGCGGCCTCTGGTAGGCCCAAGTGGGGCGTTGCGGTCCTGGTCCGAACCCACCTCGGCCTAAGGTGGCCCAGCGGAGTAGGTATCTTGGTTCCCGCCCGCGTGATCAAAGTGTTCATTGACATCCTTGAATGGCCTGTGCCCACGGTTGAGCGCGCTTGCCTTAAGTCAGGCACTGGCCTTTGCGATCGGAACGCGTCCTATTTGTAGGCCACCGGCCAAGCCCTGGAGACAAATCAAATGTTTGTTTGTCGGGGCGATTGGAACTTCTCCCCGTCCCCGTTGGAGTCGACTGGTCTCGTCAGATGGTCAGAGTCCTTTTTCTTCGTGCCAGCGTCCAGGATTTGCGTCAGTGCCCGAGCTCTCCCTTCGATAGATTTCTTGATGTGTAGCACCCCGTTCTCTAGAGCTACTGAGAGCATCAGTTGTGGTTTACAATGGAGAGGGCGACCTCGCCGCCCTGCGACCTTTCGGCTGAAGGGGCAAGCGGTCATATTGCACCAACTTGTGCATGGTAGTCATCAGCGTCTTCCAGTTGAATTACCCTAATGCCCCACCCCCAGACCGCAGGATTAGACGCTTGCTCGAGACATTGCCGAATGCGCGGCGCTTTCTGCGATCGATAAGCCAGTGGGTGTCGCCTGGGAGCTTCTCAGCAAGGCTCGGCGCGCCTTCTCCAACCGTCTCGAGCTTGAGTTGGAGTCGTTTCTGGGCGTCACCGTTGAGACCCAGGGTTCGAAAGGTTTGGTGCCCAGTGCCAAGTGGGTCCTAATTTTTGCTACCCCTAAGAGTGCTTGCACCGACCCGATCAACCAGGGATGGGTCTGGCTTGCCGAGCAAGTTTAAGGGGCTGTTGGAGCGCCCCCCCCGCCTGTGCGACGCTGTGTTTGATCCGTCAACGTCTCATGTCATGGGCGAAGCTCTTGCGCAGGATGCGCAGCAGCTAGTGGTCCAGACTCTGTCGCAGCCTTGCCCCGGCAAAGGAATAGCTGCTCGTCTGGGCTCCACCATCGCTAGCGCCAGGACTTTGATGCGCCAGTGTCCTCCGTCCTCGCTCGAGGATTGGGCGCAGGGGGCGCGCGACTTCCTCGACTCGTGGGAGGGCGACCGTGTCAATACCGACAAGGGCCTCTGGAAGGCGAATCAGGACAGTTGGGGTGAATGCCAGGAAAAAAGCTTCCATGGGGGAGCCAGGGCCATGCATCGCCTTGCGAAACTTAAGCAGAAGTGGAGCCCCACGGTCGTCCAGGTCCACCAAGGTGCGTTTAGCGGTGATCCCCTGAAGCTCTGGAGGACTGAGGGCGAGACTCTTGCCTGCTTTTGGCGCGCCTCTGTCAAGCCTGCGCTGGTTGAGGCGCCTGGTCGCAATCACCTCCCCCGTGTCTCGGCCGCCGGCATTAGAAGTGCCGGCGCGTCCTGCTCGGCTAACGCGAGCCAATCGTTAGACGGCCTCCACCCAAATCAACTGTCGCTTGTGTCGGACGCGGCTCTTGAAACTCCGGCGGCCTTGTTTCAGGTCTTGGAATGCCTCGGACTTTTCCCCGGGCAATTGTTTTGGACGCTCTTCCCCCTTCTCGAGCATCCGAAAGGGGGTCCCCGACAAATTTTTTTGCGCGCTGACCCTGTCAGAGTTTCGGCGCGTTTAAGGAGACCCCGTGTCTTGAGGCCCGATGAAGATTACCCTCGTAGGTTCTGGGCGTTTGATCCTGGACGCAGCGCTGAAGATGATGTGTAGCACCAGGCCGCCCGAGCTGAAGTGTCTGCTCACGCAGGACGCGTCGCCGTTGGAGTCATTTGGGATGGAACCAAGTATAATGGAAGTTTTGATTTGGAGCTCCGCAGAACCCGCGCCCTGGCTCATGGTTTTAACCCAGCCATCGCGAAAACCGCGCGCACTTTTTGGAGGGGCCCCGGGCTGCTCCGTCTCGGTGCGCAGTACGCGGCTACGCCGTATTTTGCGCTGTCAGGCCTACCAGTGGATGACATGTTTATCAGTTCATTCGCGACCACCCGCTGGCGCAGCCCAGCTCGCACGTTGACGACGACTCGCGCGCCGCGGAAGGCGGAAGGTGGCAGCGAGGTCGAGGTGCTCGACAGGATGTCCAAGGCAGCAGCGGCCATGCTCACATTGTTTAGGTATTACCTGCACGTGCAGCTGCAAGCTGACAAGCTCAGGACCTTCGCCAGCTCGCTGCCCGTCGCAAGCAGACCCGGCAAGCTGCTCGGGGGCACGGCGGGTTACTTGTGTTACGCTGCCCCCGCGCTGTACTTGTGTCACGCAGCCACCGCAACCCCTCCGCCTGAAGCTGCACCATCGGCGGCTGGCCTTGAAGGGTTGGCGTCGACCCCTGGAGCGCGGGCGTTGCTCGCGCGTGTCCAGGCCAGGGAGGCAGCAGCAAAGCTACCAGAACCACTGACTAAATTGCGTGCACCTCGGTCACGCCCCAGGGCTAGCGGAGGAAAATAAATCCCCCCCCCTTTCCTCCTCCTCATCGCCCCCCCCCCCTCCCCCTCCACCACCTCCTCCTCCCCCTCTCCCATCATCCTTCTCCTCCTCCTCCTCCTTCCCTCTCTCTCCTCCCCCTTCCTGACTCGCCCTCTCCTTCCCCTTGGCTCCTCTTCCTCCCGCTCCTCCTCTCCCCCCCCCTCCTCCTCACCCCTCCCTTCCCCCCTCCTCCTTCTCTTCCTTTTCCCCCTATTCCTCCTTCTCCTCTCGCCCCCCCCCCCCTCCCCCCCCCCCCCCCCGCCCGCCCCCCCCCCCACCCCCCCCCCCCGCCCCACTAAAAAAAAAAAACAAAAAAAAAAAAAAAAAAAAACAAAAAAAAAAAAAAAAAACACACACAAGCACACATAAAACTCTCTTCTCTCTCTCTATTATATATTGATCATATTAATAATAATAAAAATAACGCCCCTCTCAAAGGAGGGGGGTTGGCGCGGGGGGATGCCACCCTTCAGGGGGGCGGTCGGCGATTTCGCCGGCGGGGGTCTTGCCGGCGACGCAGCGCCTTGCCGGCGACGCAGCGCTAAGTCCTGGTCAGCGCGGGGCCCCTGGACCAGCCCCCCTATTTCCGGCCAATCGCCCCCCCCCCCCCTGTCTAAGAGCGCTGAGTGGCGGGCCAAACGGCCCGCCACCGCTGCAATAAGTGCGATGGGGAAAAGAGAGGTCTTCTTCCCCCTTCTTCCTCTCCCCCCCCCCCCCCCCCCCCCCCCCCCCCACCCCCCCCCCCCCCCCCCCCCCCCCCCCCCCCCCCCCCCCCCCCCCCGCCCCCCCCCCCCCCCCCCCCCCCCCCCTCCCCCCCCCCTCCCCCCCCCACCCCCCCCCCCCCCCCCCCCCCCTCCCCCCCCCCCCCCCCCCCCCCCCCCCCCCCTCTCGTCGACTGCCCCCCTCCCACCTCCTGCTCGCTTTGCCCCCCCCCCCCACCCCCCCAATCTTCCTGTTCCGCTTGCTCGCCCCCCGCCTGCCCCCCGCCGCCCCTGCGCCCTCTCCTGCAGTCGTCGCCGTGCGACCCTTGCAGCCGTTTATCTACATATATTACCTTCCTTGGACGCATGCTTGACCGAAGCTACGTCGGATCGGAAATGGGGCCCGCGCGCGCCCCCGCGCGCGCTTTGCCTACGCGGCGCGCATTTTCTTTCCACACTGCTCAACGGACATTCGAACTTTTCTTCTCCGCCATGTCCTTGGATCCGCCACTATGGGCCCCGACATTACGACCAGCACTACCTGATGAATTGAGTCCCGTTGGGCTTAAGTTGGGTAAAGATGGGTTATCAGCCGAATGTTCTAATCCAAGGGCGACCGCCCATGTCGGCCGCCCTGGGGAAAGTAAGATCAGCTTCTCACGAGATGAAAAGAATGATGGAGGTGATCTCGACCCTGCAGAGCTAGGAACGCACGAGGTTCAAGTCGACGGACCGAAGCAGTCGACCTTTCAAAGCAACCAAGAACCAGGGAAGACAATATTTAGGCGCCCTTCGCACCCGCACGTCGCCTTTCCCCCGCTGAGCGGGGCCGCGAAGCCATCCTGAAACTGGTGTCGAGGAAGCCGTGCGCGTTCATTCGCGATCATTTTCCTGCCGGCAAATCGGCGCGAGATGGCGGCGCCCCAATCGACCGTGGACGGCAAGATACGCCTCTTCCCGATGGTGAATCAGATGAGGAAGAGGAATGGCATGGCGGAAAAGGTCGCCCACGCAACCCACTGTCCGACGATGTCGCGCAAGCCCGCGTCGCGAACTCCAGCTCGTCCGACGAGGAGGGCGACGTCAAGACTCAGCCCGACAGGAAGGGGGCGGCATCCACGTCGAGGCTCGACGGAGGTCCTCGAGACGTCGACCCTTGAAGGCGCGCTGGCGAGGCGCGTCGCGGACCGTGACCGACGCGCGGAAAAGAGAATGAGCCCCGTAAATGACGGCGCCCGCGCGGAAGACCGAGGGGCCGTGCCCGGGGGGGCCGCGACAGATGCACGGCATGGGGGGCCGAGAGAAGATCCGATAGACATAAAGTTACCCCCTTATGCAAATCGTTAAATAACTGAGTCTGGCGGCCCGGGCGTCCACGACGAGCCCGCCCCAGTCCTTCGCGCCAGATCCCGCGGGAGGCGGCTCTTCGATTCGCCGAGCTTGATCTCCCAGAGGTCACGATCTGGAATGGGCGGTCGCAGCCGCAGTTCAAGTGGGTCGCGCCACGGTTCGCCCCCCGCTCTCGAGGTCATCGACGTTTCGATTTACGATGAGAAACCTGTGCACACCGCGGGCCAGATTGTGCAGGAGGCCCAAAGAATTGCCGTCCTGGCAGAGCGACCGACACTCGACAGGGCCAGAAGCCTGCGTGCCGAGGCTGTTCATTTCAATGCTCTCTGTGCAACCAGAGCTCCTTGTGCCATGAGCGTCTGCCTCCGAAACAACGCAACTGCTTTGCACGCAAAAACCACGAGCGGGAGCAACAGCGGAAGATGAGGCAACATCAACGAGAGCAAGAACGCCTCTCTGAGATCGCAGCCAGGCGCCACACGATGGCTAACATGGAAGCTAATCAGGAAAGGCAAACCGAACGCATTGCACAGCAAGCGGAATATTAATTCAATGTAATCTTTGGAAGGGAAAAGGAGGATAATGCTGCCCTCCATGAGGCTGCGCTCTCGGCGGATCGCGAGGCTAAGGAGCAAAAGGAAGCTGAACGAGCCGCTGCCGAACAGGCCCGTCTGGCCCTCCGGGGGGCACAAGACAGGGAAGCCAGGCTTGAGGAACATATCCGTCTGAAGCTCCAGGGGGCCACTGCGACGCGTGAACAACCGGTCTCCAATGCGGACCATATTACAGTGATGTCTAGTGCTGAAAAGCGCCACCCGGAGGAGAAAGCCGTCAACGCACAAAAGACGGCTGAGTTTGCCCTTCGCAATGCTCAGACAATGCAGCTACGACTCGAGAATGAGGCTAGGTAATCACGAGCTGGCGCTGCCAAAATACATGCCTTACTCATGCTTGTCTCGGAGTCCGCGACGGCGATCCTTGGGGGGGGCCTTCGGGGCCAAAGCACTGTCACGAGTATGGGCTGAGGCTCTCGAGGAACAGGAATCGGCCACTCGCAGGGCTGCAGAGCTAAGATCCCTGCATCAACGCGCTCAGCGCGCCGCGGCGACTTCCCAAGCCGGCCATGCCAGCGCGAGGGCCGAGGCGGAGGAAGCAATTCAGGCCACGCGAAATGCCGAGATGCAGGCTCACTTGGAAGCCGAAGTTGCAAAACAACACTTCCAGAGGGATGCTGCTTCGAATGCGCAAGAATGGGGGCTCAACGTGAGCTGACGCGCTGGCAACAAACGATGCAACTGGTGCAGGGCGGCCTGCAGGGCAAGACAAGCACGGTCAGGGGGGCGGTCTCGGCGACCGCAACGCGCGTTCGATCGACTGGCGGGGCCGTGACCCGGCGAGAGGGCTTCCAATCCAGACCGGCTATGTCCGACGAGACCCGATGCTTCGTGTGCAACATATCAGATGCCCCGTACACGTGTGAGCGATTCCAACGGTCGTTCTGCTTGCAGCAATACGACTGGGCGGTGAAGCGCTGTCGACAGCGCGAAGACGACCGAGCGCGCGACCACGAGGCCACACTTGAGAGAACGGCATGCAGAAGAAGAAGCCATGGTGAAGCAAATGATGATATAATAGGAAGAGGTCAAGCGGTCCCGAGACGAAACTGGGGCTCAGGCCGAGGCCATAGCCCTGCGTCGCATGCGCGAGCTTGAGGAAAATGCACAATTGCGCGCGCTCAAAATGGAAGAAGCAGCACGTGCTCAAGCTGATGAGACGCGAATGAAGGCCGAAGCACTGATGAAAAGGATCAGAACTCAGTGCCATGACGGCCAAACAGAAAAATTGCAACCGCCTGGAATTTCCCCCCAGCGAGGCGCAAAAGCGGAAGGAGAAATAGAAAAGGAGAAACAGGAGGGGCCGCCGACCTACTCCTTTCCTGGGTGCACAACGCCAGCCCGGCCGAAGAAAACCACGGCCATTGCGGGGGGCCTCGCAGGGGGCGGCGACAAGCCCCGTCACCAGGGCCATGCTAGCGGTGAAGGGGACAAGCCGGGAGGAAAGAAGGGCGGCATCGCAGGTGCACCTGGAATCGACGATGACGACTATAGCGACGACGACGATCCCGATGTAGACGATGATTCCGATGAGGAAGATCCCAGTGATGGGGGTAATGATAGCTTCGAGGAAGAAGATGAAGAGGCCGCGAACCAGAGAATCAGCCCATATGCCATAGCTCAGAACGCTGGCCAGGACAATCCGGGGGGGGAGGTGGTCCACCGCCCCAGGGCCCTCCTGGAGGAGGCGGAGGTCCGGGTTTCCCAGAACATGGGCGACTGGTTCCGGCCGCGACCCAACGGTTGCGGCGGATAGGGTCGATAAAGTTACCCTAGGCCCCCTGCCAGACGCGGGCGCCTTTCTTATATGGAAGGAGTCCGCCATTCGGGCAGTGGACTCATGTTCGCAGCGAAACCATGTTTTGGCGACACAGCGGGTAGCTGAGGCGTCCGAACCCAAAACGGTGAAAACCAAGGCGTTGAAGGACCCAGGCCCATACGTTGGGAACCTTGATATACGCGTAGCGGCAGATCTCATTGCGAAATTCAACAAGATCCAAAGGGGCCCGAAAACTTTTCACGCTCTTCGACATCTCGCCAACAGGTCGACCGCGCTGTCTCTAAACAGCTGCAGGATGGGAAGCTGATTTCGGGCAGATCGATCCTCCGCATTGCCCGACCCACGTTGCCACTCGAGAGGGCCATGGGCAGGTGTATACCTACGAGGACCTCATGGCCATCCAGATCAAGGGAGAGGGCAAAGAGGCAGACCGAGACCTCTACCACTTCTTTGACAAATCGATGAGAGCCGCAAGAAATGGAGAAACCCCACACATCCTTCAGACCATCCATGCAAAGCCACTTCTACAAACAGATGAAGACGCGCCCATGTATGACCATGACCCTTGCTATGTACGATCATAGCAACGACCCTCACGGAAAGGGCATGAAGTCATGAATGGCTCTTGGGCTTGATCGATAAGCAGATGGTGCAGGATCGAGGAGAAGTTAATCGGAAAACCCAAAAGCAGCGAACATACGAGCGCGGAGTGAAACACTTCTACAGGTGGATTTTGGACGAAGAATACAGAACAAGTCAAAACATGTGCAACAACATTCAAAACAAGTGAATCGATCGTCACAAGACTATTGTTTGCCTATTTGTTGATATTCCTCCTGTAGAGGGACATGCCTGACTTAATTAAGGCTACACGTCTGTGCCGTTCTGCTGCGCAGCTGGCAAGATGGCCGGGTGACGCCGCCGTGTCGAGATGCAGCTTCCGGCGAGATTTGTGAGCGAGCGAAGTGGCGGTACCGACTGGGTGGTGGTGCCCGCGCGGTACACCGAAGCAAGTTCCTGACGAGTCCCTGGGACAGAATGTCGAGCATTGGCGAATGGCTTGCCTATAGGCCCACCAAATAATGCCATGCTATCCTTTTGTGGTCAACGCGACATGATTCTAGAACAGTTAAGGCTGATACTGGCTTGTTGTAGCAGATCCGTTTTATGTTTCAACGACACGGTGCTTTTTGCCACCCAGCACATTTGTTGGCTCCAAGCACGTGTCGTGGTAGGCTCACGGTCGGTCCCTGCTCAAGAATGGGTTGGACGGTGGGCGGGGGCAGAGGCGGCAACACATGTAGGTGACGGGCGGGCATCGAGCCTCGAGAGAACGGCGGTGCGAGGGCGTGAAGGTGGCTGCAACTCAAGCAGCTTCAGGAGGCAATCGAGGAGGACCAGACGAACTTGGCCACCCTTCGTCAACAACAGGCTACACTTGAAGGCCAGCGAGCGCAACTTGCTGCTACTGCTCTTCGGCCGCCCGCTCAGGCGGCAGATGGTGCTACAGTATCGGTGCAGCGCGCCCTCTTCAAGCTGGATACCTTGGAAGCTGTTCTCAAAAAGCATGGTGTGGAAGGTGAACTGTTGTCGAAGATTGTTCAAGAGGAGGACCTGGCGAAGCTCGTCCAACCCGAAGTGGCAGAACCCGCAGGTAACCTCCTACCTCGGCCAGCGGTTGCGGCGGCAGCGGCGTCAGCAGACATGGCGGTGGAACCAGAGGAACCAGCAGCTGCCCTTCCTAGTCTACGTGAGGCCGATGAAGAGGCCCTTCGCAATATCTTTGTCGAGTCGGGGGTTGTCGACTCCGAGGCAGTTGCGAAGTTGGATCTCGGCAAACTACGGGCTGCAGCTAACCACATGCACAAGCGCGTATCACGCTACAGCCCATATGAGTGATTGGGTATGGCTGCATGGAGTTGGATATTGGCAATCATTCTTTGATATCACCATGACGTGTACAATTCATGATGGACAACAACAGGTGGGCATTCTTGGCGATTTCTGGCAGCTATACGTGGTATCACGAGAAGAGCTGAGCGGAGCCACGTCGAGACTGGCCACACTATTTACGGCAGCAGATTCTTCTCTGGGCTTGCAGCCAGGCATGGAGGTGGCAATATCAGGTTCCGCTTTTGCTGCTCCCAAGGCGACGGAACCCCCGTCTTCAGAGGCCCAGGACTTCAGATAATCCAGGGACCTGGGTTGGCCTGCTCGGCCTAACGGCCACCGCGCGGCCTGCTCCCAGGGGGACTTGCCTCGTCGCCAAACAGGGGAAGGAAACTGGAAAAGAACGCGGCGGATCAAGGCTCAGGCTGAGCCACCTTCTGCTATGGGTCTTCCACCTCCTGAAGTTTTCGACCGCGTTCGTGAACAACGGGCGCAGGCTGCGGACGATTACGTCACTATGCGCCGGGACCTGCAGTCTTGGGCAGCTATGTGGATGGGCGACTTGGTGTTCGGTCCGCGGGGCGACAACAACTGGAGGCGGTGGTGTGAACCTTTCTTAGATGAGATGTTTCGGCGAGGTGGCAATCATGGGCTACGGGCTGCTCTCTTGCGTTGTATCCCACACCGTACACTCACTCATATCATTGAGGAGCTATGTGCCAGAGCCTGGAGGCAGGCAGCACCTCGTCGCACGGCCTTCTTGCAGCGGCTGGCAGATATGCCACCTATGGATAGGTACGAGCTCGGGATGCGACACTGGCGTGAACTTGCTGAACTTCGGGCCATGATGAGGAGATTGTTGCAAACACGGGCGCCTAACTATCATCCTGCCCCCCGCCGCCCTAACCGCGATGATGATCAGGCAGTTGATGATCTGGAAGAGGGCGAGCATGGTCAAGATCAAGCCAGCCTTCCTGGACCAGTTCGACCGCTACATCGCGACACTCGTGACGGGTACGAGGGGCTGCGGGTGCAAGGGTGGCTTGCCACGGTTCATGTCACGGGCGCTGGCTCACTTATTGATTACTTGTCTCAAAAACCTGATGGCAAAGTTTTCGCGGTGCAGGAGCATCTTGCTCATGGCGATCGGCTGCTGTCCATACAAAGACAAGCTCGAGACCTAGGCTACCATGGATGTTGGTCGTCAGCCTCGGTCACAGAAGCAGGCGGCACGAGAGCTGGGGCATCGGTGTTGGTGACGACTGACATCGCTGTGACTGAAGCTCCCTTTCGCGCGCAGGTGGATTTATCCGAGGATAGGTTCGAGGCGGCGCACCTGCATTGGGGAGTGCCAAAAGGCATCGTCGTGATGAGCGTGTACTTATACGACGACCAGGGCCTCGACGCTGACAACATGGCCATCATTTCAGGTATTCTGAAGTATGTTGGGCTGCTCAACTTCTTGGGCATGGACTGGATTGTTCTTTGTGACTTACAACCTGAGGTCTGGGCTGATGAATGGCTGGAACAGGTGCATGGTTTTCTTCTTTTCTCCGAGACTTCTACTTGTCATAAGAGTATGTTGGGCACGGTTTTTGACTGCGCGCTGGTGGCCAACAACCTTAACACGCGCATGCAGAAGCCAGAGGTGGTGCATGACTCTGCAATAGCTACACACTCGCCTGTGCGATATTCGTTGTTGGCACATGATATTCCGACGTGGCGAAGGGTAATGGGCGAGCCGCGGGGGTTCGGATCGGTTCCTCCTCTTGGTTGTTCGTACTACCCTCGGCGTGGTGCTTGGCGTCAGGCACGATTGGCGGTCTTGGACGCGCATGACAACGCGTCGCTGCAGGTGGCCTGGGACGAGGTGGTACGGCAGCTCGAACAAGACTTGGCAGACAGGTGGCAGCTTCGAGGTGCCAATCATCGCAAACATCTTGGACGGGATGGTGATGTCTCATGGAAGTGGGAAAAGGTGTCGTGGCAGCCGCCACGAAAACGTACTTATGTTTCTCAAGAGGTGAACTGTTGGCAGGTAGCAGAGCGGTGGGCATCTCACCTTGTGCGAGTACGTGTCCATCTTGGAGAGCACTGTCAGCGTCTTCAGGGTGCCCACGCTATGTGCCCAGTTTCTTCGCAGCAATGCGGGCATGTGGTTAAGATCGTCAAGGAAGCTGCGATTTTCTTAAGCAAAATTGCTCAGGCTAAGCGGATCCTTGCTGGGCTTACCGATGTGGTTAGAACGTTCTTCACTTCAGGTATCGCGGTCTTCTTGCATGACGACTTCGACGGCATGGTCCAGTACATTGCTGAGCAGGCGTCCACCTTTACAAAGCAGGCCGTCACCGACAACTACAAGGCATGGAGAAATTGGGCAGATCGTTCCTTTCTTCGTGGTGCTAGTGCTGCACATCGGTTTACCAAGGTACAGCAGGCGCCTGAGAAGTTGAAGCCGGTGGTGTATGGAAGCCCTCACGCACTCGCAGATAGGGAGATGGTCACGTGGCGCGAGGTTTGGCAACATCACGGTTATGATCTACTCGACAGGTCTGCTGATTTTTCTTCGTGGCCCAAACTGCCAGCCATCAGTGTTCCTGAACTGCGAGCGGCTTCTCTTCCCTTTCCTGAGCGCACGGCAGTGGGACAAACGGGGATCGCGCCTAGAGCGCTATGGCACGTGTCGGATGAGGGCCTGGCGGTGATCAACTTGTTGTTTTCGCGTTGTGAAGATCTTGGCTGGTGGCCTGGGGATCGCATTGTGAATATTCTTGTTCGGTTGGCAAAACCTGACGGTGGTAGTCGCCTTATATGCCTGGTCAACACCCTACTATGCTATGGGCACGGGTCCGATCTTCGGTGGCCAAGCGTTGGATTCGGAACGCCAAGATTCCCAACATTTGGGGTGCAGGTGGCGCTGGGAGGTCCTCGACAGCTTCTGCGGTGGATCACAATATCACAGCGGAAATGGCCTTCTACCTGGGCGAGTTTTCTGTGAAAGCTCTTCTTGACGCATGGAAAGCATTCGAGTCGGCCTCGCCGTCCGCCTTGTTGGATCAGTCTCGGCTGGAAGGTTTTCCTGTCTTGCTTACGTGGATGACGCTGCAGTACCATCTACAACCCAGAACGCTCAAATGTCATGGGTCTCTCTCTGTATGGTACAGATCTGCGCAGGGTATCTTAGCAGGATGCAGTATGTCCACAACTATGCTAACGGTACTCACAGCGAAGGCCATTCGACGACTTGCTAGAGAAGATATCGTACCACGAGCATTGGTGGATGACGTGTCAGCCTGGTGGGTTGGCAGTTCAATACAGCAGCTCAGTGGCTTCTGGGCGGCGCTGAAGGGTTTCATCATGGATGTCAAGGAGGTAGGGCTCATTATTCAGGCCAGCAAGTCAGGTTTTGTCGCCACGTCGGCCGCGGTTATCAAGGCATCTAAGGCGGCTTCCGATTACTGCCACATCCCGTCTAAGCCGCGCATGCGGAACTTGGGGCATGAGTTGCATGGGCCGGGGGTAAGGCGCACTATTGCCAAGAAGCGGCTGGCAAGTCTCAAGCAGCGTGCTCATCGTGTACATGCATTTCGACGGACGGTGGGTACCAAGGTTACGCGATTGTGGAGAACGGGGCTACTGCCGTCTGTGGCTCACGGGTCGGCGGTCAGCGGCGTGTCTGACAAGGAGCTGGAGGTCATGAGGAGCGTCTCCGCCACCATGGCGGGCTACCCCAAGCGTGGAGCAAGCAGTACTCTCTACTTGGCGACTCAGAAAGACCCATGGTATGATCCCTTATTCGACGCGACGACTGGGCCGCTGTTCTATTACCACAGATTGGTGTGGGAACAGCTCGTGGGCCTGGGCAGATTAGAACGAGCCTGGCAAGCAATCTATGCCACTTCTCTCAGTTGGAGTACGGCTCGAGGCCCGATTGGCGTAGTCACGTTGTCCTTGCAAAGGGTAGGATGGCGTATGTTGTCTTCGACGGTGGTGCAAGATGATCAGGGGTGCAGTTGGTCACTATTGCAGGTTGCCCCATCTACTACTTCGCGATTTACTTCGAGCAGGTATTCAGCGATTTCAGATGCAACGTATCTTGGCACATCACGAACAGCGGGAGCCTGGCACGGTCTTGTGGGCGCGCGGGCTACGAGCTTGCTTGGGCGGACCTTCGGCCACGATCAAAAACCCAAAAACGGCCGGGGCGCTCAGGGCTTTATGGTCTGGATCGCTGTGGACTAAAGTACGACTTGCAGCGCGCAACAAGGTCAGTGATTCACTGTGTCGTGCCTGTCAAGGCGACGATGAGACGATTGGCCATGTCTGCTTCAAGTGCGATGCGGTTAACACGTGGCTGCTGGAAGGCGAAGACGATCATCTTATGGCTGATGAGCTCACGTCTTTCCGCGATTCGATCCTGCAGAACGGGACCATCAATCGTCCCATCGTCAGCGACGAGTGCTTCGAGCTTAGCGTGGGGCTCCCGCAGGTACCAGGAGATTGGCAACATGCTGAACCTGACCCTCCTGTTCGGTTGGCAAAACCTGACGGTGGTAGTCGCCTTATATGCCTGGTCAACACCCTACTACGGCTATGGGCACGGGTCCGATCTTCGGTGGCCAAGCGTTGGATTCGGAACGCCAAGATTCCCAACATTTGGGGTGCAGGTGGCGCTGGGAGGTCCTCGACAGCTTCTGCGGTGGATCACACTATCACAGCGGAAATGGCCTTCTACCTGGGCGAGTTTTCTGTGACAGCTCTTCTTGGCGCATGGAAAGCATTTGAGTCGGTCTCGCCGTCCGCCTTGTTGGATCAGTCTCGGCTGGAAGGTTTTCCTGTCTTGCTTACGTGGATGACGCTGCAGTGCCATCTACAACCCAGAACGCTCAACTGTCATGGGTCTCTCTCTGTATGGTACAGATCTGCGCAGGGTATCTTAGCAGGATGCAGTATGTCCACAACTATGCTAACGGTACTCACAGCGAAGGCCATTCGACGACTTGCTAGAGATGATATCATACCACGAGCATTGGTGGATGACGTGTCAGCCCAGTGGGTTGGCAGTTCAATACAGCAGCTCAGTGGCTTCTGGGCGGCGCTGAAGGGTTTCATCATGGATGTCAAGGAGGTAGGGCTCATTATTCAGGCCAGCAAGTCAGGTTTTGTCGCCACGTCGGCCGCGGTTATCAAGGCATCTAAGGCGGCTTCCGATTACTGCCACATCCCGTCTAAGCCGCACATGCGGAACTTGGGGCATGAGTTGCATGGGCCAGTGGTAAGGCGCACTATTGCCAAGAAGCGGCTGGCAAGTCTCAAGCAGCGTGCTCATCGTGTACATGCATTTCGACGGACGGTGGGTACCAAGGTTACGCGATTGTGGAGAACGGGGCTACTGCCGTCTGTGGCTCACGGGTCGGCGGTCAGCGGCGTGTCTGACAAGGAGCTGGAGGTCATGAGGAGCGTCTCCGCCACCATGGCGGGCTACCCCAAGCGTGGAGCAAGCAGTACTCTCTACTTGGCGACTCAGCGAGACCCATGGTATGATCCCTTATTCGACGCGACGACTGGGCCGCTTTTCTATTACCACAGATTGGTGTGGGAACAGCTCGTGGGCCTGGGCAGATTAGAACGAGCCTGGCAAGCAATCAATGCCACTTCTCTCAGTTGGAGTACGGCTCGAGGCCCGATTGGCGTAGTCACGTTGTCCTTGCAAAGGGTAGGATGGCGTATGTTGTCTTCGACGGTGGTGCAAGATGATCAGGGGTGCAGTTGGTCACTATTGAAGGTTGCCCCTCTACTACTTCGCGATTTACTTCGAGCAGGTATTCAGCGATTTCAGATGCAACGTATCTTGGCACATCACGAACAGCGGGAGCCTGGCACGGTCTTGTGGGCGCGCGGGCTACGAGCTTGCTTGGGCGGACCTTCGGCCACGATCAAAAACCCAAAAACGGCCGGGGCGCTCAGGGCTTTATGGCCTGGATCGCTGTGGACTAAAGTACGACTTGCAGCGCGCAACAAGGTCAGTGATTCACTGCGCCGTGCCTGTCAAGGCGACGATGAGACGATTGGCCATGTCTGCTTCAAGTGCGATGCGGTTAACAAGTGGCTGCTGGAAGGCGAAGACGATCATCTTATGGCTGATGAGCTCACGTCTTTCCGCGATTCGATCCTGCAGAACGGGGCCATCAATCGTCCCATCGTCAGCGACGAGTGCTTCGAGCTTAGCGTGGGGCTCCCGCAGGTACCAGGAGATTGGCAACATGCTGAACCTGACCCTCCTGTTCGGTACTGGGGATCTTGGGCTGGGTCGCCAGAAGACTGGCCAAGCGTCGTTTTTACAGACGGCTCGGCTATGCCATCTAGCATTCCTGAATTGCGACGATGCGGCTGGGCCTGTGTCCAAATGTCTCCTGATGGATATCCAGCTCGTGCAGTCTACGGAGGCCTGCCAGGGGTACAGCAGACTATCGGAGCGGCGGAGCGGCACTGTGTTCTACAAGCTCTACGACATTTTCCAGGAGTGAAGCTGTTGGTCACAGATCTCTCGGCGCTCGTTACTGAAGGCAACCGCTGGGACGAGTATGATGAGCTCGCTGGCGCACGACACGCGGGCATATGGAGGTCTATTCGCAGCTTTGCTCAAGCACGGGAAGCTGTACCTCCTACCTTCGGCTGGTGCCCCTCTCATCTTGATTTGGATGATGTGGCGGCTGGGGTTGCGAAGCGCGAGGCTAACTTCGCTTGGGTCTTGGGCAACGCCTGGGCAGATCATTTTGCGAAGCTGGGCGCGAAGGACATCGGATACGCAGAAGGCTTTTGCGACTTGTTCAAGATGGCGCTGGCTCAAGCCAAGCTGATGTCCAGGTACCTGGGGTTCACGCTGTGCAGGTTGTTCCAGCAGCAGCGCTGGGAGTCTCAAGATCGCCAGGTACGACCTCCATGCGTTCAGCCACGCATCACGGTACTGGAGCACACGTTTTGGAGGTCAGATGTTCATGGTGAATGGCGGTGCAGGCAGTGCGGTGTGCGTGCTACCACTACGACTCACCTGGACAATTTGTGCTGGGGCATTCGTAAGCACTGTGGAGCTTCGGAGCATCACAGACTGCATTGTGATATCTTTTTTGGCACTCCCAAGGGCCTTGCATACCAGCCTGTGCGGAGTGAGGCAGTGCACGAAGCTGTGCAAGCCGCTGATGCTCTACATGGCGAAGCCATCTCTGAGCAGGTTGTGGTGGATTCGTCAGAGGCTCCTCAGATGGCGGCGCACACTTTTTTCGCAGGCCAAGGCCACACGTTGCAATGGGATGGTCTGGCGTGCGTTTGCGTTCGTTGTGCGGGCTCTTCAACGGACGTCACAAAGAAGGTGCTCAAGCTTAAGCAAGTTTGCCCTGGGGCGTCTAAGGATCCTGCTGTCAGGAAGAACCAGCTCAAGTGGATATGTCGATTTGCCAAAGCGCGCTCTATCGAGTTCCACGCGTCGGTGCTGGCGCAGATGAGGCTGTGACTGTTTTTGTTGTGGGCGATGGTGATGATCTCGTCTACTTCGACCTGTGGATGTTCGTGCTGTGCTCGAAATCCTGAAATCCTGGTTCGCCAGGTTCGTGTCGCCATGGTGGTGAGTCCGCGCTGCCCTGGGCAGCGTGCCAGCAGCACGTTGGACCTGGTCGCGCGTTGGCAACAGCGTGCGGCAGCGGCTCATTGCCAGTTTTGCTGGATTCCTGTGCTGACCAGTTGTCTTGCCTGGGAGTTCAGTTTGTGGATGCGGTGTATGATCACATCTACTTTTACGGTACTGGAGGCGTCGTGCTCTATCAGGTATCTGCACTGGACCTTGAGATTCGCCCGCTTGGCCCTTCTTAGAGAGGGGGCGGGCACATCAGCGAGGGTTTGGTTATCTTCTTCGCGGTGTACTGAGGTGCCGCGTCGGTCTTGAGACCTAGCGGCGTTCGCCTGCAGCTGCAGGCGGCCGCCCATGGATGATCCATGATCCAGGAGGAACAGAAGGAGGAGGAGGAGGAGGAGGAGGAGGAGGAGGAAAAGGAGGAGGAGAGGAGGAGGAGGAGGAGGAGGAGGGAACGGAGGAGCATGAGGATGAGGAGGAGGAGGAGGAGGACGACAGGCTCGAGAAGGAGGAGGCGCATGGGATGGACAGGCTCGAGAATGGAGAAGGCGCCTGGGTGGCCACCCGCCCCTGCCCCGGGGGGTCGCGCGCACTTCGCCCACGGGGGCCCGTCCGCGACAAGCCCTGGTCAGTGCCCCCCCCCTGGGCCAGCTCGCTCCCCCTCGATCCCCAAGAGCGAGAGGCTTTCACGCCGAGTTCGAGCGTGCGTCTGCGAGTGCTCTGCTTGGTCTTCGGCGTCCTCTCCTCCTCGCCCTCCTCGTCCTCCTCTTCCTCCTTCATCCTCCCTCTTCCCTCCCCCTCCCCTTCCCCCTCCTCCTTATCCTGCTCCTCCTCCCCCCCCTCCTCCTCTCTCCTCCTCCTCTTTCCTCCTCCTCCTCCCCCCCCCCCTCCCCCCCCCCTCCTCGAAGCCGTTTTGGCGCAGGCTTTGGGCTTGCAAGAGCAGTCTTCGGAACGGCAGTCGTGCCTGCGGGTCTTTGTGGCTCGGAAGTTTCTCGGTCACTTTCCGCCCCCAGAGAGGGGGCACTCAGTCCATGTCTGATGGAGCTTCCTGGACCCAGGGCGCCTGTTTGGCATGGCAGCAGCTGCGGACTCAATACCAATCGGGCTTTGAGGCCGGTGTGTAGGTGTGGGGAGCCAATGCCGGCGAAGGTCGCTAAAGCCGCTCGGGGAAAGGGCTCATCATGCTCCTCGTGGTCCTCCTGGCGGCCAGGGCCACCCTGGCGGAGGTAAGGGTGGGCAGCGCCAAGGAGGCGGAGGCAATGCAGCGTCGCATCGCTTACGAAGCAAGTGCGCGATCTTCAGATCAAGTATGACAAGTTGGCAGGCAACGGCGGCAATGGCGGCGCTCCCAGCAGCAGCACTCGCGGCCAAAGTGATCCTCACAGCAGCAGCAAGGGTGAAGAAGCCGTCCAGGCTCACGTGCTTCGTGAGACGATCCAACACCTGGAGCAAACCTGTCTCGCGCTGGACAAGGTCCCAGGCAGCGATGAAGCACGGCATGCTCTGGGCGCTCAGTTACGAGAGGCAAGGAAGAAGCTTGCTAGCTGCTAGCCTCAAACCTAAGCTCACTGTGCATACCAATGTTGGTCACCGTTTTTTGCGTGCTGAGCTCAAGTGTGGCGGCGGAACAAAAGGATATTGTTCGGCGTGCGCAAGAAAAGCTCGACGGTATTGAGGCCATATAGGAGCTGGTCGACACTCTCCCCTCCGCGGTGGCAGTCCCGTCTCTCCAGCTTGACACGGCAGACGACATGACATAAGGCGCTGAAGAGCAAGCCAAGCTCGCCGCACTGTTGTGTTCGGAGGAGTTCAAGATGCACCAGGCGGCGCTGGCCAGGAAAGCCCAGAAGGCAGCTACTGTGGTCAGCCCTTGTTTTTCTGATGGCAATGGCCCACCCTTCGTCAACCCCGTCGGAGCCATGGTCTCCGGTGGCAAGGGCAAGGGCAAGGGCGTTCCCGCTGGCTTCCAACCGCGCGGAGCTGGCGGTGCAGGTGCGCGGCGTCAGTCCGTCGATGGCGACGAGGTGGCGGCAGACCAGGTCCTGCATGATGCGTTCACGTTCAGTGATGAGGAGATGGAAGAGATCTTCGCGGCGCAGAGAGGCGACAAACCGGCCTGGAGTGAGCAGCTCGCGGCTTTGCTTGCCAAGCGACAGCGGCAGGGGTAGCCCGCCCCTGCCCCCACGTTGCTGCGGCTTGCGCGCGTCGCGGCACGGCGCGGCCCAGCCCCCCCCGCCCCCCCCCCCCCCCCCTCGACCCCGACCGCGCGGGCTTGCTCGGAAACGGAGAAGCGGCTGCAACCTCCAACGGTAACTCTTGGTGTACTCTTAGAGAGAGGCTGGCTGTTTCTTCGGCGCTCATCTTCCCGGCTCAGGAGGCGGGCTTCGCCGAGGATGCCCCGGGTGAGAAGTGGCAGGCGGTCGCCAAACTCGGAAGGAAGATGTTAGCCCCCCCGTCGCGTGTTGCGGCCTCTGGTAGGCCCAAGTGGGGCGTTGCGGTCCTGGTCCGAACCCACCTCGGCCTAAGGTGGCCCAGCGGAGTAGGTATCTTGGTTCCCGCCCGCGTGATCAAAGTGTTCATTGACATCCTTGAATGGCCTGTGCCCACGGTTGAGCGCGCTTGCCTTAAGTCAGGCACTGGCCTTTGCGATCGGAACGCGTCCTATTTGTAGGCCACCGGCCAAGCCCTGGAGACAAATCAAATGTTTGTTTGTCGGGGCGATTGGAACTTCTCCCCGTCCCCGTTGGAGTCGACTGGTCTCGTCAGATGGTCAGAGTCCTTTTTCTTCGTGCCAGCGTCCAGGATTTGCGTCAGTGCCCGAGCTCTCCCTTCGATAGATTTCTTGATGTGTAGCACCCCGTTCTCTAGAGCTACTGAGAGCATCAGTTGTGGTTTACAATGGAGAGGGCGACCTCGCCGCCCTGCGACCTTTCGGCTGAAGGGGCAAGCGGTCATATTGCACCAACTTGTGCATGGTAGTCATCAGCGTCTTCCAGTTGAATTACCCTAATGCCCCACCCCCAGACCGCAGGATTAGACGCTTGCTCGAGACATTGCCGAATGCGCGGCGCTTTCTGCGATCGATAAGCCAGTGGGTGTCGCCTGGGAGCTTCTCAGCAAGGCTCGGCGCGCCTTCTCCAACCGTCTCGAGCTTGAGTTGGAGTCGTTTCTGGGCGTCACCGTTGAGACCCAGGGTTCGAAAGGTTTGGTGCCCAGTGCCAAGTGGGTCCTAATTTTTGCTACCCCTAAGAGTGCTTGCACCGACCCGATCAACCAGGGATGGGTCTGGCTTGCCGAGCAAGTTTAAGGGGCTGTTGGAGCGCCCCCCCCGCCTGTGCGACGCTGTGTTTGATCCGTCAACGTCTCATGTCATGGGCGAAGCTCTTGCGCAGGATGCGCAGCAGCTAGTGGTCCAGACTCTGTCGCAGCCTTGCCCCGGCAAAGGAATAGCTGCTCGTCTGGGCTCCACCATCGCTAGCGCCAGGACTTTGATGCGCCAGTGTCCTCCGTCCTCGCTCGAGGATTGGGCGCAGGGGGCGCGCGACTTCCTCGACTCGTGGGAGGGCGACCGTGTCAATACCGACAAGGGCCTCTGGAAGGCGAATCAGGACAGTTGGGGTGAATGCCAGGAAAAAAGCTTCCATGGGGGAGCCAGGGCCATGCATCGCCTTGCGAAACTTAAGCAGAAGTGGAGCCCCACGGTCGTCCAGGTCCACCAAGGTGCGTTTAGCGGTGATCCCCTGAAGCTCTGGAGGACTGAGGGCGAGACTCTTGCCTGCTTTTGGCGCGCCTCTGTCAAGCCTGCGCTGGTTGAGGCGCCTGGTCGCAATCACCTCCCCCGTGTCTCGGCCGCCGGCATTAGAAGTGCCGGCGCGTCCTGCTCGGCTAACGCGAGCCAATCGTTAGACGGCCTCCACCCAAATCAACTGTCGCTTGTGTCGGACGCGGCTCTTGAAACTCCGGCGGCCTTGTTTCAGGTCTTGGAATGCCTCGGACTTTTCCCCGGGCAATTGTTTTGGACGCTCTTCCCCCTTCTCGAGCATCCGAAAGGGGGTCCCCGACAAATTTTTTTGCGCGCTGACCCTGTCAGAGTTTCGGCGCGTTTAAGGAGACCCCGTGTCTTGAGGCCCGATGAAGATTACCCTCGTAGGTTCTGGGCGTTTGATCCTGGACGCAGCGCTGAAGATGATGTGTAGCACCAGGCCGCCCGAGCTGAAGTGTCTGCTCACGCAGGACGCGTCGCCGTTGGAGTCATTTGGGATGGAACCAAGTATAATGGAAGTTTTGATTTGGAGCTCCGCAGAACCCGCGCCCTGGCTCATGGTTTTAACCCAGCCATCGCGAAAACCGCGCGCACTTTTTGGAGGGGCCCCGGGCTGCTCCGTCTCGGTGCGCAGTACGCGGCTACGCCGTATTTTGCGCTGTCAGGCCTACCAGTGGATGACATGTTTAACGAGTCGTTCGTGAGAGTTTACGGTGTCGAAGGTTGTGATCAGTTCATTCGCGACCACCCGCTGGCGCAGCCCAGCTCGCATGTTGACGACGATTCGCGCGCCGCGGAAGGCGGAAGGTGGCAGCGAGGTCGAGGTGCTCGACAGGATGTCCAGGGCAGCAGCGGCCATGCTCACATTGTTTAGGTATTACCTGCACGTGCAGCTGCAAGCTGACAAGCTCACGACCTTCGCCAGCTCGCTGCCCGTCGCAAGCAGACCCGGCAAGCTGCTCGGGGGCACGGCGGGTTACTTGTGTTACGCTGCCCCCGCGCTGTACTTGTGTTACGCTGCCACCGCAACCCCTCCGCCTGAAGCTGCACCATCGGCGGCTGGCCTTGAAGGGTTGGCGTCGACCCCTGGAGCGCGGGCGTTGCTCGCGCGTGTCCAGGCCAGGGAGGCAGCAGCAAAGGCTGCCAGAACCACTGACTAAATTGCGTGCACCTCGGTCACGCCCCAGGGCTAGCGGAGGAAAATAAATCCCCCCCCCTTTCCTCCTCCTCATCGCCCCCCCCCCCTCCCCCTCCACCACCTCCTCCTCCCCCTCTCCCATCATCCTTCTCCTCCTCCTCCTCCTCCTCCTCCTCCTTCCCCTCCTGCTCGCCCTCCTCCTTCTTCCCCTCCTCCTCCTCCTCCCCGCTCCTCCTCCCCCCCCCCCCCCCTCCTCCCCCCCCCCCCTCCCCCCCTCCTCCTTCTCTTCCTTTTCCTCCTCTTCCTCCTTCTCCCTCTCGCCCCCCCCCCCCCCCCCCCGCCTTACCCCCCCCAAAAAAAACTATATCTCTCTCTATATATATATAATATATATTACTAATAATAAAAAATAGCGCCCCCTCTCAAGAGGGGGGGCGCGGGGAAGCCACCCTGCAGGGGGCGGTCGGCGATTTCGCCCGGGGGTCTGCCGGCGACGCAGCGCTAAGTCCTGGTCAGCGCTCCCCCCCTGGACCAGCCCCCCCCGGCCAATCGCCCCCCCCTTTCTAAGGGCGCAGAGTGGCGGGCCAAACGCCCGCCACCGCTGCAATAATGCGATGGGGAAAAGAGGTCTTCTTCCCCCTTCTCCTCTTCCCCCCCCCCCCCCCCCCCCCCCTCCTCATATCCGCCTGCTCCCCCCTGCCCCCTGCTCGCCCTGCCCCCTCCCCCCCCCCCCCCATCTTCCTGTTCCGCTTGCTCGCCCCCCGCCTGCCCCCCGCCGCCCCTGCGCCCTCTCCTGCAGTCGTCGCCGTGCGACCCTTGCAGCCGTTTATCTACGTATATTACCTTCCTTGGACGCATGCTTGACCGAAGCTACGTCGGATCGGAAATGGGGCCCGCGCGCGCCCCCGCGCGCGCTTTGCCTACACGGCGCGCATTTTCTTTCCACACTGCTCAACGGACATTCGAACTTTTCTTTTCCGCCATGTCCTTGGATCCGCCACTATGGGCCCCGACATTACGACCAGTACTACCTGATGAATTGAGTCCCGTTGGGCTTAAGTAAAGATGGTTTATCAGCCGAATGTTCTAATCCAAGGGCGACCGCCCATGTCGGCCGCCCCGGGGAAAGTAAGATCAGCTTCTCACGATATGAAAAGAATGATGGAGGTGATCTCGACCCTGCAGAGCTAGGAACGCACGAGGTTCAAGTCGACGGACCGAAGCAGTCGACCATTCAAAGCAACCAAGAACCAGGGAAGACAATATTTGGGCGCCCTTCGCACCCGCACGTCGCCTTTCCCCCGCTGAGCGGGGCCGCGAAGCCATCCTGAAACTGGTGTCGAGGAAGCCGTGCGCGTACATTCGTGATCATTTTCCTGCCGGCAAATCGGCGCGAGATGGCGGCGCCCCAATCGACCGTGGACGGCAAGATACGCCTCTTCCCGATGGTGAATCAGATGAGGAAGAGGAATGGCATGGCGGAAAAGGTCGCCCACGCAACCCACTGTCCGACGATGTCGCGCAAGCCCGCGTCGCGAACTCCAGCTCGTCCGACGCGGAGGGCGACGTCAAGACTCAGCCCGACAGGAAGGAGACGGCATCCACGTCGAGGCTCGACGGAGGTCCTCGAGACGTCGACCCTTGAAGGCGCGCTGGCGAGGCGCGTCGCGGACCGTGACCGACGCGCGGAAAAGAGAATGAGCCCCGTAAATGACGGCGCCCGCGCGGAAGACCGAGGGGCCGTGCCCGGGGGGGCCGCGACAGATGCACGGCATGGGGGGCCGAGAGAAGATCCGATAGACATAAAGTTACCCCCTTTATGCAAATCGTCAAATAACTGAGTCTGGCGGCCCGGGCGTCCACGACGAGCCCGCCCCAGTCCTTCGCGCCAGATCCCGCTGGAGGCGGCTCTTCGATTCGCCGAGCTTGATCTCCCAGAGGTCACGATCTGGAATGGGCGGTCGCAGCCTCAAGTCAAGTGGGTCACGCCACGGTTCGCCCCCCGCTCTCGAGGTCATCGACGTTTCGATTTACGATGAGAAACCTGTGCACGCCGCGGGCCAGATTGTGCAGGAGGCCCAAAGAATTGCCGTCCGGGCAGAGCGACCGACGCTCGACAGGGCCAGAAGCCTGCGTGCCGAGGCTGTTCATTTCAATGCTCTCTGTGCAACCAGAGCTCCTTGTGCCATGAGCGTCCGCCTCCGAAACAACGCAACTGCTTTGCGCGCAAAAACCACGAGCGGGAGCAACAGCAGAAGATGAGGCAACATCAACGAGAGCAAGAACGCCTCTCTGAGATCGCAGCCAGGCGCCACACGATGGCTAACGTGGAAGCTAATCAGGAAAGGCAAACCGAACGCATTGCACAGCAAGCGGAATATTAATTCAATGTAATCTTTGGAAGGGAAAAGGAGGATAATGTTGCCCTCCATGAGGCTGCGCTCTCGGCGGATCGCGAGGCTAAGGAGCAAAAGGAAGCTGAACGAGCCGCTGCCGAACAGGCCCGTCTGGCCCTCCGGGGGGCGCAAGACAGGGAAGCCAGGCTTGAGGAACATATCCGTCTGAAGCTCCAGGGGGCCACTGCGACGCGTGAACAACCGGTCTCCAATGCGGACCATATTACAGTGATGTCTAGTGCTGAAAAGCGCCACCCGGAGGAGAAAGCTGTCAACGCACAAAAGACGGCTGAGTTTGCCCTTCGCAATGCTCAGACAATGTAGCTACGACTCGAGAATGAGGCTAGGTAATCACGAGCTGGCGCTGCCAAAATACATGCCTTACTCATGCTTGTCTCGGAGTCCGCGACGGCAATCCTTGGGGGGGGCCTTCGGGGCCAAAGCGCTGTCGCGAGCATGAGCTGAGGCTCTCGAGGAACAGGAATCGGCCACTCGCAGGGCTGCAGAGCTAAGATCCCTGCATCAACGCGCTCAGCGCGCCGCGGCGACTTCCCAAGCCGGCCATGCCAGCGCGAGGGCCGAGGCGGAGGAAGCAATTCAGGCCACGCGAAATGCCGAGATGCAGCCTCCTTTGGAAGCCGAAGTTGCAAAACAACACTTCCAGAGGGATGCTGCTTCGAATGCGCAAGAATGGGGGCTCAACGTGAGCTGACGCGCCGGCAACAAACGATGCAACTGGTGCAGGGCGGCCTGCAGGGCAAGACATGCACGGTCAGGGGGGCGGTCTCGGCGACCGCAACGCGCGTTCGATCGACTGGCGGGGCCGTGGCCCGGCGAGAGGGCTTCCAATCCAGACCGGCTATGTCCGACGAGACCCGATGCTTCGTGTGCAACATATCAGATGCCCCGTACACGTGTGAGCGATTCCAATGGTCGTTCTGCTCGCAGCAATACGACTGGGCGGTGAAGCGCTGTCGACAGCGCGAAGACGACCGAGCGCGCGACCACGAGGCCACACTTGAGAGAACGGCATGCAGAAGAAGAAGCCATGGTGAAGCAAATGATGATATAATAGGAAGAGGTCAAGCGGTCCCGAGACGAAACTGGGGCTCAGGCCGAGGCCATAGCCCTGCGTCGCATGCGCGAGCTTGAGGAAAATGCACAATTGCGTGCGCTCAAAATGGAAGAAGCAGCACGTGCTCAAGCTGATGAGACGCGAATGAAGGCCGAAGCACTGATGAAAAGGATCAGAACTCAGTGCCATGACGGCCAACCAGAAAAATTGCAACCGCCTGGAATTCCCCCCCAGCGAGGCGCAAAAGCGGAAGGAGAAATAGAAAAGGAGAAACAGGAGGGGCCGCCGACCTACTCCTTCCCTGGGTGCACAACGCCAGCCCGGCCGAAGAAAACCACGGCCATTGCGGGGGGCCTCGCAGGGGGCGGCGACAAGCCCCGTCACCAGGGCCATGCTAGCGGTGAAGGGGACAAGCCGGGAGGAAAGAAGGGCGGCATCGCAGGTGCACCTGGAATCGATGATGACGACGATAGCGGCGACGACGATCCCAATGTAGACGATGATTCCGATGAGGAAGATCCCAGTGATGGGGGTAATGATAGCTTCGAGGAAGAAGATGAAGAGGCCGCAAACCAGAGAATCAGCCCATATGCCATAGCTCAGAACGCTGGCCAGGACAATCCGGGGGGGGAGGTGGTCCACCGCCCCAGGGCCCTCCTGGAGGAGGCGGAGGTCCGGGTTTCCCAGAACATGGGCGACTGGTTCCGGCCGCGACCCAACGGTTGCGGCGGATAGGGTCGATAAAGTTACCCTAGGCCCCCTGCCAGACGCGGGCGCCTTTCTTATATGGAAGGAGTCCGCCATTCGGGCAGTGGACTCATGTTCGCAGCAAAACCATGTTTTGGCGACACAGCGGGTAGCTGAGGCGTCCGAACCCAAAACGGTGAAAACCAAGGCGTTGAAGGACCCAGGCCCATACGTTGGGAACCTTGATATACGCGTAGCGGCAGATCTCATTGCGAAATTCAACAAGATCCAAAGGGGCCCGAAAACTTTTCACGCTCTTCGACATCTCGCCAACAGGTCGACCGCGCTGTCTCTAAACAGCTGCAGGATGGGAAGCTGCTTTCGGGCAGATCGATCCTCCGCATTGCCCGACCCACGTTGCCACTCGAGAGGGCCATGGGCAGGTGTATACCTACGAGGACCTCATGGCCATCCAGATCAAGGGAGAGGGCAAAGAGGCAGACCGAGACCTCTACCACTTCTTTGACAAATCGATGAGAGACGCAAGAAATGGAGAAACCCCACAAATCCTTCAGACCATCCATGCAAAGCCACTTCTACAAACAGATGAAGACGCGCCCATGTATGACCATGACCCTTGCTATGTACGATCATAGCAACGACCCTCACGGAAAGGGCATGAAGTCATGAATGGCTCTTGGGCTTGATCGCTAAGCAGATGGTGCAGGATCGAGGAGAAGTTAATCGGAAAACCCAGAAGCAGCGAACATACGAGCGCGGAGTGAAACCCAGTGGCGCAAGGACAGCTGATGGGAACAAGGATTCAATCACCATGAAAGCCGTCTTCTGCCGACCTTGGCAGAAGGACAATGTCCCTTCAGTCGGCATGAATGTCAGTACTTGCGCCCCAAGAAAGCGACACCCGCGCCACAGCAGAAACTCAGACAAACCCAGGCCGCCGCGCCGGGGCCCTCCCATGGAGGGCCGCCCAGGAGGGGCAGGGGAGGCATGGGTGATTCGAGGGGCAAAGGCAGGGGAGACAGGAAGGAGAGAGGCAAAAGGCAGAGGCGATAGCAGGAGTGGGAAAGTTGACTGGCCTAAAAAACAGGACGGGCGCGGTGGCAGCAACTCTCCATCTAAGAACAAGAACAAGGGTCGAGTTTGTTACGCCTACTGCCGAGGCCCCCAGAATTGCGACGGTTCTCGCGGTCGCGAGCACCGACCGCTGACAAGGCAGGAACGCGGAACAGACGGCCGCGGCCGAGAAAAGCGTCAACGCTCTGAAGCCGTCGGCCGCTCCCGCCCCTGACGGGGGAAAGCCGCAGGGTAGCAAGTCAAGTGGTCAAAAGGGTGCATCCGAGGCGGAGTGCCGGTGCCACTTGGACGGTCAAGCGTGCCCTTTCGGCGACAAGTGCTGGCGCGAAGCCGGCGCTCCCTGGCATCCGTGGTCCGGGGGGGGCGGCGCGCAGCGCCCGTGGTGCTGGCGCCGCCCCGGCGGGAGATGCTACAGAACGCCGCTGTGCAGCTCCTGCGGAACAGGTGCAGTTGGCTAGTCCAGCCACGCCTTCTGCCGGGTCGCGATCCGGCGCGAAAGTGCAAGGGCCCATGGCCAGCCCCAGCAACAAAGGGTCAACCGTTACTCCGGGTCCGAACGAGACAATAAGGCGTCTGCGCGGACGCGCAGCATCAGTCAGCCGTCGCGAAGACCGATGCTGAGATGTTTGCTGGCGGGCGAGATTCAGTCGCATCCGAAGGGGGCACTGGGCCTGCTCAAATCGGGAAGACCTGAAAGAAGCCCCCTGCGCCACGCCGCGGGGGGCAACGACGAGCGGACGTTAGCCGCTGACAGGAGAGAAGGGAGGGCAATCATCCACCCGTCTACACATTCCCCCACGCCGTGGACGATGGGGAAGATTACAGAGATCGAGCCAATGCCAATAGCCACGAAGCACGGTGATCCGTTTTGCTTCCCGAAGATGTGCCAAGACTGGCGTGGCAAGACCGCCCGAGTGCATCAGCAGCTAGCAAACAACGACGCGAGTAATCTGGGGCATGAGGCGTGGAGGTTGTGGCTGGACTGCGAGCCAGCGCCCGCGCATGAAGACGGGTGCAGTAGTGATCCTGTCCCCGGCCATGCCGATGCCGCATCAGGTAAACGACGCAACCGCAGAAAAGGGGCTAGCGAGGCAGTCCAACTCGGGTCGATGCACTTCATTATAGACACCGGTTGTGGCTCTAACCTTATTGCTCTCACGTGCATACAAAATGCAGGCGCCATTCGCAAGATGAAGGAGCTCCAAGTTCCAATCGCGCTGAACACGGCCGGGGGGCTGTCTAGTGCCCATCGGGCGTGCGAAGGTCGCCTGCGGTCGGCTATTGAGCGGTAAGTTCGACGCGATTGTGATGCTGGAGACACCGAGCGTAATATCCGTGGGCGAACTATGCATGGAGAACGGCTACAGTTTCCATTGGAAGAGTGGGACAATGCCGTGTCTCCTCCTGCCCAATAATATGAGAGTGGACCTGACTGTTGATGATCAAATACCGTACCTCAACATTGGAGGGGGTGAGGCTCTGGGTCCAGTAGACGAGGCATCTCCTGCCTGCCCAGTAGGGTTCGCGCGATGGGCCTGTGTGGAGGCTGACGCGAAGTCTTGCCTGGCAGCCCCCGAGCAAGCGGGTGGCCCCCCGCTCTGGGCTGTTAGGCGCCGCGCACCCCTGGACCTGCACTCGCACGAAGTGATGGCAGAAGATTCATGCGTGGACGGAGTCCTGGAGGACCGTTCGGGCCACCACTGCGGAGGCGTGCCTCAGAGAGCTGACCTCGACGGCAGGGACGCCATTACCCATTTCTACTGCGACCCTCAGGTGGCGAGCCGGGGGGGCTGGGAGCCTGGCCCCGCCGGGGTCGCCAACAAAATGCCGTCGGCTCCTACATGCCTCGGCCATGCCGTTGCATGCGGGAGACAAGCCGCTCCCGCACCTGCAGGGGGGGCGGCAGAACAACACCCGGAGGCACTGGGCGTTATCGATCTAGTCGACGACGATGGCGCCGATGACCCATTGCAGGAGTCAGGAGGGGGGCCGAGCAAGGTTGAGCGGCTCAAGAGGGAAGCACGGTCCCGAAAACACTTCATGACACACCTGCCACATAATCCGCGCTGCCCGACTTGCACCTGGGCAAAGACACTCAGGGCGCAACAGCGCAAGAAACATAACAAATCGTTGAATATGCTGAAGCCTTTCTCGGAACCGAAGGCGTTGGGAGGCCTGCGCACCATGGATCACTGGTTTGCGTTGGATGACCTCTCGAGGGGGCTCTGCGGAGAAACCTCTTGTGTGACGCTGCGCGATCGATTCGCAAGATTGCTTGCGGCTAAGGGCACCTTCGGCAGATCGGCCGAACAGGCGACAGACTTCCTGGTGAATCTGCGCGCGCCGCATGAACACTTCGCGTATATATCTTCGGACCCGGCACGCGGGATAAAGAAAGCTTGCCAGGACCTAAAGATAGCGCGCGGCCCCACTCAGCCGGCGAATGAAAAACACATAATTCCGTAGCTGAGCGCGCCAATGGCGTCGTTCAGGACGGTGCGAAAACATTGCTCATGACTGCTGGCCTGCCGTCGCAGTTCTGGGCATGTGCCGCCCCGTATTTTTGCGCGCGTTACAACGCAACGCATGAGGGGGACGGCGAGACTCTGGGGGAGTTGCGGTTCGGCGGACCTTTTAAGGCTCCGCTGTTGCCTTTCGGATCTGCAGTCTGATGCTTGCCGCCGGAACACAGAGTCAAGCAGCCCAAGATGGCCCCACGGACAAGAGTGGGCATCTATTTTGGCTACGTTCAACATGTGGGAGGGTGTGCGGGCCCTGGCCGCGACTGCATGCCCTTGGCACAGCTTGAGGGTTTGAACTTCACTACTGGCATGAAGGCGGACGGCGCCAGACCCATCGTCGAGAGATTTGAACAGGTGTGGACAGACACCAACGTGGAACATAATGTTATTGGCTCCCCAGATGGGATCGTCGACGATCTCGACAAGGCGTGCTCAGACGCTCAGACGTGCCTATGACAAGGCTGCCGCCAACGTTAACAGCGCCACCCTTGAAACTCTGTTCACGGGCGGGAATGCCGAGGACGGACAGGAAGAGAAACCGCGCGCGAAATCGGGGGGGGGGGGGGCGCGTAGCTCCCACGTGCGCATGGCGCCGCCACCGGGCGCTCCTGACGCCCATGACATGGAGGGAGGTGAGCCCCGCGCCCATGGCGAGGGGGTAGACGAGGTCTTGGATGGCCATGATCCGACGGACGTTGAAGGACCGTCGGGCCCTCCTCCTGGCCCAGAACTTCCGCCAGGTGCCAGGCGCAGAAGAGTGGAATTTTGCGCGGTGAAAGTCGATGAGAACCTTGCCGAGTCGGAAGTCATTCTTGCCAGACAGACCAAGTTCATTGCGGCCCCCGCCAGAAGGGGGCCGAAGGCCGAGCAGGTTATGGCAAGAACGACGCAGAACCTCGACACAGGAGAATACTACAAAAAGAACGCCGCGGTTGTAGGAAAGACGATGGAGGAGCTCACAGAGCCACTCCCGTTGAAAGGAAAACAGAAGACAGCGCATCTTCGGGTAGTTTTTTTTTTCCATACTACATAAGACTGATCGAGGTGGCTGTGCACGACGAAGTGCATGGCCATGCTATACTCCGGCGCACTCAGAAGGAGTCTACTAATCCAGGCGTCCACCCTGGTCGATGGTTCAAGACGGGCGGACCTGAACGCAAGAGACCCATTGAAGAATGCAAAACAAAGAAAAAGGGGTTCTATGGCCTGGGGGATCCAGGCCCGAACGCAGACCTACTGAGAGCCATCGGCATCGATATGCCTCGGCCAGCGCCGATCTTCATCATGGCAGCTGCTGCCCCGTCGAGCACGGGGCAGTTCGACGAGGATGCGTTGAAAGACTTCCAAACATGGTGCACAGAAGCGCGCGCAACGGATGAAGAAACGGGGTCGTCCCATGGGCGGCCCTTGAGTACCGATGACGAAAGTGATTGGGATCGCGCGGCCTCAGACTGTGCGGCCGCGACCAGGCGTCGCGGCGTTCCTCGCGCGCCCCTCCGTGCCCAGTAGCCCAGAAAGCCCAGGAAAATAGTTTGATGGTCATCTTGGCGGAAACATAATCAATGCACATCAGCTGATAAATGGTGCGCATACTCAGCACACTACATAACCATTTATGGATGCGAAAAGATAAGTACAACCACAGCAATAACATAATCGTCTTATTCTCATCATAAGAATGTCATAATTATCTTAAACGAACATATAAACATACTGAGCAGTATCGCATGTCATGCTGTATACATCATCAGCATCAGCACCGTCAACATCATCATCGCCGTCACTATCGCCGTGGCTGCCGTTATTCTAGCCCGAAGCATTGTTGTTTCTCTGCATTAGCGCTGTTGTTCCAACGATTGGTGTTCGCGCGATGGAGTGGGAGAGGACGTTCGGCAAGATTGAGACTAGATCTACCGAGCGCAAGATCTGGCGCGCAGACAAGAGAAAGCACGGTGTGGAGTACGCCAACAAGCGCCAGATCAAGAGGCTGGGCGAGGACAAAGCATTGGAGATGCGCTTGTTGTCGATCTACCACGCCGTCAAGCTGCGCCCTGTGCCCTACCCTGAGCGCCTGCCTTTTAGAGCTCCGCCGGCAGCTGGTGCCCTTGAGGCAGAAGCTGCCTTCTCTGCGGAGGCCTGAGGAGCCCAGGAGAAAAGAACAACATCCTCCGCGAGCGCGGAGTGGTTCACATGGGCTTCCCATGGACAAAAAAACTTCCGCCAGCGCGGAGTGGTTTTCTCATCCTCATCATCCTTATCATTCTCATGATCATCACTCCCATGTGCTCATCGTCATCATTACACCATCGTCATCATGACCGCCACAATAATAATAATCATCATCATCATCATCAGCATCATCATCATCAGATTCGCCGTTGGTTGCCCGTCTGGCTTGCAGCTGGAAGCCCCCCCCTCTCTTTTGCGTGGCCCGCCGCCGAGATGGCGGGCAGGGCTCGTCGGAAAAAGGCCGGCGGAGTCTCAGGTGGATCCGGAGACGTTGGCAGACAGATGGGACGACCTCGCGAAGTTAAGAGATCCAGGTTTCACGCGGGATGGGTCGGGGCATGGCGCGTCCAGGGCGCAGCCGCTAGATGAAGTCGCGATGTTGAAATGCCACGCTCCCTGGCAGATCCTGCTCCAGCTCGCGCCGACGGGCTTCCCGACCCACAGGTCATTGGTGCAGGCCTTCGAGAAACTCCACAGTCGGCGTGGAATTTTAGGTTGCGATCCACGCTACGTGAATCGAAGCGCCAACTTGGCGCCCGAGTCTTGGCGAATCATGTCGAAACGCGCGTGCAACGCGGCGCTGCGCGACAAGACGCTCAGGAACAGCTCCCTCCAGGCTTTGGTGAAGATGATTGTCCTGCCAGGTGAGCAGGCAGAGTCGCGCAAGGCGCTGGGGGAGGAGGCGACGCCGGAGCTACCTGGAGATGCAAGGCGCGCTGATCCAGCAAGCGGGAGTCGCGATGCGAGGAGTGCTGCCGAGATGAGCCCGTCGGCTGTCCAGGAGCTCTTCAAGATGAACAACGGTGCAGAGCCCGATAGCGAACTAGAAGATTGTGACGCGCAGATGCGTCGCGCATCCTGCAAGTGCCCCGACTGCACCAGGGCGATCTGTGTAGATGAGTCGTCGCCCACGGAGATCTCGTCTGCAGCCATCGGCGGCCAGAAACGTGACACCAGGACAAAGACAAGGGTGCCGCCAACGGGGGCATGCGTGGCGCCCTGAAGGCCAAAGGCAAGGGCGGCGCCAAGAAAGGCAAGGGCAAGGGCGAGGCCAGCGCCAAGAAGGACAAGGACGGCGGCAAGAGTGGCAGGATCGGCTTCAGGCCGACATTGCGGCTTCGTGGCAAGCAGGCCGCCACGGCCAAGAATAGTGACAAGGGCCAGGACAAGGACAAGGACAAGGACGAGGACAAGAGGGACTCCGACGGTGCCGTCGCAATCCCGACGACGATGACCCAGGGGCGCCCGACAGCTAAGCGTCGAGCGGAGGCGTGCTTGCTCGACAGTGCTGGCACCTACGTCGCCGGCTTCACTTCGAAGAGGTCTCCGAGCCACGACGCTCTGATGGTGGCGCTCATGGGCAAGATCAACTGTGGTGCTGTGAAGACGAAGGAGGCCGCGAAGATGTGGCTGAACGATAATGCCTCTGCAGTTCTCTGAGGCTGTCAGAGGCTGACAGGGGTGGGAAAAAACCAGCAACGTCATCCTCCACGAGCGTGGGGTCGTCGTCACCATCAGCATAACAGTCGGCACCACATCGCCAACATCATCATCAACGCCATCATGCTCATCAGCATCGGCAGCATCACCGTCGCCAACATCAGCATCATCAACATCACCATGGTCATCACCACCATCGGCAGCACCATCCATCATCATCGCCATGTTCATCGCAGTCATCAGCATCATCGGCATCGGCATTTTATCGTCATCGTCGCCATCGTCATCGCGCTTTGTCATGTTGGCTTGGTCGAGGGCGGGCGGTGCGCGGATTAGCCTTTCGCTCCCGCGCGTCCTTTTTGGGAAGAGGGTGCCCAGCAATGCGGGCAAGAAGAGGAAGGCCTCTCCTCCGAAGGAGGCCGTTCCAGACGATGCAGCAGGTAAGCCCCCCTCGGAGCCAGCGCCGAAGGTCAACCCTCTGGCCAGGTGGTGCGTCAAGGCGAGGGTAGAGGCTACGGCGAGTGGCGCGCGCGTGCCGAGGGTGAAGGCCGAGAGCACCGAGGAACCGAAGGCCGAGATGGAGGGCGACGATGGCGCCGAGCCCCGACGACGAGCACCTCGAGCACCGCCCGCACGGACGGCCACGGCAGTAAAGAGCGCAGGAACGCC
Organism: Prorocentrum cordatum; assembly: GCA_963575745.1. NCBI lineage: Eukaryota > Dinophyceae > Prorocentrales > Prorocentraceae > Prorocentrum > Prorocentrum cordatum. Next base: position 363,931 of record CAUYUJ010012336.1, on the reverse strand, counting down.
ACCACCAGTAAAGAGTGCAGAAGCGCCACCAGCGCCACCAGCGCCGCCAGGCGACGGCATGGGGATGGAAGCCAAGCTCATGGACATGGACGCTTCGACGTGGCTCGCTGACTTTGTGAAGGACAACAAGAAGGACTACAACGCGTTCTACTGCCGACTGCGGAGCCTGCCTGATGAGGCCAAGGGCGAATGGAAGACTATCCAGGAAAAACGGGAACGGCAAGCGATGCAGTGGAGATTGTGCAGGCAGTCAAAATTGGCAAGACCAAGCAGCGCGTCGACTTCAGTAAGAAGTTGGACCGAGAGGAGTTCTTCAGCACATGGAAGACATGGAAGGACGCGCTGAAGAAGTACGACGAGCCGATTTTGCTGGCCATGGTGAAGGCCAAGGCGTCGGAGACACGACGCGACGCGGCCATCCCAGAGTACTTGGACGTGGCATGGCCAAGGTACCTGGAGGTCAAGATGTCGTCGGGGTCCAACGCGACGCTCAAGGGGCAGGGGTGCCAGCTGAAGGCGGACGAGCAGCTCACCGATGAGCTATTCCAGAAGGCCAAGAGCGACCCCGACGCGAGCACAGCGGCCACGGCGGCGACAGGAGCGGCCAGGACCGAGATCGACTTCGACGGCGGGCGGCAGCACCCACCGCAGCCGCAGGGCGACGGCAAGAAGCAGACGCCAGAGTCAGTGCAGGTCGCGCTCAAGGTCGCGAGGAATGCGCAGAGCAAGTGCGACAGATTCATTCGCGAGCTCGGCGGGGCGATCGCGCCCAGCCAGGTCGGGGGGTGGGGAGGGGTAGGAGGGGGGGGGCAGGAGGGAGGGGGGGGGGAGGGGGGGGGGGGGATGATGATCTTACATGTTGAGTGTTTGTATAAAACGAATACAATGTTAAGATCATCTTAAGATCATACTGCGATGATCTTAAGATGGTAGTTCAGTTTTATATTCAGTTCCGTCATCCTCTTCCTCCTCCCTCCTCCTGCTCCTCCTCTTCCCTCCTCCTCCCTCCTCCTCTCTCCTCCTCCTTCTCCTCCTCTTCATCCTCCCCTCCTGCTCCTTCATCATCCGCCTCCTCCCCCTCCGCCTCCCGCTCCTGCTCCTCCTCCTGCTCCCCCATCCTCCTCCTCCCTCCTCCTCCCCCTCCCTCCTCATCCCTTCCCCCCCTCCCCCCCCCCCCCCCCGCCCCCCAAGGGCCGAAATCCGGAGGGGCCCGAATGACTCACCTCTTGGTGTGAGTCGTTCGGGCCCCTCTGAACTCCAACTCCAATGGGCGCAACTATCGGGGGCGATCTGATCGCCGTCAAGCAGACGCTGGCCGAGGAGGATCAGAAAGTGCTCGAGTTCGAGCGGCTGTGCATCTCTGGCTGGCAGACGGTCACTGCAGCGGACATCGAGGCGGCGGCTGCCGTGGCCACGTGCATCGACAGCGAAATCAAGAACGGGCGCAAGAAGGTGACGGCGTCGAGGGCCATCGGGAAGCTGCGAGCATTCTCCAGAGCCGAGCTCGAGTACTGAGGGGAGCTCAGACTGGGGAAAACACATTAAAAAAACTCCGCGAGCGCGGAGTGGCGCCATCTCCTACTGCTGGGAGCCATCACCACCGCGGCGACAGCGCATCGGCCCCTCCGCCGCCAGGGCAATGGCCCCGAAGGCCACGAATGCCATGGAGGCCGCGAAACCGAAGTACCCGAAGGTGAAGATCAACGACAAGAACTGCACCTTCACCAGAGAGCGGCTTGCCACCTACCCAAGGGTGCACAAAGGGGCGGCGTTCAAGTGGCTGCTGGTCAAGATTGTCCATGACAAGAAGAAGGAGGGCACCGTGACGGAGACGTGGAAATGGTCGAAGCTGCAGTGAGAGACGAAGAAGAAGAAGAAAACAAAAAAAAAAAAAAAAAAAAAAAAAAAAAAAAAAAAAAAAAAAAAAAAGGCCGGGCTGGGCCGTTTCCAGATCGAGGCGGGGCACCGTCGTCCTCCACGAGCGTGGAGCGGAACAAAATACGCATCATCATCCGCATCGCCATCGCCACCCGCGTCCGCATCATCACCATCATCATTGTCATCATCTTCAGATGTAGGAATGTTGATGGTGGCGATTCTGATGATTAGCACGACGATGCTGTTCATAATGCGGGCGATGATGATTGTGATGGTGGGGCCGCAAATGGCCTACATATGGTGGTGGTGAGGATGGTTGCGATGATGAAAGTAATGATGATGCTGATGCTGGTGGCGATGATTATGATGTGTTTTGCACCCCGCGCCCGTGGAGGATATTATTTTCTTCGAAGCGGCGCGAATATCACAAGGCTAGTTCAAAGCGCAATAACATCCCAGTCAACTGTTTGACCGACACAACTGTTTGAACCACATGTTAATATCTTCCATCATTGATTCTTCATTGTAAACTTGGACTCGAACTGGATTGATAGACGCCGATAACTTCGGAATGTGTTGTACTTTGTGATTTCGGGGTCACATTGAAAGCGCACTGGCCCGCTCGACGCGAACATTCTCGCATTATTTGGTCGCCGCTTCCAAACTTCAGAACAATGTGGCGGCTTCCATCAACGTCTGCATCTGAAGGAAACGTTGGCGCGGCATATATTGCGTTGTAAAGGTCGTCCAATGAAGCAGGAACATTGCGCAGCTCTCTGTCTTGAAGGCTTGCAGAACCACAGTAAAACGGTGCACCAACTGTCTGAAAAAACAGGCGTTCCTCCTCTGGTTCTGGCTGCCTTGAATGCGGGGCCAGCCAAGTTGCCCCACCCGTCCCGAGTGCAATTGGACATGTAAATCTTGGGGAGCCGATTGCTGCCGGGCCGGCCGTCGAAAAGCGTTTGCCTGTGGTCGTTGATGACGCGCAGCCGCGCATCTTTGTTCGGCCCTAACCTTGCGCCCAGAAGAAGCCAAGTCAAAACAGATCCGTAAACCAGAGGCGTCGCGCCTTTGCACTCGAGGAGGCGCACAACGTCTATCGGAAAGAAATAGCGGTGACAGAAGAAAGAACTCGCTACTAAAGGGTGGTGCGGTTCTCTTGCCCGAGCTTTGCGCGCGATGAAATCCATGGCCCCCCCTGGCCTCCACGCCGCGTTGGCTGACATGTCCGCGAAAGGCCTTGTTGATCTATTCGCCAAACAATCTGGGCATATTTCGTTGGCACAAGAAAAATGAGTTAAACCAAAGTCGTCTGCGCGAACGTCTTCCTCGCATTTCACGAAAAATAGTGCCGCGCGCCAAAGGGTGCCATCTGCGTCGCGCGCCACCTCCCCCCCATTGACCACGCCAGAACCCAGCGCCAGGAAATCGCCCAGCAAGGGGCCCCACCACGCCTCATCGCCCTCGCTTCCCGCAGCCTGTACGCACGATGCACGAGCAAATTTTGCAAATTTCGCATCGCCAACGCCGAGCAAAGAGGCGCCGCTGACCACGTAACAAGCGGTTGTTTTAGAAAATGGGCCAGCGTCTGCGTGGACAGTGAACGGCACGACGGTTTCCAGAAGATTGAGGTCCTTTTCCGCCCACGATAGGACGGTTATCTCGGACGTCCTGGTTAGCAGGTCTGTTGAGAAATTGTTGCCAGAATGTGCGTATCCCCCCTCTGTCTGCGCCGAGGCGCGTTTTGAATTCGTGGGGGAACGCATGTAACATATTTATCCAAGTCGAAGGCCAAATAGCATGAGTAACAAACTCGCCGGGGGAATGTGAATGCTTTAGCGGAACGCCGCATGTTCTCAGCAAGCTCATCAAAGAAGACTGCGCGCGCTGCCCCTCCTGCAATCTAGCCAGCCTGGTGAGCATTGGATGCTCGAACGCATCATCAACTCCAGCAACTGCCAATGATTACCGCCTCGCTGCAGAGATAGCCCCATCGCTCCATGAAAGCAGATGACTTCCAAACAGCCTGGATATCTTCGGGGGCCGAAGGTCGCCACCAGGAGGATCCAGCTCCTCATCCGCTTGGCGCTGGCGCCAACCCCCTCTGCGCCGCGGTGCGGGGGCAGGCAAACGCGCCCACAGAGGCGCCAACATGGTCTCTTTGATCCACATTTTTGCTGAGGCAAAGAATTCTTGAGTCAGAAGAGTCTACGCGGATGCTGTTGCCATTCTACGCTAGTGAAGGTATTCTGGCGTTGTGGTGTTGATGTTTGTTGCCGCTCCATGCTCGTGGAGGAATCTTAGTTTTGTGTGATTGCACTACACATCGTCCAACATACACACCTAACTTCGAAGTATACACCTAGTATATTTTTGTATGTTAATCATGTTTATATAATTACGTTTATAAATGTCATAACTATCATATGTGTCTCACATATGTTTCGTATAATTATGGTTGGAACTGCCTGAGATTAACATCGTTAAAAGATAATAGAGCGCATGCTAAACATTGGCGCACGCTAAACAACACTTTATTTTCCTAAGCTTTCTGGGCTACTGGGTGGGAGAGATGCGGGTCATGGCGCTCGCCGGGAGAAGGAGCCGGCTTGCCGTTCATGCTACAACCTGTTCACGGACTCCATGCAGACCGGGGAACTGAAGGCGATCCTCGCTGTCCATCAGAGTTGCGTGACTCCAAAATCAGACACTATGCCTGCGTTGCTTGCCCTGCCACCAAGCTGGAGGCAGCCAACCATGAGATGGCCCAGAAAGCACTGATGGATGAATGGGGGCGTCTGAGAAAGTTCAAGACATGGGATGAGCCGAAAGTTCAAGAGCTCCGCAACGCCGCGGCAACGATGAGAGGGGCAACCTTTCACATCGGAAGACTATGTGCGATGCTAGTCGAGAAAAATGCCGCCGAACTTCCTGAGGTTCAGAAAGATCGTAATTTCAAGGGGAGGGTCGTATTCAAGGGCTTCGATGTGGTAGATCAAAACAAGAACGTCGCGCTTTTGACGACGCATGCCAGTGAGGCTGCCGACGCGCACGGCCTGTTTGAGGATCACGACGTACAACGGGCCGACGCTCGGCAGGCGCGCGCGCAATTCAAACTAGGGGGCACCCCGACAAGGTGCGATTGCCCAAGGAAGCTTGGCCAGAGAGCTGGACAGGCATGATGAGTCCCGTGTGCCTTCTGTTGTTGGCGTTGTACAGGCACCCTGATGCAGGTGGCTACTGGGAACAGCACTGCGAGGCCCACGTCATGTCCAGGGATTCGTTCCGATGCCCTGCTGGAGAAGTTGCTGTTATCATCCAGAGCTCGAGCCATTTCTGATCGTAAATGTAGATGACTTCAAACTCGCGGGTCTCTCTCGCAATCTGAAGACGGGTTGGGATCTGATTCTGGGTCCATCCGAGACGGCCCCTGAAGGGATCGACATGGACCCAACGACTCCGGTGGGGAGGTATCTTGGATTCGAACATAGGGTTTCTGAGGCATGGGTTGACTGGCAAGGCGTGGCTCCGACCATGTTGGACCCGCCGCCGCCTAAGGAAAAGAAAACAAAAGGCCTGGCTGACTCTGTGAATCAGCCTGCTGCAGTCGCCCATGGTGAAATGCAGCGCGACAGTGCGACTCTGACTTACTGCGACAGATCATTCCATGTTTCCAAGGGGCACAGCGCATGGGTGAGATACGACGCTGGCACAACGAGGTACCATGCACCCCTGCCGGGCGGCCCGGAAGGGCGCAAGGTCACCCGGATAATCACGTTTGATTACGACACATGGGAGGAGCTCGGTGACACTGCATATGCTGGCGGGGCGGCGCACATGCCTTTGCCGCCGCTGAGAAGTGTTTCCGGGTACCGCTCCCTGGTGGACAGCACAACGCGATCACAATACTCGTTCAAAGACGATCATGCTGAAGCCACCATCTTCATGCCCCAGAGCCCCGCAGACCAGGACTGGTTCCAGGAAGTACGGTGCGCGGCCCCAGCTCCGCCGCCGCCGCTTCCGCCGTCTGAGTACAAGCCAGGACCCAAGAAGAAAGTGCGTATAATTGAATATGACATGGCCGAATTCTTCAAGTCCTGCGTCTCCTTGTGCGCAGAACTCACGGACTCTGACCATGGCGCCTACCCGCTATCAGGTACATCCTTTGGCCCTAACGTCCTTCGAGGACGGTCGGGGTGGCCCGCGTGGCGAGATCTTGGCTCCTGCCGAAGAGGCCCTGGCTGCATGCTTACGCATTGATGCAGTTGCTGTGCCTCCTGGCGCTGAGGTTCACGCAGGTGGCCTTCCCATGGAGGGCTCGCCAGCCGCCTCCTGCTCCAGCAGAAATCCTGCAACCGATTGCAGCTAAAGTCCGGATGCAAATTCTGCACGAAGCACGTAAGGCACGCCCTGTTATGCTCAACGCTGTCTGCAAGACAGCTGCGTGCGTCCCTAAATGGACGGAACAACAGGATATAGACCTGCCCCGCAGTATCTGCTACCTGAAGGCCACGACCCACTACCGCTTGGTGTCTTGGGTGGGAGATCGCCGTGAGGACGCGTGGATACGCGAATTGGCAGATGCCGATTTGGCAAGTGACATGCGCACGCATCGCAGCACCAGCGCGAACACACAATTTCTATGAGCACCGAATGCACTATCGCTTCAGAGCTGTAGTTCCCGCAGGCAGACCGCGGTGTCTCATAGCACTTTAGAAGCGGAGATTGTCTCAGCCGATGAAGCGCTCAGAAGAGAATTCCTGCCGGCGCTTCCATTGTGGGAGATGCTACTTGGCCGTCCTCTGAGGCTGGAGTTCATGGAAGATAACAAAGCCGTCGTGAAGGTCAACAAGGCGGGTGGTTCTCAAAAACTCATGCACTTGCCGCGTACTCACCGAATCGACGCTTCCGCTGTAGCGGAACCATTTGCAAGAGGCACAGTGCACTTAGTTCCCTGTCCCACACACGATCAGGCCGCGGACGTCGGCGCGAACATATTCGAGCAGCCTCCTTCGTGGACCAAGGTGCTCTATCTCGTGCAGGTCGCGGCCCCGACATCCTGGACTGCCCCGTCCAACAAACAGTTGTTGGGCCCCCTCTTTGAAGGCGATGCCGATCTCCCCCTGGAGCCCGGGGGGGTTCTCAAGCCGAAGCTCGGCGCGCAGTCCAGACGTCGGATTGGCGGCGAGATTCCCCAGCAAGAAGGCCAAGAAGAAGCCTAGACGTCAAAATCAAGGCAAGCCCTCTGCTGACTCTCCCACCAACCCCAGGGTTCATCACCGAGCGGGAACACCAGCGGAGGCGGCCAATGAACAGATGAGTGCAACACGTAGCCATGCTATAGTTGCTGCTCCTGGTGCCGCTGAAGGTTCCAGCGAAACACCCCGACAACGCCTATTAGTATAGTTTTCCTGTGGGCCGCACAGCCGGCTAGGGAATCAAGACTGCATCCCCGATCAACACTGCGCGGTGGTGCGGTTGACAGAACACGAAGACATGACCACTAAAGAATTGTGATACATCGGGCCCCACAAAGGCCTCTTCTGTGGATTATCTGTCGGGGTTCGTTTAGACATGAAAAAAAGTTGTTTGGGTAGTTGTTCGTGTGTGATCAAAAAAAGTTGTTGTAACAGTTGTTTTTGACTGTGCGCGCAACAAAAAGTAGGTCCGCCGCGCATTCTTCCCCGAACAGTGCTTGCGTTTCTGTTGGCAACACGTAAGTTGTAGCACAAGGTTTCGAACTTTGTTGTTTAGTGTTTCTTGGGGGGATCCTGGTAGTCCTGCTGTTTTTGGCGTTGTGGATGTCCTGGGCCGAAATAACCCCTTCGAACAATCTGGGGGAGGGGGCGCGTTGCTCCATGGTTTTCCATCATTCTTATGCCTAGGTAACCCTCCGATGGGGGGGAGAGGAAAGATTCGGCGGGGGCGTGGGCCCGCAGGAAACCAGCGTTTGAGAGGGGGGACAAAGCAGGAGAAAGGGAGAGATAGAGAGCGCGTCCGCAACCATTTTGGCTCAAACCGTATGTCGATTCCATTGCGATACCCTAATTTCATATGGGTGAGCCCGTGGTCGATGACCCATGGGCCGCGGCTGCAGCCGTGGCAGACGCTCGAGACGATGTGGTTCCTTCGCCACCGGGCGCGGCAGATTTTGATCTGAGAGCAGATATTGTAGACCACCAGATCGATTGGAAGTTCGTTCGGGAGAATCAGGATGTGCCCCCGTGCTCTCGAGGCCAAATACGCTCTCGAAGTCAGCAACTCGCAGATGCTCTCGCCGCGAAGGCGGCAAAGAGGGCGCAACGGGAAGAACCCCCAACACCTGAGCCTGAACCAGCCGATGATCCTGCGAGGGCATCAAAATACAAGTTGATGGTTCCGAAAGCGATTTGGGGTGATGGATTACGGGATGTAAACGCCCTTCGGCCATTCATTGCGTGCATGCGGAATATGATCAGAGAGTGCCCTTCCATTGACATGTCAACGCGAGCATTGGCCGACATGGGCAAACTTTTCGATTATTTGGGGCAGACTGAATCGTTGCCAGCATGCGCTTTTAGGACTGCTGGCAAAGCCGCGGGAATGGGGAACACTCGGGCCGTGAAGCCAGATATGATAAAATTTGCGGCCATAAGCGTTTATTTGGAGAGACTGATTCGGCAAGATATTGAGAACAACATTGTCCAATCCTCGAGCAGCGAAGATCTACTTCTGTACGCGGATTGTTACCGTGCTGACGAAACTCCTCTCAAGATGAGGCCGCCAGCGCCAGACTCGAAGCTGCCAGTGAAGAAAAAAAACCGATGATGCATCTGTAGCTGCTCTGTTAGTGCCAGTTCTACAAACCCAGCAGGTTTCAATGTTGCACGGTGTTTTCCCAGTGTTGCAAGGCAAAGAACGGGCTACGGTGACTCGGAAATTGCTGCAATCAGGGTCCAAGTTCGGCATGGCCTTCATGAAGGGAGGCAAGTACTTCGCGATCATAGGCAACACGTCGAATTGGTTGCAATACCTCGAGAGGAACACTGGAGAGGTGCTGAAGCAAACGGCCGCGGAGTCTTCAAGTGTATCTTCGGAGGTCGCAAAACTCTTCACAATGAGGGCGAGGCTTGCCTGTTGCGACCGTCGCGGGGCCAATGATAGGACCGAGCGGTCAATTTTGAAAGATCGACAGGACGATTGCATGTGGATTCGATTGCGCATCTTCTGCGAGGTACACAAGATGGCAGGTGTCTTTTCAAAAACCATGCGCTTGGTTCAAAGCACTATCTCAGGCCAGATACACTTTGCATTGTCAATAAATGTTGGTACACACTTGACAACTTGGCGGTCGTGCTTGAAAGAGAATATTCGGAAACGCCTGGAGGTCAAGTACGGTGTGCCTCCACTTCGATACCAGTACAGGAGGAAGGCGATCCTCGGCTTGTGTCTACTTGGTGCTTCTCGGCAGTTGGAGAAACTACTGGCGCTGCATTGCCTTCCAAATGGGAACTGGGAGGAAATGAATCAGGTTGAAATCTGGGCCCCCGAAGCCAGCATTGTCGATAAGGATCACATTGCAGAGGTCCTGAGCTCTGGGTTGATATCTGCTACGGCTGCTGCCAAGTACACGGTGTACCCCCAGCATCGGTGGACCAAGGGCGACCGAGCACTCAGCGAGATTGCATTGCTCGAAGCATGCCACGGGCTCGCTTCGGCTACCTACCCATGGTTCGTAGAAAAGGTTTCAGGCAAGAAGTGTCGCCATGTCCGCGGTCCAACTGGAGCGCGCCATCTGGAGTTCCTGGCACTACCTGCACCACCCGACGCGCATGCCATGCCGCCCGATGTCCAAGAGGGTGCTGCCGCAGGTGGCCAAGGAGGCGGTGCCGATGATGGTGCAGGCGCCGATGGGCAGGGCCAAGAAGCTGGTCAATCGTCAGGTCCGCCATCTGCCCAAGACAATGAGAAACACCGTGATCACGCTGCGGGGTGGTTGGCCACATCGCCGCTGCCGCAGCTCATACTGGGCAGAGTTGCCATGGAACCCATGAGGCAGTATCTGAGTAACCAGCTTTACTTCGCGGGCCAGGAGTGGGAGAAAAAGCAACAGGTGGCAGAGGCGCGCGCAACTGAACACCATGCTCCAGCTGCGGGGTGGCTTACCAGGGGGTTCCGCTTGACCAACGCTGCGAGTGGAACGCTGGACAGCAAGTTCTTCGAGCAAACCGATGTGCTGCTGGTTGCAGCCCCAATCTTCCAGATACTCTTGCCTGTTCTGCACCAAGAGTTACCACCTCGGAGCTTGGCATTTCGCTTAATCTCTTCGGGCAGATGTTGGTTGCAGGAGCAGTTAGCTGACCAACACAAATCCCGCCCCATGTTGTTCTTCCACTGGATGGTGTCGGGAGAGGCGGAGACAGAGTTGAATGAGTGCCCTCGGTGTTTGTGGGGCCCTTTCGTGGAAGCTCTCGTTGACCGCCATCGTGCTGAAGGGGCCTCCTTAGACGGCCCTCGCGCAAGGGCTCGGATTATCCTATTGCTTCGGCTCGCAGAGGTGTGCATTTCCACAATCGAGGTTGGGCACGCCACAATTCGCAGGAGGGTGGAGGCGCAGCCGACCCAAACCCATGGCGTAGACATCGAGGCCCTCAGCGCCCAGCACGTAATCGGCAATGTGAGGAGGCGGCGGAGCTCGACGCAGATATTCAAGGATGATCCCTGCTCCACTGGCACCGAGGACGACGCGCCCGCAGATGGCGCGCCAGTTGAAGCGGACGCGGGTCGGACGACTAGGGGCGGAGGCCCTTGGAGGGCATTTGTGAGGCAAGGGTCTCTTGGAGGTACGGGCTTGGCTGACACGTCGGAGTTATCCGCTAGGTACCATGCCCTCGACGGGGAGGCGTTCCAGAATTTGGTGGAGATCGGCAAGGCTGCGACCGAGGTCTCGAGATCTGGTGGGAATCAACGCGGATCGAACTTCGGCCCCAAGAGCCGACAGGTCCAACAAGATGCGTCCCGACGTCGTCGGGAGGAGGTTGAAGCGTATCGAGGACAATGGGTGCTTCCAATCTTCTTCTGACTTAGCCGTTTTGGACACACTCGCTCAAAGAGCCATTGCAAGTGCATCTGCTGGGAGCAACACTATCGACTCGGCTTTCGCTTCCACGAAGTTGGTCAAGCGGCGCGCCAGAACAATCGAGAAGAGAACGGAGGCGGATGACGTCCAGTACATGAGGCGGTGGCACGCAGGACCAGGCCAAGCGATCGTCGCAGGCCTACTCGGTGATGTTCCCGGGCTGGCGAAGGTCTGCGACGCCATCATCTGCTTGCCAGACCGCATGCAGCACGTCGTCCGCTTCGACCCCGACCATTCGAATATTGAGAAGTTACTTGCATGGGCTGCAAGCCATCCTGGATGCAACAACCTCGCTTCGAACATATTCGAGGATTGGAAACGGAAACATCAACCAATCATGCATGATACGTGCCCTCGGGTCGTAGAGGAGAATAAAAGCAGTACGCAGAAACCTACGTGTTTTGCAGCAGGCGTTTGCCTATGTTCAGAGCACGGCTGCAAGTTGTATACCATGCGCAACAAGTTCCTGAGAGAGATGAAGAACATTTTCCAGCCGAAGACGGTGTACCGAGAAGCCTTGGTTGATAAACGGATCGTCTGTAAACTGCACGGCTACCTGCCACAAGCTGCCAACCCGTGGGAAGCGGCTGAGCGACTTGCCGACGGTCGGTCTGCAGATGCTGTCGATATCTGGGAATGACACCACATCGGCTCGCACACTTTCACGCCGTACCATTCGTGCTTTCATCCGCTGGGTCCTCGTCGCGAGGGCCACGCCGAGGGTCCTTGCGAGCCTGGTGAAGTGCAGCTCCAGGCGATTCGATGGACTGACAACCCAAACATTCCGCCCCCATGCGATGCAAATATACTATTGTTCGATATCGTTTAAACGGCGTGCCACGCCGCACGATTTTCAAATGCAGGATTTCTCTTGTGGGTGCCTGGGGCCCTGGGGTCCTCGAAAGTTCCACGGGGGCGTAAATGTGGGTGTCGGTCTGTTCGTGTCATAGGCGAGCCACGTGCGGCCTCTCACTGGTTACAAGTTTTTCAAGCGCATCGACCAGGCGTTTCGGTGGCACGTGCAGTTCCACTACATACTAGGGCACTCCAGGGCTGTAACAGATTATCGTGGAGGCGATGTGTCGGTTGTGCCTTTGAATGACACAGAGCATCTCTTCTGGGACCCCCACAACCGCAGGCCCACGGACCACGACGGCGGCGCCGACATGGACGCCGCCGACCTCGGCGCCATCGAGGACGGCGACGGGACCGACGAGGGCGGCCCAGCCGAGGCCGACGGCGACGACGGCGGCGACGCGATGGAGGACGACGACGACATTTTGGGCGGCCTCGACCACGTGGGCCCAGGACCGCAGGCAAACAACATCACACAATCACCATGTTTAATCAAAGAGGGTGTGCGGACGGGCGATGCGGGGAGGGGCAGGGGGGCGGGAAACGGGATGGCGACGAAGGGGGAGTAGAAGGAATGGCGGTGGAGGGAGGAGAGGATGACGAGGGAGGAGGGGCGAGGAGGAATGGAGTAGGGGATGAGCCAGGGTGGTCCTACTGGCGATGGTGATGATGGTGACGATGGTGATGTTGACGGTGACGATGACGACGACGACGATGACGATGATGATGATGATGAGGCTGATGATGATGCCGATGGTCAGGGTGATGATGACGATGATGATGGAAAGATGGAGGAGGGGGGGGGGAGGAGAGGAGAGGAGAGGACGCGGGGCGCTGTCTCTTCAAAACGAGGACCCAACACCACAGGATGGTTGGGAAACAATGTGCGGTGCCCACGCTGGCTAAGATATGAGAGCTCTCATGGGTCCATATTATACGGCCATGCATGGCACCAACGTGGGAAAGATCAGCGTAAGCATCATTAGTTTCGGCACACCCCTCACACGTGCCGTGGCCCCATAGGGAGCTCCACCGAATGCCCCAGTGGCAGGGCCCGCATGCCTCCCCACCACCCATTTCGGCACACCCCTCACACGTTTCGTGGCCTCATAGGAAGCTCCACCGAATGCCCCAATGCCAAGGCCCGCATGCCTCCCCACCACCCATTTCGGCCACGAGCCGTGTGACGGGTGTGCCGAAATTGGCGGGGGCAGCATGCGAACGCAACCACTGGGGCTTTCGGTGGAGCTCCATATGGTGCCATGAAACGTGTAAGGGGTGTGCCGAAATCAGTGGGTGTGTGAGAGGCATGCGAACGTAGCCACTGGGGCCTTCGTGGAACTCCCAATGGGTCCACGAAGCGTGTGAGGTGTGTGCCGAAATCTGTGTGGTGGGACATGCGGGTCCTGGCACTGGGGCCCTCGGTGGAGCTCCCTATGTGGCCACGAAACGTGCGAGGGGTGTGCCGACATGTATGGTGGGGAGGCATGCGGGCCCTGGCATTGGGGCCTTCGGTGGAGCTCCCTATGGGGCCACGAAACGTGTGAGGGGTGTGCCGAAATGGGTGGTGGGGGGGAATGCGGGCCCCTGCCACTGGGGCCTTCGGTGGAGCGCCCTATGGGGCCACGAAACGTATGAGGGGTGTGCCGAAATGGGTGGTGGTGAGGCATGCGGGCCCTGGCACTGGGGCCTTCGGTGGAGCTCCCTATGGGGCCACGAAACGTGAGGGGTGTGCCGAAATGTGTGGTGGGGAGGCATGCGGGCCCTGGCACTTAGACCTTCGGTGGAGCTCCCCATGTGGCCACGAAGCGCGTGGTGGGTGTGCCGAAATGGGTGGTGGGGAGGCATGCGGGCCCTGGCACTGGGGCCTTCGGTGGAGCTCCCCATGGGGTACGAAACGTTTGAGGCGTGTGCCGAAATGTGTAGTGGGGAGGAATGCGGGCCCTGGCACTGGGGCCTTCGGTGGAACTCCCAATGGGGCCACGAAGCGTGTGAGGGGCGTGCCGAAATGGGTGGTGGGGAAGCATGCGGGCCCTGGCAATGGGGCCTTCGGTGGAGCTCCCTATTGGGCCACGAAGCGTGCGAGGGGTGTGCCAGGCCGAAATGTGTGGTGGGGAGGCATGCGGGCCCTGCCACTGGGGCCTTCGGTGGAGCCCCATATGGGGCCACGACGCGTGCGAGGGGTGTGCCGACATGTATGGCGGGGAGGCATGCGGGCCCTGGCATTGGGCCCTTCGGTGGAACTCCCTATGAGGCCACGAAGCGTGTGAGGTGTGTGCCGAAATGGGTGGTGGGGAGGCATGCTGACCCTGGCACTGGTGCTGTCGGTGGGGCCCCCTTTGGGGCCACGAAACGTGTGAGGTGTGTGCCGAAATGGGTGGTGGGGAAGCATGCCCTGGCATTGGGGCCTTCGGTGGAACTCCCAATGGGGCCACGAAACGTATGAGGGGTGTGCCGAAATGGGTGGTGGGGACGCATGCGGGCCCTGGCACTGGTGCCTTCGGTGGAGCCCCCTATGGGGCCACGAAGCGTGTGAGGGGTGTGCCGAAATGGGTGTTTGGGAGGCATGCGGGCCCTGGCACTGGGGCCTTCGGTGGGATTCCCTATGAGGCCACGAACGTGTGAGGGGTGTGCCGAAATGTGTGGTGGGAAGGCACGTGGGCCCTGGCACTGGGGCCTTCGGTGGAGCCCCGTGTGGGGCCACGAAACGTGTGAGGGGTGTGCCGAAATGGGCGGTGGGGAAGCATGCGGGCCCTGGCACTGGAGCCTTCGGTGGAGCTCCTTATGGGGCCACGAAACGTGTGAGGGTGTGCCCATCGGGAGTTCCACCAAAGGCGCAAGTGGCAGGGTTCGCATGCGTCCGCGCCACCCATGTCGACACACCGTTGACACGCTTCGTAGCCCCATAGGGAGCTCCAATCAAGGCCCCACTGACCACGTTCGCATGCTCATCCCCGCCCACCGCATGCCCATGTCGGCACTCCCCTCACACGGTTCGTGACCCCATAGCGAGCTCCACCGAAAGCGGTGCCCACAATGCGGTACTCGCAACTGCATATGGTTGGGTCCTTCGTCAGGCTAGTTTTCTTGCAAGTTGCAATATCTGATGTGTTAGCTATGTGGCGCCAGCTATGTGGTGCAATGTATGCGGTTGGAGCTAACGCACTCATATGTGTGGTGCGATCTATGTGTTGCAAGCTATATTGTGGATTTTATGTGGTGCAATCTGCGTGGCGCAAGCTAGGTAATACAAATCTATGTGGCAACGATTGCGCCGCAATCGATTGCCACCACTGGCAACTGAGTGTAATGTAAACGATTGTATTGCAACCGATCGGGTTGCAACTTGTTGGTAACCAGCTGTATTCGATTGCAGCTGATTGGATTTCAATATCGTGGACCCCATCCACATCCGCAAAACGATCGAATCGTGTTCGTCCGCTCGGTTGTTCCTGGTTTCGGGCGGTCCAGTTGTAAGGTCTCGCCATTCGGGTCTCGCCCATAGGGTTTCGCCCATGCGGCCGCCCTTGTAGGTTACCACTTCTGCGGCTTTGCAAATAAATCTCCGCCTAAAGGGCACAGCAATGAATGCTTCTCCCGATGTCGTCACCATTGTATTGTCTCGCCCGTAGGAGGCCGTTCGTTGGTTCCCACCCATAGGGCCTATGGCTCAGCGCGTTGGGTCTTTCCATCAGGCCCCGCTTAGATGTCTCGCCCATAGGTTAAGCTCACAATTTCCAGCCGATGACCCATGGCGCGTCGGGTTCAAATGTGAGAGCGTGCCCAAGGGAACATCTTTTCAGTTCGGTCGCGTTGGTAGCACCAATCGAGTGCGACCCGACGTCGAGCTTCGCACTTTGCACTGTATGCAAATAATCTAAGGGCCTAAATACAGTATAGCCATTGGTGCCCCGAGCTGTCATAGCCAGTTTTGTGATTCGCTTTAGCTGCTCCCCAGGCGACCCTGCTGGTGATCTTGGGCCTCTTGCCGCTGCGGACGGTGGCTACGAGGAGGGCCCAGAGGAGGGCGACTGTGATGATTCCGATATGGCTGCTGCATTAGCTTGCGCGAAGACCAACGCTTTGAATACGGTTGTAATGCCATGTGGTGGATTCATTTCTTATTACAAGAGCGGTAATTTCCAAGCTACGTGTTGTAGGCACTACGAGAAGGGAGAGAGGAGGTGCCGCTTGACGCGGACATCCAATGCATCTGACACTAAAGAGTCGCAGGGAAGACCCCTGGGCCTCCTCGCTGCTTGGGTAGAGATGCACGACTGTGGAGAGTCAGCAGCCGACCACCATGATGCCTTCAACATGGCATTGATCTCCGACTACAGCAACAGAAAGAGGTTCAGAGATTTGTTGCGTGAACAAGACGGGTCGCTGGGCCTTCTCGCCAGGGAGAGGAGGCGACGGAAGGGCGAGGGCGAAGAGCCGCCCGATGCTCCATAGGATATGAGTTGCTTGCAGTGTGATGATGTTTGGTTGTTGCCGATCGTGTTGGCACATGTCACATGATGTCCAAAATATCATAGTTTCTCTTCCTACCCCTTCTCATTCATCCCGAGGGCGGGGCGTGTGGGGCCCCCGCGAATGGGAGCGACCGCGGGCGGGTAGTTGCGAACCCAGCCCCCACCAGCCCCCGCAAGGGGGTGTGGGCAGGATTGGGGTCGCGACCACCCCGCGTGGGAGCCCTCAATCGCGGACCCACCAAAGTCTTCGGCCGTTCCCACGAACCGTTCCAGTTCAGTTCCAAGTGCGATTCAGCTCCAGCTCGAGCCCAGCTCCAGCTGAACATCCAGCTCCTGCCCAGCTCAAGCTGCAGTTGTGCTGTGTCTTTCGGTTCCACATGTTGCCCTGGTCAGCTCTAGTTGCACATCCAGCCTTAGCTCCAGCCTGAGCCCAGCTCCAGCTCAAGCTGCCAGGCCGAACGATACTTTCAGCCCCTCCTAGAGCTCTAGAAAGTGATGACGGGCGACGGGGGGAGGAGGATAAACATTGGGGAGGGGGGGGGGGGCACGGGCCAGGACGATGAGCACTACGACGACAACATTCCGTTGGGAAGACCGTTGGGACTCCTGGCTGCCTGGGGCGGGCCGTCGGAAGACTGATGGCCCGCGCCAAGCAGCCAGTCGCCATGCTGCCTTCAATATGACATTAATCTGTCAACACACCATCAAAACACATTGCAGATCGCTTACTGTGAAGAGGCATTCGGCCTTCTCGCCAGGGAGAGGTGACGATCTCGCGGCGACGGTGAAGGGCCGCCCGAGGACCAATAGTATTTGCATTGTGCTGGCGGCTAAGGGTTGTTGTTGCTCGCGCTGCGTTCATGTCACAGTATGTCCAGATATAATGGTGTCACTTCCTCCTCCTCCTCCTCCTCCTGATTCATCCTCCGAGGGCGGGGCGTGCGGGGGTCCACGAGGGGGCCCCCACGGGCGGGTGATCTCGGCCCATACCCCCCCGCCCACCACCCTTAGCCCACGCATGCGGTGGGAGGGGTGGCGTGGTGGGTGGGGGGTAGGTGGGTCGTGATTGCCCGTCCGAACCATCATTCGCATACCCATCCCCAAATGTGTTCGGCGTTTACCCGCCCCCAAGGCATCGTGCCAGCCCAGCTCCAGCTCCAACTCAGCTCCATCTCGAGCCCAACACCAGCTGAAAATTCAGATCCAGCTCAGCTCAAGCTGCATGTCTGCTGGGTCTTCTAGCTTCAGCTGCTGCTCTAATCATGCTCATTTACGCATCCAGCCCCAGCTCCAGCTTAAGCCCAGCTCCAGCTGCAGCTCACGTAGGGCCTAGCCGAGCTCCGGCTTCAGCCCCTGCTCCAGCTCCAGAAGGGGTGGATGGGCGACGGGGGGTTTGCTGCCAAGTATCTAGTGCGCGCGCAATCCCGCCTCCGTGCCTTGGTCATTGGTCTGCGGGCTCTTGTAGGTGTGCATGGGTCTCGTGGTATGAGATCGTTGGTGCTTGGGGTTGCGGGTTAGAAGCTACATGTTTCAAGTGGTACTTGGGTGCCCTTTTGGGCCTCCTGGGTGCCGAGCCTTTTGGGGGCTCCTTGAGGGCCTCTTGGGGGACTCTTGGGGGCCTCTTGGGCGGCTCTTGGGGCCCTTTGGTGCCGTCTTGGGGCGGAAGGCTCGGATTGTCGGTTCGCGCTCCCCCTGTTGGGCCCCTCTTGGGGCCGTCTTGGGGCCCTCTTGGGCTGGGGCCCTCTTGGGCTGTCTTGGGGTCTTCTTGGGCCGTCTTGGGCACCTCTTGGGGGCATCTTGGGCCGTCTTGGGGCGGTCTTGGGGGGCTCTTGGGCCGTTTTCAACACAGTGAAGGCCGAAAAGTCGTATGTGATAAAAATATACGTTTGCCTATAGGAATTAGACGATTGTTGCCTCTTGGGCCCCTCTTGGGAGTGCTGTTTGAGGTCCTTTGGGTCGTCATGGACGCTTCTTGTGCCGTCTTGGGCCATCTTGGGCATTTTTGGCCCGATCTGTGGGCGACTCGGGGCCCCCTTGGGCCGTCTTGGGGGCTGCTTGGGGCCCTCGTGTCCCGTTTTGGCACCCTCTTGGGTCCGAAAAAGTAAGGCGGGGAGCAGCGACACACCCTGGGAACATTGTGAATTTGGGGTACTGGTCCCTTAAAGACTCTTCAAGAACGAGGGATGATGAGGCACACGGCCTGGGGACACACCTACTCGGCGCCCGAGGGCACGGTGGCGGATGTTTTGGGGACCACGAGGTATTTAATGATTAACACGACGCAACGTCTATAGAACACAAAGGAAGTACAATCAGTGTTTGACAGATGCAGTGGTGCAAGCACTGTTTGGGTTGCCCAATTGCAGGTTTCCCTGTACTACACTTGTCATACCACCATTTCAGTATGACGGTGCACAAGCTTAATGTGTATATATTGTCTTGGGGCCCTCTTGGGCTGGGGCCCTCTTGGGCCGTCTTGGGGTCTTCTTGGGCCGTCTTGGGCACCTGTTGGGGGCATCTTGGGCCGTCTGGGGCGGTCTTGGGGGGCTCTTGGACCGTTTTCAACGCAGTGAAGGCAGACAAGTCGTATGTGGTAAAAATACACGTTTGCCTATAGGAATTAAACGATTGTTGCCTCTTGGGCCCCTCTTGGGAGTGCTGTTTGAAGCCTTTTGGGTCGTCATGGGCGCTTCTTGCGCCGTCTTGGGGCCATCTTTGGCATTTTGGCCCAATCTGTGGGCGACTCGGGGCCCTCTTGGGCCGTCTTGGGGACTGCTTGGGGCCCTCGTTGCCCGTTTTGGCACCCTCTTGGGTCCGAAAAAGTAACGCGGGGAGCAGCGACAAGCCCTGGGAGTTTTGTGAATTTGGGGTCCTGGTCCCTTAAAGACTCTTCAAGAACGAGTGATGGTGAGGCACACGGCCTGGGGACACACCAACTTGGTGCCCGAGGGCACGGTGGCGGATGCTTTGGGAACCACGAGGTATATAATGATTAACGCGACGCAACGTCTATGGATCACAAAGGAAGTATACTCAGTGTTTGACAGATGCAGTTGTGCAAGAATTGTTTGGGTTGCCCAATTGAAGGTTTCACTGTACCACACTTGCCATACCACCATTTCAGTATGATGGTGCACAAGCTTAATGTGTATGAAGAACAAATCGAAGTCATCCCTGGCGCACACATTCAACCTGAGCAAACACATAACTTCTGCCCTCCCGCCTGCCTGGCCGAAATACTCATTTCACATGCGCCTGTCTGCCTGCTATGAGCAGTACCACATCGGACAAACAAATTTTTTTACATGACACTTTCATTGAACACGGCTGGCCGTTTCCTTCCGTCCTCCCATTTCTATCCCTCATTGCCTCTGCCCGCCCACCTCCCCCCCTCCCTTCGCTTTCTTCCTCGTCGTCGCTCCCCTCGCCCTCCCCCCTCGTCCCAACACCTTTTCTGGTTTCCATTTCACCACCCTCTCCATCCTTTCGCCCCCGCCTCCGCCCGCCTCCTTGCCTCGTTCCTTCGCTGCCTCGCCCCGTCCACGCCGCCCTTTTCCGTGCAGCCTTCGGCCTTGTCTTTCTCACCCTCCCTTTGTTCGAAAACATTTCGGGTTGTTGCGTCATCGTTTCATGGTCGTGACAAGCAAATCATGACCGCACTTGAACTACTCTGGTTGCGCGCGCGCCGCCTCGTGATAGGTTCCAAACAACTCCGGTGTTCCGGTCGTTTTTTGTAACAACTAAAAAACAACTCGAACAACTCCAAAACAACTTCAAAACAACTTCAAAACAACTCTAACAACTCCAAAACAACTGTTGTTTGAAGTGCCCGTCATCGACTTTGCGCGTCCGCGGTCGCGCAACTACTCTAGGTCGTCGGTTTGCGCGCGGTCGGTGTCTTCAAGTGGTTCCGTTTTGCTTCTGCGTCCTTCCTTGGTGTTGTGGTGTAGGGCGTGTGAGGTGAGGCGGTGGTGGCGGCGGCGGGGGAGGGGGGGGGTGGCTTGGGTGCGCGCCAGCAGATGTGCGGTGTCAGGGTTTCAATTACCGCGCGCGCTAAGTACCCCCTGCACACAGAACAAACACACACACACACACCGCGCGCCCGCGTGCGCTAAGTACCCCCCCCCCAAAAAAAAAAATGCGGCCGCGCGCGAAAAGTACCCCCCCCCCAACACCGTCGTCATTTCCGCATATAGAATCGCGAAGGGGGCTTGGCCGCGCGCATTACGCATTCCCCCCCCCTCCCGCGCGGCCCCCCTCTGCTCGCATAAGGAGCCCCACCGAAGGCCCCAACGGCGGGGCTCGCATGGCGGGCCCGCTCTATTCCAGCACACCCCTTTGCTGGGGCCTGAGCACCTGCAGGGTTCGCATGGTGGCCCAGCCCCGTCATCGTGGTTCCTTGTGGGTTTCCGCCGAAGGCACCACAGCCCCTCGACAGGATCGTTGCCCCACAGGAGCCTGGAGGATTCGCATGGCCACACAGGGGGCATCATGGGGACCCCACAGGGAGGGCATAGGGATCGTCGCCTCTTGCGGGGGTCCTTAAGGGTTCGCGTGGCCCCACAAGGAGTCCAGGGTTACGGGGTATCCTTCGGGGTCCACAGGGGCCCAGAGGGTCGGCAGAGTGGGCCCACAGGGCCACATAAGAGGTCCCATAGGAAGTCCATGCGGGGTCCAAAGGGGGCCTAGGGTTTGCGTGTACCCACAGGTGGTCCATAGGGTTGGCGTGGCCCCACAGGGGCCCTGAACCATAAGGTTCGCGCGGCCCCATATAGGGTCCCTCGCCCAGAGGGCATGGCTCGTTACGGCTGATGTTGCATCCAGAGGGCATGGCTCAAGCCTCAAGCCATTAGGCTGAAGTTCGGTAGCCATTTGGGTTTGGGCTCAAGCCGTTAGGTTGAAGTTCGGCAGCCAGTTTCGTATTTCTCTCTCAGGCACTCCAGGTTCAATGCCGCCCAAGCGGCAGAGGAATCCTCACCTGATGCAGCCTCGGCCCCTTGCAACGGCTCTCATTCGAGAAGAGCGAAAGAATGATCGACTCCGTGAGACCAACTCCGCACTTCGGGCCGAGCTCCGCGTGGTGAAGCAGACCGTGAAGCGCCAGCAGACTCTCGTCGAGAATTTCAACAGGGCGGCGGTGAGGAATGACGCGGCGGCTTCAGGCGCCTGTGATTAACGCGGCCGTCCGTCAGTGGATGGCGAACAGGGCGAATGCGCAGAGGGCAGCTCAGCAACAAGCAGGACCAGCTCAGCCAGCACCACAGCACCACCAGCAGGTGCCGCCCTTGCAGGCGCAGTTGCGCGCGCAAGCGCGCGCGGCGGTTGACGTTGCCCCACCCGTTCATCGCGGCCGTCACGGTGCCACCGACGCCCCGATTCCCGCGAACTACATCCCCGCAGCCGATCGGCCCGACAACGTCGAGATTGTCGAGATGCGCGATTGAGTCCGTGTCCATGTCCTTTTTTGTTCAGCATTGCACACGTGCTCAGCCTGTTACAGTAGCAACAGTAACGATTGCTAGGGCTGCCGTGGAGATAGTCGGACGATAGCCCGACAGATTCCCGAGTTTCGCTTTGCCAAACTTGTTACAATAGCACCAGTAAAAGGTTGCTACGGAAAAACAGACATTGCGGTCACCTGGCGTAACATTGCATACGCGATTGGTGGCATCATTGTTGTGCGCAAGCGCAATCCCGCCAGCGTGCCTGGGTTATGGGTATGAGATGTGTGCGGTGGTCGGTGGGCTCTGTTGGGGGGCTTCTCGCGGGCCTCTTGGAGGCGGTTTCGAAGCCTGTTGGGGGCTGTTTTAGGGTCTCTTGGGGGCCTCTTGAGGGCCTCTTGGGGCCTTGAGGGCCTCTTGGGGCCTCATGGGGCCATCTTGGGGCGGAAGGCTCTGATTGTCGGCTCGGGCTCCCCCTCTTGGGCCCCTCTTTGGGCCGTCTTGGGGCCCTCTTGGGCCGTCTTGGGGGCACCTTGGGGGCCTCTTGGCGCTCTCCTGGGCAGTCTTGGCCGCCTCTTGGGAGCCTCTTGGGCCGTCTTGGGGCGGTATTGGGGGGGGGGTCTTGCATCGTCTTCAACGCCTGGAGGGCCGAAAAGTCGTAAATGATGAAAATATGGGCTCGCGCATAGGAATTAAATCATTGTGGCCTCCTGGGCCAATTGGGCCCTTGGGCCCCTCTTGGGAGAGTTGTTTGAAGGCCTATTTCGCCGCCTTGGAGGCTTCTTGGGCCGTCTTGGTGCCATCTTGGGTGTCTTGGGAATCTTTGGGCGACTCGGGGCCCTCTTGGGCCGTCTTGGGGGCTGCTTGGGCCCCCCCTGCTCCGTTTGGGGGCCCTCTTAGGCCCCAACAAGTCACGCGGGGAGCTGCGCCAAAGCCCAGGGGTCACGCGGAAACGCCAAGAGATTTGCGAGCGAGGGGTGCTGGTCCCTTAGGGACTCCTCAAGATTGAGGCCTGAGGCTCATGGGGTGGGGCACACGACCTGAGGGCATGTCCATCCGTGCCCGATGCACAGTGACGGACGAGGGGGTGATGTGGCATGGGGTGCGTCGTGATGTGATCCCCGTCCGAGTTCTCACGTAAGCCTCATCCTCCTAAGCTTCGTCCTAAGCCTCCTCCTGGATCCCATGCCCCCCCCCCTGGGTATCCTAATCACTTCTGCTCTTCCTCCTTAGGTTAAGCCTCCTCTCAGCCATCCCCACCACCCTACCATCCATCCCCGTATCCCCCTCACCTCCTCCCCTCCTTCCACCATCCGCCACACTCATCGCCATTATCATCGCCATCATCACCGTCGTCATCATCATCATCATCCTCATCATCATCACCCTTCGGCTCTTAACAGCCTTAGGGCGCTCGGCAGCGCCCCCTGCCTCGCCGCGGCCGCCACGGCGGCGGCGCCTCGGCCACTCGCGCCTTTGCTCGAGGCCCTGCGGCCGTATGGGCGGCGAGAGGGGAGGACGCCAACCCGTACTTCGCCCCAGGCGATTGGCGGCCTGGGGCCGTCGGGGGGCTCGGCCTGCCCAATCTCACTGGGGATCGCCTCGGTCGGTGGGCCGCTTGGGTCCGCAAGGACTTCGAAAGGGAGGGCGGGTTCGCCGAAGAGCAGTGGACAGGGCGGCTGCGAAGGCAGCCGCGCGTGCCCGTGGTGCCTGCAGGCACCAGAGAAGGCCAGCGGGAGTGGTGGGCCCCCTGGTGGGTCGAATTGCCGCTGGTTCAAAACCAGCCGTGCGACGCGTGGTGGTGGCCCGCGAATCGGGCACGAGGCGCGCCCGCGGTGTGGTTCGCGCCGTCCTGGTGCGGCGCGTCGCACAGCGCCGACGACCCGCAGTCTGTGGGCATGGTCTGGCAGGGCCACGTGGGGGCCGCGCAGTGCCCCTGGGGGTTATCACACCATTTTCAAGAGAAAGCTTGTTTTGCCATTGAGGGCCCATCCACGTCGCAACGCATTCCTCCCAGGTACATTGTGTACGACACGCTCTTCCACGAGGGGGTCTTGGCGGCGCGCGGCGCCTGAGGACCGCCGCTTCCCAAAGGCAGCCAAACAAGCGCCATCATCACCACCTTCCCCCCTCCATGGTCCCTCCCTCCCACCCTCCTCCCCCCTCCTCTTCCCCCTTCCCCTCGCTCCTCCCCCTACGCCCTCCTCCTCCTCCTCCTCCTCCGCAAGCGGGCTCAATGTGCCATTTGGTCACCTCTCTGCCATCCTAGCGCGGCCTCCTGCGCCAGCGCCGACGTGTGTGTTCGTGGGGTGCTTTCCCATGAGCACATGAGAGGTTCTTACGCGCCCATGCCACTGGGGCATCCGGTGGGGCCCCCTATGGGGCCACGAAACGTGTGAGGGGTGTGCCGAGATGGGTGGTGGGGAGGCATGCGGGCCCTGGCACTGGGGCCTTCGGTGGAGCTCCCTATGGGGCCACGAAAAGTGTGAGGGGTATGCCGAAATGGGTGGTGGGGAGGCATGCTGGCCCTGGCACTTGGAGATTCGGTGGGGCTCACCATGGGGCCGTGAAGCGTGTGAGGGGTGTGCCGAAATGGGTGGTGGGGATGCATGCGGGCCTTGCCACTGGTGCCTTCGGTGGGGCTCCCTATGGGGCTACGAAACGTGTGAGGGGTGTGCCGAACTGGGTGGTGGGGGGGCATGCGGGCCTTGGCACTGGGGCCTTAGGTGGAACTCCCTATGGGGCCACGAAACGTGTGAAGGGTGTGCCGACATGGGTGGTGGGGGGGCATGCTGGCCCTTAGCACTTGGGCCTTCGGTGGGGCTCCCTATGGGGCCACGAAACGTGTGGGGGGTGTGCCGAAATGTGTGGTGGGGAGGCATGCGGGCCCTGGCACTGGGGCCTTCGGTGGAGCTCCCTATGGGGCCACGAAACGTCGAAATGGGTGGTGGGGAGGCATGCTGGCCCTGGCACTTGGAGATTCGGTGGGGCTCACCATGGGGCCGTGAAGCGTGTGAGGGGTGTGCCGAAATGGGTGGTGGGGATGCATGCGGGCCTTGCCACTGGTGCCTTCGGTGGAGCTCCCTATGGGGCCACGAAAAGTGTGGGGGGTGTGCCGAAATGAGTGGTGGGGAGGCATGCGGGCCTTGGCACTGGGGCCTTCGGTGGAGGTCCCCATGGGGCCACGAAACGTGTGAGGGGTGTGCCGAAATGGGTGGTGGGGAGGCATGCGGGCCCTGGCACTGGGGCCTTCGGTGGAGCTCCCTATGGAGCCGCGAAGCGTATGAGGGGTGTGCTGAAATGGGTGGTGGGGAAGCATGCGGGCCCTGGCACTGGGGCCTTCGGTCGAGCTCCCCATGGGGCCACGAAACGTGTGAGGGGTGTGCCGAAACGGGTGGTGGGGAGGCATGCGGGCCCTGGCATTGGGGCCTTCGGTGGAGCTCCCCGTGGGGCCACGAAAAGTGTGATGGGTGTGCCGAAATGGGCGGTGGGGAGGCATGCGGGCCCTGGCACGTAGAGCTTCGGTGGGGCTCCCTATGGGGCCACGAAGCGTGTGAGGGGTGTGCAGAAATGAGTGGTGGGGAGGCATGCGGGCCCTGGCACTGGAGCCTTCGGTGGAGCTCCTTATGGGGCCACGAAACGTGTAAGGGGTGTGCCGAAATGGGTGGTGGGGAGGCATGCGGGCCCTGGCACTGGAGCCTTCGGTGGAGCTCCCTATGGGGCCACGAAACGTGTGAGGGGTGTGCCGAAATGAGTGGTGGGGGGGCATGCGGGCCCTGGCATTGGGGCCTTCGGTGGAGCTCCCTATGGGGCCACGAAACGTGTGGGGGGTGTGCCGAATGGGTGGTGGGGGGGCATGCGGGCCCTGGCACTGGGGCCTTCGGTGGAGCTCCCTATGGGGCCACGAAACGTGTGAGGGGTGTGCCGAAATGTGTGGTGGGGAGGCATGCGGGCCCTGGCATTGGGCCTTCGGTGGAGCTCCCTATGGGGCCACGAAACGTGTGGGGGGTGTGCCGAAATGAGTGGTGGAGGCATGCGGGCCCTGGCCACTGGGGCCTTAGTGGAGCTCCCATGGGGCCACGAAACGTGTGAGGGGTGTGCCGAAACGGGTGGTGGGGAGGCATGCGGGCCCTGGCACTGGGGCCTTCGGTGGAGCTCCCTATGGGGCCACGAAAAGTGTGGGGGGTGTGCCGAAATGAGTGGTGGGGAGGCATGCGGGCCTTGGCACTGGGGCCTTCGGTGGAGGTCCCCATGGGGCCACGAAACGTGTGAGGGGTGTGCCGAAATGGGTGGTGGGGAGGCATGCGGGCCCTGGCACTCGGGCCTTCGGTGGAGCTCCCTCTGGGGCCACGAAACGTGTGAGGGGTGTGCCGAAATGGGTGGTGGGGAGGCATGCTGGCCTTGCCACTGGCGCCTTCGGTGGAGCTCCCTATGGGGCCACGAAACGTGTGAGGGGTGTGCCGAAATGGGTGGTGGGGAAGCATGCGGGCCCTGGCATTGGAGCCTTCGGTGGAGCTCCCTATGGGGCCACGAAGCGTGTGAGGGGTGTGCCGATTTGGGTGGTGGGGAGGCATGCTGGCCCTGGCACTGGGGCCTTCGGTGGAGCTCCCTATGGGGCCACGAAACGTGTGAGGGGTGTGCCGAAATGCATCGTGTGGTGTTGGGTCCTCGTTTTGAAGAGACAGCGCCCCGCGTCTCCTCTCCTCTCCTCTCCTCCTCCCCCTCCTCCCTCTTCCCATCATCATCATCATCACCATCGTCATCATCATCCTGACCATCGGCATCATCACCATCATCATCATCATCATCATCGTCGTCGTCGTCGTCATCGTCACCATCAACATCACCATCGTCACCATCATCGCCATCGCCATTCGTTTCGGCACACCCCTCACACGTTTCGTGGCCCCATCGGGAGGGAGAATGGAAAAACAAACACAACAAACGAGCACAAAAAAAGGCGGGGCTGCCGGGGCCCCCGGGCTCCCGGGGCTCAGGCGGCCCCCTGGCCCCGATCTGTAGTGCTTGCCGAACATGCAGATTTGTGGCTCCATCAGTGTATCGTGGGACTATAATATAGGTCTATAGTAGGGTTTCGTGGCCGCCGCGCAGGGTCATTATTGAAATTCCCAGGGGTCCAGGGCGCTCCGTGAGGGGGTCCGACTTGTTAAGGTATACATGCAGAACATACCTCCTGGATGTTGACACGGGACGCGCGTGTTCGTCTGATATGATCATAGGGTTTCTTTTCGTTTCCAAATGGGGGTGCGTCCAGCGATTGTGAGGATCCTTCCTCGCGGACTCCACCACTATTCAGCACTTTTGGGTCGAGTCTCTGAGTCCCCACGACCGCCATCGCACACCGCATCCAACAGTTGTTGCGTGGTGTCCCGCTGGCGGCATGTCCGCCAGGATTGCGCCGAGCAGCCTCGGCGGTCGCGGCGGTGGCAAGCGCAAGGAGCCCGCAGGCCAGCAGCCACCTGGCGGTGGAGCAGGCGGTGGGGCAGGCGGGTCGCACGGCAAGGCCCTGAAAAAGATGAAGGGCAACGTCCTGCAGCGCGGCCTCTGCGGCGCGCGGAGCGACGAGGACAGAACCGC
Source organism: Prorocentrum cordatum (assembly GCA_963575745.1). Lineage (NCBI taxonomy): Eukaryota > Dinophyceae > Prorocentrales > Prorocentraceae > Prorocentrum > Prorocentrum cordatum. The sequence continues at coordinate 336,566 of CAUYUJ010012336.1, read as the reverse complement.
GCGCGGGAAGGGGAGGGGAGGGGAAGGAGGAGTGGGAAGGGCAGGAGGAGGAGGAGGAGAAGGGGAAGGCGGGCGAGGAGGAGGAGGGGGAGGACGAGGCGGGCAGGGAGAGGTCCAGGAGGATGGGGGTCGGGAGAAGGGCGGGGGCGAGGGGCAGGGGGGCGCGGGGGTAGGGGGGGCCTCCTTCCTCCCCACCCCCCTCCTCCCCCTGTCACCTCATAACTCATGTCCGTCCCACCTCTTCCATGCTCCTTCTCCTCTTCCTCCTCTTCCTCCTCCTACCCCCACCCCTTCTCTCTCGTTGTCCTGTTCCTCTGCGGGTCCATCCTCCTCCCCACCTACTGCTCTTCAGCCCTCCTTCCCTCGTCCTCCTCCCTCACTCTCTCCTTTTTACGTCCTCCTTATCCTCCTCCACTTCCTCCCCCTCCTTATCTCCGTTACCCCCGCGCCGCCCCTCCTCAGGAAGGCGCGCGCTGGGCCGAGGAGCTGGAGAAGCCCGACAAGACCCGTGTGCCGCTGGAGGACAAGTGCTACAAGTGCAGGGAGTTCTCGATGGAGTGCGAGAGCGCGTTCGGCGATTGGGAGGCCCTCTGCAGCGCGAACGGCGCGGATCAGGCGGTGCAAAACGACGTGTCCGAGGGCTTGCAGGTGAAAGGGGGGCTCCACGGCCACGTTCATTCCATCCACCGAGGCATCGAGCATGCGGGCTGGCTCGAGGGTCTCGAAGGTCGTGACGATCATGAATGCCGCTGAGTTCAGGAGCCACTTCACGAAGGAGGCGAAGGGCGAGGCTGTGAAGAAATTGCCCTGGACGATGGTGCGCGTCTTCGGGTCGTTGTCGGGGCACAAAGAGAAGGTGTGGATTTTCGAGCACATGCCCGACTCGAAGTATCGGAGCTACGAAGTGTTCATCGAGGAGACGGAGACGATCACCACGCCGAACATGCAGCCCAGCAACCATTACTTCAAGTCCCAGCCAGGGCGAGTTGCCGAGAAGCAGTTGAAGGCGGAGCCTGGGGTGTACGACGCGAGCTGCATGATCCTCAACAGCCATGCCCTCGTGGGCATCGACGACCACCTCTTGTCCTGCGGGAGGCTTCGCCCAGGCTCCACCGCCGCGAGGCGAGCTGCGGCGCTGCAGCTGGTCCTCGGCTCAGTCACCCGACCGACACCTCTGCCCTCGCAGATGGGGCTGCCGTAGTGCAGCCAATTTACTGGTTGTGTGGTTCGTTGATTTTGCCCCCCCCCCCCCCCCCCCCCCCCGAACGGCCCGAGGGGCTGCCACTCGACGCCGTCGACTCGTCATCGGTCGTCTTTGGGGCCCTGGGGGCTCCGCATCGGCGTTGCACGATTCTCACGTTGGTGGCGGCGGTCTACGGCGGCCACGCATGCGAAGGCAAAGGAGTCGACCAGCAGGCTGCCGCTGGTGGCGGTGACCTTGGTGGAGCTGCTGGTGCTGCAGTGGAGGTGGACCCCGCCTCGGAGTCCAACTCGGATGACGATGGCCAAGAAGATGAGGATGAGGCCGATGCGGGCACCGTGGTCGACGCCTTCGCTACCCCGCCACCGCCCACGCTTGCTCGATCGGTGGCGCCTGCCGCGGCGACGCCCTCCGCCCGCAGCCGCCGCGGGAGCGGGAGGTTTGATGTCGCGGCGGCCCTCGGCGGCTCCCAGCAGCCCAGCCCTGGCGATGGTGGTGGAGCCTCGAGGTTAGGCGGGAGCGATGCAGGGTCTAACCCTGGCAGTCGGGGTAAGATCCAGGCCCCCAGGGGCGACATCACGACCATCGAGCTGGCAGACCTGTTGGCGCGGGCCAAGACGGACAGCTTGAACCTCTCCGCTGCGATGATGAAGGGCAGCGAGGGGGTCCAGCGTCACCACGCCGAGGTGGCCGAGAAGAAGCTTCGCGGCCTCGGCTGGGATGACCAGGCCAACTCCATCAAGAATCGGTTGACGGTGTTTCGCCAGGCGGCGGTTTTGCACACTGATCGGATCCACACCGTCGATCCTGATGACGTGAAGGCCGCTGTGAAGGCAATCACGGCTGCGAAGGTGGAGTTGCCGCAAGTCGTCTGCAAGGACTTGGTCTTGATCGAGCGCAACCGCATTGTGAAGACGTTCTGGGACAGCGATGACGGCTTTGATAAGCTCTTCAGTCTTTGCACAGCTTGGTCCACGTCTGTCGAGGTCGACCCCGTCCCGTTTGACCCCTACGCCCCGAAGTTGCTGAACCTCAACATGGACATTGAGAAGAAGCTCGAGGTCATGCAGGTCTCCTTGATCAACGTGATAATCCTGCCTGCGATTACCAAGGGTGCTGCGCATCGAGACGCGTTGCTCGGTGTCCTGACGAAGCTGAGCGGCGTCATGGAGCAGATTTCCGTGTCACACCTTGACGCCGACGAGGTGGAGGCTACGAAGATGTGCGAGTTTATCGATGTTGCGAAGTACTTGATGCAGCTGCTGCAGCCGTGGCTGCTCGTCTCGTCCGAGGCCGACCTGGAGCTCTACTCCCGCACGCTGGTCGACGGCACCATGCTCAAGGCCGTGGCAAGTGCTGTCGATTCTACACCGTACTACAGCGCGTTGCTCTCGGAGCTCACGCAGCCCAAGATGATCGTGGCCATGAAGGAGATGGCCCCCCATATGACGAAGATCGAAACCGACTTGGACGACTCTCCCATTGACGAGGTGTTGCCGCACTTGGCCCAAGCGTGCACGCTGCTGCACCGATTGACCGCTCGCTTTCCAGTCAGTGTCTTCAAGACGTTCGAGGGGCGCGTCCTGGCCAAGGGCCTTGAGCAGATCCAGGTGATGAGGAGCACCACCAGTGACAATGCCAATGCCATCACCTTGGATAAGTTGAACATCGCCAAGGATGCGTTTGAGGGGCTGGGCTCGGCCTTCCCGACAGACGCGCGCTGGCCAGAGGTGATTGGCGAGATCGTTGCGGTCAAGCAGAGCATCCAGCTCGGCGCCAACCGCGAGGACATCCAGAAAGCAGTCGACGGTGTTCTGAAGTCGGCAAACAAGGAGGCGGCCTTCTTGGCGCTGGCAGACAAGGTGAACGGGTCGATGGGTATGAAGATCGATGCGTCCGATGCTCGCGCTTATACCGATAGCTTATGCGAGATGACCGAGTACTTGACTAAGGAGGCCCCCGCACTTGATCCCACGGACATGGCACCTATTACGAAAATGGCTGAGAACCTGGACACGTTCGCGAGCTTCGTCTACAAGGGCCTGCCAGATGTGCCGCAGAAGATCAAGGATGTTGTCACGGCCCTCGGGGCATCGTTGAAGCTGGCGGCCGCGATCAGCGAAGCGAGGCACGCGTATTCCAACATCGCAAATGATGCTGCGTGCTCGAAGTTGATTCAGGCTACGTCCAGCCTCCATCGGAGCAAGCTGGACATCGATAAGATGATGCAGGGTGGCCTCGACGAGATGTGCGGCGTCCGTGGCTTTGCTTCTGGCCTTCTCGCGGTGGCTGATGACTCGGTGAAGATGAACGCGATGGAGTCACAGAAAGTTGTCATGACCGCCGTTGAGGGGGACGTCAGCTTCCTCACCCCGATTCGTTTCGGGATGAAGGGCAATGCGAAGTGGCTTGATGGTTGCCCCGCCAAGGCGGTGAAAACGTTCAAGGGTTTGCAGGGCCACTTCAAGGACACGCTCGGCCAGCTGAAGGAGGCGCCCGAGCTCGACATCCACATCGATGGATTGAACCAGGCCCCTTGGGCCAGGAAAGGGCCCCCTCGCCACACACCCCTCCATTCCTCTTCCTCCTTCTGCCCCTCCTGTCCCCTCCTCCGCCTCTCACCCTTCCCCCTCCTCCCCGAGGGGGAGGGGGGGGGGGAGGAGGAGGAGGATGAGGAGGAGGAGGAGAGTGGGGAAGGGGGGAGGAGAGTGAGGATGATAAGGAAACAGAAGGAGCGACGGTTGGAGGAAGAGGAAGAGCGACGGGGGGGGGGAGGGGGAGGAGGAGGAGGAGGAGGAGGAGGGGCGACGGGAGGAGGAGGAGGAGGAGGATGAGGAGGGCGAGTGAGCGAGTGACAGAGTGAGAGGGCGACGAAGATGCAAGAGGGGGTATGGGAAGGAGGAGGGAACAAGAAGATGGGGGCTGGGCAAATGCGATGACCAGCATGAGGAAGAGGAGGATGGGGAGGAGAAGGAGGAGGATGACGACGAGGAGAATGAGGAAGACGAAAAAGGGAGCGAGGGCGGGTTAGCAGGAGGGGGGGAGGGAGGAGGAGGAGGCAGGAGGAAGAGGGAGGGAGGGGGCGTGCGAGGCTGGATGGAGGGGGGAAGGGGGAGGAAGGAGGAGGAGGAGGCGGCGGAGGAGGTCACCCTCATCCTTCTCCTCATCCTCTCGTCGCTCGCTTGCCAGGCTCTCGGCAAGTGCAGCGGCATCGAGAAGATGTTTGGCCACGGCATGCCAGAGACAGCCGCGGTGAAGGAGCTCCGCGGCGACGCCCTGCAGGTGCAGGTGATCGGCCTCCTCTTCCACTACTTCGAGAGCTTGGCCAAGGACAAGGTCAAGCTCCGCACCAAGGTGCTCGACGCTCTCGGCAAGCTCACGTCCGCGGGCTTGAAGGCGAAGGTGGTGCTGCCCGATGTGCTCTGGCAGGCCACGGAGAAGGCCAAAGCGATGAAGTTCTAAAGGTTAGTCTTCGACGAAGTTGGTCGTCGGGCTGGAGTCTCCGACAGCGCAGGTCAGAATGACCACGCGCGTCGTCGGAGACGCACGCCCGATGGCCGATGTCGTCGAAGGCGGGTGCATCACCACGGTGAGCTTCGTCGTGCACACGTTGACGTGGCTCGCGCGGCGAGCCGAGCGGCCGCGCACGGCGGCCGCGAGCCGAGCGCGGCCGCAGCTCGGACAGGGGTGCCCGCTAGAGTCGGGCAGTCGCACGGTGGGGCGCGATCGGGGATGAACAAAAACCTTGCGGCAAGATGCGCAAGCGACGGCGGGAAGGAGGACGAGGAGGGAGGATGAGGAGGTGGGGAGAGGAGGAGGGAGGGTGAAGGGGTGGGGGGGGACCCGAGTGGGAAGAGTAAGAGTGGGAGGGTGGAGGGAACTGAGGGACAGGGGAGGGTGGGGACGGTGTTCTCTCCTCACCCCTCCTCCCCTTTCCTCCTCCTCTACTTTCCTTGCCCTCCTCCCCCTCCTCCTCCTCCTCCTTTCCCCCCCCCTCCTCCTCCTCCTCCTCCTCCTCCTCCTCCTCCTCCTCCTCCCCCTCCTCCTCCTCTTCTCCCCCTCCTCCCCCTCCTCATCTCCTCCTGCCCTCCTCCTCCTCCTCCTCATCCCTCTCCTTCCTCCTCTTTACTCTCGAGAAGAGTACGCCATTCCCCCGATCCCATCCGGCCTCCTGGTGGCCCTCTTGGGGCTTTTTCGGGCCACTTGGGGATTCTCTTGGGAATCCTGAGTCTGCTCTTTGGGGTTGTACGTGTGACTACGTGAACGTGCAAAGAACTATTCATCTACATGGCTTTTTGCAACTATATTGTTTTAAAGTTCGAACCACATTTTAAAGCACGTTGTGGGAAGGGCCCAAAACAACTCCACAACGACTCTGTGAACTACTTCCACAGAGGGGCTCTTGGAATAGCCTTTGTGAGGCAGCCAGCGTCACAACCCAAGAGCGCTTCGAGACGCCCCTGGAGGCCTTCACGAGGGCCCCAAGACGGCCCCAGACGGCCCAAGAGGGCCTCCGAAAAGGTCCAAGAGCGCTCCAAGACGTCCAAGATGGCCTCCTGACGGCCCAAGAGAGCTCGAACAAGGAAAAATCGTCCCAATCCTTAGGAGAGACTTGCACTTTTGCAATTCCCGCACTTTGCGTCCGCAACGCGTCCAAGACGGCCATACAGGCCCCCAAGATCGCCCCAAGACGCCCCAAGATGGCCTCCAGGGAGCCCCAGAACGGTCCCAGGCGGCCCCAGGACAGCCCAAGAGGCGCCCAGGACAGCCCAAGAGGGCTCGAAGAGCGGCCCAAGACGGGCCCGAGACAGCCCTAGAGGAGACCACCCTAAACAGCTTGACACGGCCCAAGAGGCGCCCAAGACGGACCCAAGAGGCCCAAAGGAGGCTTCCAAGTCCTTCCAAGAGACGTGCAAGAGGGCTCAGAAGCAAAATTAGTCCCACTCCCGAGGAAAGACGCACAATGTAACATAGATCGCCCCACCACGCCCTAAGAGGACTTCCAGGGGCCCCAGGACGGTTCAAGGCGGCCCCAGGACAGCCCAAGAGGCGCCCAGGACAGCCCAAGAGGGCGGCGCAAGACGGGCCCGAGGCAGCCCCAGAGGCGACCAAGACCGCCCTACATAAACGGCCTAAGACTTTGCAGCGATCCGTGTCCGACATCTCCCTCTCTTCCTCCACTGCTGCTGTACATGTTTCGTCCAAGATGTCTCGCCTCGCCGCCACCCTCCTGAGAAGCCGAAGGACCTCTGAGGGCGGTATGGGCAATGAGTGTTTCAAGTGAGAGGGTAGGGGTAGTCGGAATTTCAATCTCAGTAGGGTGTTTACCGAGACAGCGAGGCGAACGAATAGGCGATCTCGTTCGCTCTCCTCAGTACGCTGATGGACCATTTTCCACACAGCGCACAAAACTTGAGCCGAACAGTTCCGGGCGAAAACTTGCCTCGCAGGAGTGGCGTTGCCACCACCCCCGTGAGACTTCGCAGGAGTGGCGTTGCCACCACCCCCGCGACACTAAGACGGCGCACTGTGGCAATCTAAACGGTCGCCGCTCTGGTGTATTCAAGAGTCGATGCAACACAATGGCAGCACATGTATCACATGCGGTGGCGTCTACCCAGCCGGGACCTTCCGGTGTGAAATGTTCCCGGAGAGGCCTCCGGGAACATCAGAAAGCACAGGCGTGAAATGTTCCCGGAGAGGCCTCCGGGAACATCAAAAAGCACAGGCTCGGCAGAGCCGAAATTCGTGACATTTTCGTTGCCGTGAGCTGTTCTATCAGCTCTTCTCAGTCGGAACGAACAACTGCCGCCTGTATGGTATGGGAGAAACTCTGACATCCGAGGATGGGCTGGCATCCCCCAGCAACGCTACTGACAAAAGGGGGCGTGGCAAAAAGGGGGGGTGTCTTGAGCCACTGCTGACTACTCATGCCGATGCTATCCCGATGCTCCCCTGTCCCACGCTCCTCCTCTTCGGTCCTCCCGGCCAGGAGCGGCCGAAGCTTCGCGAGACAGATGGCTCGCAGGGGCAAGGGGGATCGGCAAAACACCAAAAAGAAATCGCGCAGCAACGGAAAACATGCAATGACGGAGCCAAAGCAAAAAATCGGCAATGGCCCCGGACTCGGGCGCGTGCACTCCCTGTGGCTGGTTCCTAACAGGAAGTCCAAAACCGAGATTAAACATAAATAGCAAAGGCGCTCCAGGATGCTCATTGATCCCCTCACCACGCAGGCGGCTGCAGGCGGCGCGCACCGGCAGCAGCCGCGGCACGGTCCAGCAGCTCGACGACCAGCTGCAGGCCGAAGTGGGCGCGGATGCGGCCCATCACGGCGGCAGCGAACACCTTGGTCAAGCCGTCGGCCCGCTGCTCCTCCGAGGACACCTTCTTGAGCAGCAGCGTTCCCATGCCTACCCGGCTGCGCAACGCTGCGGCTCGATTAGCAAGCGCACGCGTGCGCCAGCTGCCCTGCCCCTCGGCGATGAGGAGGCTGGCGGTGTTGTCACCCCAGAGCGTCGGCGTAGAGCCGCACGTGCCGACTGCGATGCTGGCCATGGTCGCCTCCGCGCCCTCCAGCATCGTGACACCCATGTTCAAGGCAGTGATCTCTGCCTCGGCGGTGCTGCGGGCCACCTGCGGTTGCTTCTGGCTCCGCCAGTCGATCAACGCGCCACCGCAGAACACCGCCACTCCCGTCTGAGCGGTCTCCACCTCGAAGCTGGCGTCTGCGAAGACGTCCAGGCTGAGGGAGGACAGCTTGGCGTAGCTGGCACTCGGGTCTTCTGGGCCCCAGCCGATCACCAGGGCGAACCCACGAGTGCCGATCAAGTACCGCAGAATGCGCTTGCCCAGCCGCAGCGCCCAGTCGGGATGGCTGCGGGCAAAGCTGCTGAGACGCGAGGTCGCGAAAGACACGTCGGGGCGCGACCTCGTAGCAAGCCAAAGCAAGCCTCCTGCCATCCGCTGGGCCGCGCGGACGGCTGCTGGGTCGGCGTCGCCCTCCTCCGGCGCGCGAGGAGGCGGAACGGGCTCGAGCGCGATGGTGTGCGTGCCGTTGGCGTCGCACAGGCCCCACTTGGCGAGCATGTCGTCCAGGTAGGGGCCCTGGTGCACAATCAGCTCGGACCCTCGCGCCTCGATCTCCAACCCCAGGTAGGTCACCTTCCCCGGCGCTTCCCAGCCGATCCGGCTCTGGACCGAGCATGTCCACGTAGCCTTCAGCAGCGACTCCAGCTCGTCCAACGCCCCGTCGGGCCCCAAGCAAAGGAAATCGTCGACGTAGACGAGAAGGAGGCCGAGCAAGAGGCGGTCCGACTCCAGCTTAGGCTCCGCCGCAGCGACCACCATCCAGACACTGGGGTCGCACCTGCTCTGGACCAGCTTCGCCGGCACGCCGTCGACCAAGAACTGCATTGCCCTCATTTCGTTGTCACGCTTGGCACCCCAAGCCCTGGGGGCAATCCGCAGACCATAGATCCCCTTGTTCGCAACCCAAAGCACGTCTGGTCCAACGAGGCCCAAATCGACGAAGAGCTTGGGAGGGCGAACAACGACGCGACCGGCCTCGGGGGGAAGAGGGGCATTGAGAAATGCCGTGCTCACGTCGAGAGCTTGGAGCTTCCACCTGCACCGAGCGGCCACAACCAGGGCCAAGCGCACGCTGGAGATCTCGACGTTCTGCGTGTAGACGACCTCGTCGGGCTGCTTTGCCTGGAAGTTCCCGCGCACCACGCCCCTGATCTTCTTCCTTCTCCTCTGCTGGGCGTCCCCTGGTTTGGGAGGCTTGATGCCGGCGACGACCTTCATCGGCAGGATCTCGCTGGCTCTCACTCCGCCGCGGTCCGCAGCGGGTAGCTCGTCGAACACCGCGCTCGACCTATAGCTGGACAGTTCGGCCGCCATCGCCTGGAACCACTCCTCCCTCTCGGCTCCCACGGCGCGCCGGAGCTCCAGGCCGGTCACGGGCTGCATCCCCGAGTCCTTGAGCACCTCGCGGAACTCGGGCAGAGACGCGTCGGCCATGCCGTCGTCGTCAGCATCGCTCCCAGCCGCGCGGGTCGCGGCGGCCACCGCCGGCGTCCACAGCAGCTCCTCCTGATGACCACTCGCACGCTGCGCGGTCGGCCCGAAGTCCACGAACCGCTCCCCCAGCGCCGAGGCCCTCGGAATCCTGATGTCCCCGGAGGCCTCTCCGGGAACATCTCGGGCCGGCTGCTTCTCGCGGTAGCGCCTCCTCTGCTGGCCTGCGGAAGCTGGCGCAACCGGGGCAGGGCCCCTCCTGCACGTATCATCGCGCTTGTGAGCCTGGTGGGCACCGTGGCACGCAGGGCAGGTGATCGCCCCGTCGGCTTGGTCGATCCGGAGCCCATCGCTGTCACCAGCGCCATTGTGACCTGCTGCGTGTTCCTCCTGGGCTCCTGCTGCATCCTCCTCCTGAGCTCCTGCTGCAACCTCCTCCTGAGCTCCTGCTGCAACCTCCTCCTGAGCTCCAGCTGCAGCCTCCTCCTGAGCTCCTGCTGCGTGACCTGGCTGCCGGGCGGATGCCGCTTCGCCGGAAGCGGCCGCAGCTGCGCCGCCTGACGACTCGACCAGCGAGCGGCGCGGCGGCGGCGGGTGCGGGATGAAGCTGGATGAGGTCTCGAACACCCACTTCGTCACGCCCAGCCTGGTCTGCTTGAACCCCACCAGCGCCGACTGCGACACGTAGTCGGCGATGCCCAAGAACACCCTGTCGGCGGCGCGAGGCGCGAAACCGAAGACCACTGGCTGCTTGATCTTCGCCGCAACCATGCTGCCGAAGGCTGGGCACGAGGTCGGGCGGCCCTGCGCCTCGCGCCTCTGCAGCGCGGCGGCGTGCTGCACCGCGGCGGGCCACAGCTGCTCGCGGTCGGCCGGCTCCAGCACGACCAACATGGCGCGAGCGCGCTGCTTGATGACCCCGATGCCCCTCTCAGCCCGTGCTGGTTACAAGGATCTCATGCCCTGCCAATCGCTCACGAACTCGAGGTCCCGAGAGCTCGCGAGCACCATCGGCATGTAATCGAAAGACGCACCGCGTCTGGAACTCCAAGCTCACCTCCGCAACGATGAGCTCGAGAGCCTTTCCCACCTCGTCGGCCGCCTTGGTCTGCAGCGGACGCGTGTAATACCATGTGCGGCGGCCCTTCGCCGCATCGCCTGGCAGGTCCACCAGCAGCTCCGCGGGCTCCTCGATGACCTCGCCGTCGAGACCACTTGGCACTGCTTCGAATGCCACCGCCTCGAAAATCGCCGCTCGCTGAGCGACCGCGCCCGCCGGCCCTCCGGTCGAACCCCCGGCGCTTCCGGGGTCGGCAAGGCCGTCCTCCTTGCCCACCTCCACCTTCGAGCTGTCCCGCGCGAAGCGCTCGTTCTTGACCGCAGCCTCCTGCTCGGCCACGGTGAAGACGGAGTAAGCGCACAGCAGGAAGAAGCGGGCCCGGCGAGGACTGTCCTCTTGCAGAGCCGACGGCCACCGTGCATACGGATGTGGACCAGAGATGTCCGCCGACATCTGCCCGCCTGGCCGCGTGCTGGCGTCTAGGCGCCAGTGGGGCCGATGCCGGCCAGCGGCTAGACGGCACTCCGCGCAGTCAGGGCGGAAGTGCGGATGCCCTGCAGCCCGGTGCTGCTCCAGGCTCTGCTGCACCACCGCGGCGCGGACGCAGTCCACGAACCTGGACGCGCCGATCTGCGCGCGGCGCAGGCGGCGCATGCCTCGGAGCACCTCGGCCTGCGCCTCCGAGATGAAGACCGAGCCGTCGCGGTCCACGACGAGCTCGAGGGCGCGGCCGCCGGGCAGCGAAATGGCCGCCCGAGCAGGGCCCCACAGCATGCTCAACTCCAGCTCGTGGACGTACACGGAGATGGGGAACAAGGCCTGCAGCAACGTCTACGACACGGCGTACACCACTTGGTCCTCCGACATGTAGACCTCGCCAGCGGCCTGCCCCACGGCAAGGCCTAGCTTGATGGGCACGCTGCCCGGCGGCGGGGCCTGGGAAGGCCAGAGGTGCCGCAGCTCGTGGCTAGCGCCCGAATCGCACAGCAGCATCTCTGCCCTGATGCGTCCATGGCGCGACGCGGCGACGGTGGCTCCCTGAGGATCCAAGCGCAGCATGCGCGTGACAGGCTGCTGCGGCTGCTGCGGCGGCGGACGCGCGTCGGGCAGTGCGAACGGATCGCCTGCCTGGCCGCTCCAGTCGGCCCGGTAGCCGCTGTCGGCCTGCGCGGCGAAGCTCTGCATGGCGCGCGCGACCGCCTGCTCGATGCTCTCGGCGCTCAGCGGCTGCTCAGACGCAGTGGCCGCAGCTGCCCTAGGGGGCTGCTGCTGCTGCTGACCCCCGGCGGAGGCGAGCGGCCGAGGCGCAGTGCACTGCGCCTTCGGGTGCTGCTTGCTGCCGCAGTTGAAGCACTTGTTCTCGTGGGGCTCCAACTTGCGGTGCTTGCGCGTGCACTGGCCTCCGTTCCTGCAGCCCTTGTCGGACTCGAAGTGCCGGCACAGCTCGAGGCCAGTGGCGGCGGCGGCATGCGCATCCTGCTTGCCACCCTTGCCCTTGTCGTCCTTTGCCTTGCTCTTGCCGCTCTTGTCCTTGCCGCTGCCCTTGGGGCTCGCCGAGCCCTTGGCCTTAGCCAGGGCGGCCTCCAGGCGAGCGATCTGAGCGCGGACGCCGCGATCACCGGCAGCGGCCTGCTTGGGCTGCGGGGGCGGCGTGTCCGAAATCTCGCGGCTCTCCGCAGACAGGTACCTCCAGTACTCGTCCACCTGCCGCTGGGTCGCCGTGGACGCACCGCTGAGGCCGTGCTGCGTCTCGAACGAGTTCAGTCGGAACTCGAAGGTGTGGGACTGCTCAATCATGCGGCCCACCATCGTCCTGAGCGTTGCCAGCTGCACAACGGGATCGGGCGGCTGCATCTGCAGCCGCTGGAGCCGAACAAGATCGAACTGCCAGCGCTGCAAGCACGAGTGCACGTGCTTGACGTCGACGGGGCCCTTGCCCCGGCGCTCAACGGCCTCCGAAACGTCGGTCTTGTCCTTCAGCGTCCCCGGGCCTGCCCACACCAGCGTCGCGAACAGCACCTCCACCGTGCTCGTGGCTCGCGTCGCCAAGGCCTCCCGGCGCACAGTCTCCGGCACGCTCTCCAGCAGCACCGCCCTGAGCTTGAACTCGATGTCCAGGTAGCGGGCGTCGTCATGCCAATTCAGCCGTGGCTGGATCATCGGCCGGTCCATCGGCTGAAGCTTGAGGTACTCCTCATACGCCTGGTATGCCACCACCTGGACACGCTGGAAGAAACTCCCCATCAGGCGGTGCCAACCTCCGACTCGGAGTGCATCCCGCTGCAGCCAGTCCTCCAAGGCCGATGCCCGAGGCTGGTTCGAAGACACCTCCAACTTCTGCAAGTCGCCGTCCTTCAGCTTGGCCAAGACGGTGTCGAGGCCGCTCGCGCCGTCAGGGGCGCTGATGGCTGCAGCGGCGGCGGCGCCACCAGGAGGTGGTGGAGGAGGCGGAGCACCTCCTACCGGCATGTCGCCTCCATGTCCGCGTCCTGGGTCATCTGCTCCCCCGCCGCCTCCACTCGGGAAGCCTCCACCCCCGCCGCCTCCACCTCCAGGGTATCCTCCTCCTCCGCCTCCGGCTCCAGGAAATCCTCCGCCTCCGGGGCCAGGGAATCCTCCGCTTCCAGCTCCAGGAAACGGCGCCGGCAATCCTGCCGGAGGCCACGGCGGCGGCAGCCCAGGCGGCAACCCGCCAGATTGCTGAGACGGCTGAGGAGGCTGCAACGGCTGGAAGGCGGCCCGCGCCTGCGGCCCTTCGGCCGCAAGCATCGCCGAGGCAGGGGCCGATGCGGCGGGGCCCGAAAGACCATCGGGCAGTAACACTGCAGCGGCACCTGCAGCAGATGGCTGCTGCTGCTGATGATGCTGCTGCTGGACTGCCGGCGCCGGGGTCGAAGCCACAGGCGCCGAACCTGCAGGGGAAGGAGTCGTAGCCGAAGTCGTCGTAGTCGCTGCAGGCAGCGCCTGCGCGCCGAAGAACTCCGCCCTTCTGTCCACCTCCTGACCCCCGCGGGCGAGGAGCTCCAAGGTCGCCGACGCCTGGGTGATCAGCCCATCGCCTGCGTGAGGAACGTCCTCGCCAAGTACTCCATGTGCGCCGACCTGCGCACTCTGGCCTCCACTCGCCGTGGCCGTCGGCGGCTCCTCTGAGCTGGGAGACGCTGGCGCCGCGACCTCAGCCTGGTCAGCGGCAGTCGGGGTGAGGTACCCCGCAGATGGAACGGCTGCCCTGGCGCGCTCGGCAACCCGCTCCGCCTCAAGTTCAGCATTCCGCCGGCTGAGGCTGTCGACCTGGAGGCGGAGGTCGCGAAGCTCCGCCAGCATCAGGCCCATCACGCCTTCATGTTGTTCGTCCTGGCCCGCCGGGGCCGGCATGGTTCCAGCGCCCTCGACGCTGGGCCCCGTGATCGGCAAAACTGGGTGTGGCATCATCGCGCCTGCACTCCAAGTCTGCCTCACGCCTGCGGCCGCGCCCAGCGCCAGCCGCTGCACTCCTGTGGCGGCCGTCGAGATGGTGGCGCCGAGGGCGTGGCCGACCATCTGGGCCGAAGTCGCCGCGGTCCTCCCCACGGTCGCGGCCACGTGCCCGCCCCAGGCCGCCTGCCGCTGCGCGTAGACGATGTCCCGCTCGACGTAGCAGGCGTGGCACACCGCGTGGCCCTGGTAGGGGGCCATGCAATGGGCGTGCACCTCCATCCCGCAGATCGTGCACGTGACCGAGGGGCCGATCACGTGATCGCCGCAAGCTCGGCACCGCGCGCGCAGCAGCGCAGCAGGCGGGCCAAGCGCAGCGGGGAGCACTGCGCCCTGGTAGGGACTTGGGCTCATAACCCTTCGCAGCGATCCGTGTCCGACATCTCCCTCTCTTCCTCCACTGCTGCTGTACATGTTTCGTCCAAGATGTCTCGCCTCGCCGCCACCCTCCTGAGAAGCCGAAGGACCTCTGAGGGCGGTATGGGCAATGAGTGTTTCAAGTGAGAGGGTAGGGGTAGTCGGAATTTCAATCTCAGTAGGGTGTTTACCGAGACAGCGAGGCGAACGAATAGGCGATCTCGTTCGCTCTCCTCAGTACGCTGATGGACCATTTTCCACACAGCGCACAAAACTTGAGCCGAACAGTTCCGGGCGAAAACTTGCCTCGCAGGAGTGGCGTTGCCACCACCCCCGTGAGACTTCGCAGGAGTGGCGTTGCCACCACCCCCGCGACACTAAGACGGCGCACTGTGGCAATCTAAACGGTCGCCGTTCTGGTGTATGCAAGAGTCGATGCAACACAATGGCAGCACATGTATCACATGCGGTGGCGTCTACCCAGCCGGGACCTTCCGGTGTGAAATGTTCCCGGAGAGGCCTCCGGGAACATCAGAAAGCACAGGCGTGAAATGTTCCCGGAGAGGCCTCCGGGAACATCAAAAAGCACAGGCTCGGCAGAGCCGAAATTCGTGACATGTTCGTTGCCGTGAGCTGTTCTATCAGCTCTTCTCAGTCGGAACGAACAACTGCCGCCTGTATGGTATGGGAGAAACTCTGACATCCGAGGATGGGCTGGCATCCCCCAGCAACGCTACTGACAAAAGGGGGCGTGGCAAAAAGGGGAGGGGGTCTTGAGCCACTGCTGACTACTCATGCCGATACTATGCCGATGCTCCCCTGTCCCACGTAAGACGGCCCACGAGGCGCCCAAGACGGCCCCAAGAGGCCTCCAAGAGGCCCAAAGGAGGCTTCCAAGCCCTTCCAAGAGACATCCCAGAGTGCTTCGCCCCAAACCGTGGGAAACCGCACAATTTTAACAGATTCGCGTTCCTCGTGTCCACGGCGCCCACGTCGGCCATACAGGCCCCCAAGAGCGCCCCAAGGGGGCCTCCAGGGGGCCCCAGAACGGTCCTGGGCGGCCCCAGGACAGCCCAAGAGGCGCCCAGGACAGCCTAAGAGGGCTAAAAGAGGACGGGCCCGAGGCAGCCCTACGGGCGCCCAAGACCGCCCTAAACGGCCTAAGACGGCCCAAGAGGCGTCCAAGACGGCCCCAAGAGGCCCCCCCCCAAGCGGTCAAAGGAGGCTTCCCAGCCCCTCCAAGAGACGTCCAAGAGGGCTCCCAGAAGCAAAAGTCGCCCCAAAGCATTGGAAAACGCACAATTTGAACATATACGCTTTCCTGGTGTCCACGGTGCCCACGGCGGCCATACAGGCCATAAGAAAGCGCGGTCTCGTTGCCGCCGCCCCCGCCGCCGCCGTGCTTATAGGTTTTCGGCAAAGTCTTCGCCGCTCCTCCGAGAACCATTCCAGAAAGATGTCTTGGACGGAGTCCACGGGTCAGCCCTAGTCTTCTTCTCGACAATGCAGGGACCCGTGCGTGCGGGAAGGGTCCCTGTCTTGATCGCCTGAAAATACCCCACAACGGCTCCGGGGACGCCCCAGAGGCGCTCACGCGGCCCAAGAGGCGCCCAGGACGGCCCCAGACACCCCCAAAACGGCCCAAGAGCGCTCCAAGAGAGCTCAAGACCGCCGAAAACGGCCCCGACAAGGCCCAGGAGGCCTCCACGACGGCCCCAGAGACGCCAAAGAGGCGTCCCAGGATGGCCCCCACAGGCCCAAATCATTGTTTCTCCAACGAAAAACGTCAAGTTTTAGCACACACGCACACACACACACACACACACACACACACTGCTTGTCGGGAATATGGCGCACAAGATGGGACAAGAGGTCCCCACGACCGCCCCAAGACGGCCCAAGAGGCCCCCCAGAGGCACGAAAACCGGCCCGAGAGAGCGTCAAGAGACCCAAGAGGCGCCCAACACGGCCCCAAGAGGCGGCCCCAAGAGGCTCCCAGGAGGCGCCCAGGACGGCCCCACACACCCCCAAGACGGCCCAAGAGCGCTCCAAGAGGGCCCAAGACCGCCGAAAACAAACCCAAGACGGCCCAGGAGGCCTCCACGACGGCCTCAGAGACGCCCAATAGGCGTCCAAGGATGGCCCCCAGAGGCGAAAATTTTTAGCATGCGCTGCTTGTCGGGAATCTGGCGCAGAAGCTGGTTCCAGGTCCCCACGACCGCCCCAAGACGGCCCAAGAGGCTCCCAAGACGCACGAAAACCGTCCCGAGAGTGCGTCAAGAGAGCCCAAGAAGCGCTCAAAACGGCCCCAGGGCGACACCAAGAGGCTCCCAGGACGGCCCAAGGTACCCCAAGACGCTCCAAGAGCGCTCCACGACAAGCCAAGACTGCCTTTTGCGGCGCCAAGACGGCCCAAGACGCCTCTACGACGGCCCAAGAGACGCCGAAGAGGCTTCCCAGGAGGGCCCCAGGAGGCCACAACTATCGCTTTCCCGACGGAAGCCGTACACATGTCAGCATCTCTGGCTTTCCGGGTTTCATGGCGTAGACGACGGCGCAAGAGGCCCCCAACACCGCCCCAAGACGGCCCAGGAGGCTCCCACAGGGGATCCACCCCGCCCGACGGAGCGTCAAGACATGTAGCCGAAGAGCCGCCCAAGACGGGCCGGCAGGGCCCTCCTCCTCCTCCTCCTCCTCCTCCTCCTCCTCCTCCTCCACCTCCTCATTCCACGCCGTCCCCTCCACCCTCTCCTTACCCGCGAGGCCCCAGAGACGCTCCACTTCCATGTCCACGCCATGGCGGGCAGATTCCGCGGCCGGAAGGCCGCGGGTCTGCCCTAGTCTATACGATATGGCCGGAGGAACCGCGTGCCGGAAGGAAAAAGCGCCACATGCCCAGAAACGGCTCCGAGACGCTCCGGAGGCCGCCCCGACGGCCCAAAGACGGCTCCGAGCCGCTCCAAGACGGCTCCGAGCCGCTCAAGATGCCCCGAAGGCGGCCCAAGAGGGCCCCGAGACGCGCAATGATCTGGCCAAGACGCCCGAGATTGGCCCAAGACGGCCCACGAGCCCCCCAAGACGGCCCAACATGCCTCCCAAGAGGCCTCCCAAGAGAGCCCCGAGAGGCCAAAATCGTTGATTTTCATTTGCTTTTTTCCGAGGTTTTTTGCTTCCTCGCTTTTTCGGCTTCCCGACGCTCCGAACCCCCCCAAGAGGCATCCAAGACCGCCTCAAGACGGTCGAAGAGGACCCCAAGACGGTCCAAGAGGGCTCCAAGACGGTCCAAGGCGGCCCCAGGACGGCCCCAGAGGCGCCCAAAACAGGCCAACGGGACCCCAAGATGGGCCGAAGAGCGGCCCAAGATGGCTCCAAGACGGCCCGAGGACCGCCCAAGAAGGCCCTAGGGGGCCCCAAGACAGCCCAAGGGGCGCGATAGACGAGCCCAGAGAGGACCGCCTCAGGAGGTTTTGGACGGTTTTGGGCGTCAAAATCATCCGCGTCACGACGGTTTTGGAAGGATTTTGGCCTTCTCGCTTTTTCCGCTTTCCGACGTTCGAAGACGGCCCAAGAGGCCTCCAAGAGCGCCCCAGAACGGCCCAAGAGGTTTCCAAGAGCGCCCCAAGACAGCCCAAGAGGGCCCCAAGACGACCCAAGAGACGCTCAAGACGGCCCACGAGGGCCCGAAGACAGGCCCAAGAGGGGGCCAAGAGGGGGACCACGGACCGAAAATCCTAGCATTCTGGCCGAAGAGGGCGCCAGGAGGCCCAAACAGGCCCCCAAGAGGCCCCAAGGGGCCGCCAAGAATCCCCCAAAGAGGCCCCAGGAGGCTCCCAAGGAGCCCAGACGAGGCCCAACAGAGGCCCCAACAGCTTCCAAAATGGCCCCAAAGAGACCTCGAGCCCGCCTCCGAGCTTCCTCTCCGCGAGGGTGCCAACGCGGCCCCACACGGGCCAGGACGGCCCAAGGCGCGCTCAAGACGGCCCAAGACGATTCCAAGACGGTCCCAGGAGGGTGCGCCCAGGACGCACCCGGTCGGGGCCTCAAGACGGGCCAAGATGGCCAGAGAGTTCAGCTGGCAAAAATTGTTAATTTTCCATTGTTTACTGTTACATCCTTTGCGTTTCCCGCCGTTTCGGCGGTCCGATGAACCAAGAGGCCCCAGAAAGTCCCAGGAGGGTCCGAGGAAACGCCCAGGAAGGCCCCAAGACGGGCCAAGACGGACCCAGCACAACCCAGGGCGCGCTGCGACGGCTCAAGACGGCTCCAAGACAGCCCCAAGAGGGTGCCAACACGGCCCCTGCTGGGCCCAGGACAGCCCAAGGAGGCGCGCACAGGAGGAGCCCAAGACGACTCCAAGGCGGCCCCCTCGCGGTCCCAGACGGCTCCAAGACAGCCCCACGAGGACCCCGATGGGCCCAGGACGGCCTACGGACGGCCCATGAGGGGCCCACGACGAACCAAGACGGCCCCATCACGGCACACGGCGCCCTCAAGACGGGCCTGGACGGCTCCAAGATGGCCCTTTGAGGGAGCCAACGCAGCCATCCCTTCGGGCGCACACTTGGGGGGGCTGGGAGCTTGCGACAAGTCTACCACATTCATTGTCCTGCCCCATTCTGTTCGCCTGGAGGCCTCCTCCAACCCTGTGGGCGAACAAGAGGAAACCCAGCGGGCCGCCAACCCTGGGGCCCGTGGGCCCCGCGCCGCTTGGGCAGAAGACGAACGCCGGGTCTGACAGGCCAGCTACCGCCCCCCTTTGCCCGATATGCTGTGCCATTCTGTTCCCCCAGGGGCCTTGGCGAACTCTTCGGGCCAATCAGACCGGACCCCTGGGACAGCAGTCAATTGATATGACCCTGGGACCTCTCCGCATTCTTCGGACGAGCACCTGGGGGGCCCAGGAGATTTGGACAAGTCTTCCCCATTCCTTGCCCTGTCCCGTTATGCTCGCCCGAAGGCCTCCACAGACCCTCTGGGCGAACAGAATGGGACATGGCGAACAAACTCTCCCGTTGGCGGTGATGCGACCGGATCGCACCATCAAGGTGCGCCCGGAGGTGATGGCCGACCCATCAGCGGTTTCTCTAAAGATTCTACAGAGTTTCAAATTTTCTTGAAGCTCTCTTGTGCCCTCCCTGTAGATCCTTGCGAGCCTCCCCGGCGCTTTCGGTGGCTTTCCCCGATGGCCTCCCGAGCCCTTCCCCGAGCGCTCCTGAGACGCCTCAGACGGGCTTCGACTTCGACGCACATCCCCGAGAGACTTCGAAACTGTCCTCAATAGGAGGGGGGTGAACGAGCAGTGCGCTGGGCCAAGCTGCTGGAACGCTGCCAGAGCTCGGACACGAAGGCGCGGTCTCGCTGCCGCCGCCCGAGCCGCCGCCGTGTTTGTAGATTTTCGCTACAATCTGCGCCGTTCCTCCGAGAACCATTCCAGAAAGATGTCGTGGACGGAGTCCACGGGTCAGCCCTAGTCTGCTACAACGCTGGGGTTAGCGCGTGCGAGAAGGGCGCGCAGTGGCAGCGAGCCCTGTGCATGCTCAGCGAGATCTAGGTGGCGAAGTTGAAGTTCGAGCATGTGTCTGCCATCAGCTACGCGAATGTGCGTAGGCAGGGGCAGCATTCGGAACATAGCTGCCCACGGAGATGAGCTACACGGAGTTGGACTCTGACCTGGTCATCGATGCTTTTTTAAGCAGATACGATGGCCAGCGACATCGTTGGGATCGGGGCGCGCATGTGGAGGCCAAGGTCAGCGCCAGGGCAAGCGCGCGCGAAAGGTCCACCCAGCGACTGCTGGCCCTGCTGCTGCTCAGGACGCGCGAGAGGCGAAACCGGAGCCCGACGGCTACCCACGCATGAGAAGGCATCCCGAGCGCCGCCCCCCACGCGAGGTCTCCCGAGCAGGTTTGGGCTCCTCTGCTCCGACCTGATCCGAGGTCTCTGAGGCCCCCAGTGCCCTCCGACGTCGCCAGAGAGGCAGTGACGAAACCCATGATTTTTGCAGACGACGCTGCCACCCACAGCCGCTCAGCTGCGCAGGGATGATTCAGCGCACTTGACCAATCCTCGAGAAGGGGTTCGGGCTTGGTTCCAAGATCTTACAGGTCAGACCTCGACTGGACACATTTATATTTGCCGTATTTGCCATGCTCCCTCTTTCATCCCCTCCTTTTCTTAGCAAAGGCGAGGGAGCGATCCTCCCTTACTCCATCGTGTTCGTCATTCTTGTAACCTCCTATTCCCTCCCCCCGTCCTGCTCGACCTTGACGTCCAGTTGCCCCTACTTTCCTTTTCCTTCTGGTTGCTATGATAATCCAGGTCACCTGGTCCTCCGTCTTCTCCTTTCCCGTTTACGTGTCCTCTGGTTATTTGTGCTACCCATTATTGTTCCCATTACTTTGCCTTGCTCCTGCGGATGATGCTTATACTTCGGCTCCAAGATCTCCATATGCTACTATACATGCTCCACTTCCTGTGCTGTCTGTTGCTGCAGCTGCTGCCGAGGCGCAGTGTCACTATTGCTGCCACCGTTGCCCCTACTGTCAGCGCCTGCGACGTCGGAACCTGTTCATAGTTCAAGGTTCAAGTCCTATCATGGTTTCCCGCGAGCGGCAGGACTCTGTGAGAAACCGTCTCGAGTCGAAGTGCGACATAACCGCAATCTGCGTTATCCTCTATGGGATTGCCGCACTCCCAACCTCGGGCATTTGCAAGTGGAAAGATATTTTGCGATAGACGAGTACGCGCCCAGATGATCATTTGACAGGGATGAAGAGAGGGAGGCAATAACAAGTTAGCTGGAATGATATGAGGTCTTGCGGAACATCAGCGATGAGACGTAATCATCTGTGGTTGGCTGTGTTCCAGGGTCGGGGCGATAACCCCGGCGGGAGAGAAGTGGTGGAGCTCATTTGGTTTTTGAAAGCAGAGCCTACCTGGTACAATCTAGCCAGTGCAAGTTGCGTAGTGACATCGACCTCGTGCAGTGCACGGGGTGCAAGATGTGTGATGCAACATGTGTGGTACAATCTACGCGTGGGAAGATACATCTGCACAGTAGTATGCATGTGTAATCATACATGCATCGGCTTATACACATCTATTTATATATATGTATATACATCTATGTGTATGTGTTTAGTTGTGCATGCAGACGCATACATAACATGTGCCTGGAAACGCCAGTCAGCACAAGGGACGGGCAGGGAACGGGCACGAGAGCCCACTGGCAGGAAGCCCACGCACGGGGCGGACACAGGGTGCGCACGACCAAGACACGCCAAATTTTACCTGGTCAGGAGAGCAAGAGTTATTCAGTGCCAGTCGTGTTTGAGAGAGTTCCCCTCCCATTGTTACTGCTCTTGGTTTGGCTCCTGCTGCGCAAACCGCTGCCACAACCGCCACCGCCGCCACTGCCATGACGACAGACGCGGGCCTTGCCACCTCCAGCACCCGAGTGGCTTTCAGATCCCCGACAGGGCGGGCCGCTGGAAGCGGCCGTGGCCGCAGTCTCCAGTGGCAGTGCGGGAGGCAGCAGCTCTCTTTTCGCCATCAGAGAGGAGGGCATAGAGCGGGGCAGGGTGAGTAGCAGGGAGGAGAAGAGTGGGGATGAATGTGGGGGGGCCAGCAAGTTCTGGAATGGTCTGGCAGAGAAACTTGTTGCGATAACCTCGACGTGTCTCATTGCAACTTACTCCCACGGTAAGGAGGCCAGGGTCTATTCGACCTTCTGTTTTCCCCCACTCGATAGGTTGGAGTTGTTCTAATCCTCCCAAAAAAGCTTGCCCGTCAGCGCTGTGGACCGCGGCCGCCAGGCTCCAGTTACCCAGAGAATCCCGAGCTTCTCGTCTCGTCCGCCAGCGTCCTTACCGCAGCCACCAGGCCCCAGGGACACTGAGAACCCCGAGCGTCCCGCCTCGTCCGCCAGCGTCCATACCGCAGCCGCCAGGCCCCAGGGACACTGGGAATCCCGATCATCCCGCCTCGTCCGGCAGCGTCCCCACACCACGGCTGCCAGGCCCGAGTAGCCCCAATCGAATCTCGAGCATCCCACTGCGCCTGCCAGCGTGCATGCTGCAGCCGTCACACCCCAGCTACCCCGAGGCTGCCGAGCATCCCGCCCCGCCCGCCAGGATTCCGCTACTGATCGGACATGACAGATGTTACGGCGTCAGGTCGTCCACAGTCCGAGGAAGTGGAGGGGCAGCAGGAGCAGGAGCAGGAGGAGCAGCAAAGACAGCATGAGCACGACGGTGGCGAGGAGCACGAGGTGGCTGCCCTGCCACCCGCCCCCGCCTCGTGACCGCGCCGCCGACTCCGTCGCCGCCGCCGACGCCGTCGTCGACGCTTCCGTCGCCGCCGTTGTCGTTATCGCAGCCGCCGCGGCCAGCACATGTCGCCAACCACCGCTGCCGCCGTCGACGTCTTCGTGGCCCTCGTGGTCCTCGTCGTCGTCTCTCGCTAGCGCCGACGCCTTCGCCGACCATGCGCGCGCGGCAGCCGCGTGGTGCTGGCCCTCCCCGGATGGCCCTCGAAGATCCCTGGAGGTCTCCGTAGGCACGACGAATGCCAGAAACGTCCGAACCCTCCCCCCTCTATCGTCGAGGGCAACGCCGAGGATCGAGGGAAGAACGGCCGAAGACCTCCGTAAACCTCCGCCCTCGAGCCTCTCCGGGGCAACGTGGGGACCGGGGCTAGGCTCGGGGGGGGGCGCATCGACCCCCATATCGCCCATGGATCGCCGACAGGTGCCCGATGGCCCACCCCGCCCAGGCCCTATTCGGTTCCGCTATGGAGGGCCTTTCGCCGATCGGTCTGCGATGTGTCGACGGTTCCAGGTCGATTTTTCCCTCCTTGCCACCCCCTCCTATCGTTGCTCCTCGCCCTCGAGGGTCGAGGGCAGCCCCGACATCCGGAGCCTTGCCCTCGACCCTCGAGGCCTCTTCCTCCTCCTCCTCGTCTTCTTCCTCCTCCTCCTCCTCCCCCTCATCTGCCTCATCTTCCTCATCATCGTCCTCCCCCTCCTCCCCTCCTCCTCCTCCTCCTCCTCCTCCTCCTCCTCCTCCTCCTCCACTCTTCTCCCCCTCCTCCTCCTCCTCTTCCTCCTCCTCCACCTCCTTCTCGACCTCCCATCCTCCATTCTCCTTCTCCTCCTCCTCCTCTTACGTCAAACCGACCTGAGCGTGAACGCTGTGGCGTTTTCCTTCTCCTCCTCCTCCTCGTCCTCGATACTCGAGGGTCGAGCCTGGCACTCCGAGAGGCGCCAGCGGCGGCTCCGACTCGCTCGCGGACGAACTGCGGGCCGCGCAGCTGCAGGCGGCGCAGCTGCAGGCCGCGGCGCAGAAGGCCGCGGAGCAGGCCGAGCGCGACCCGTGGGCGCGGCGGCACGGCGGCCACCCCAGACCTTCGACGGTATGGTCTGAGGAAAATGTTGGAATCTTTGCGGGGCGCGCAATACCCAGACCTCCTACGTCGCGAGAAACTCACGACGAAGGTTTTTGACAATTTTCGGCTTCTGGATGCCCTCGCCGGGCCTCGGGAGCGTCAAAAACGACTCGGGATGAAAAGCTGGTCCCAGGGAAGGTCTCCAGACTTCGGATGGCCGACGTCGTGCGTTTCTCACGACGTCGGGGGTCTGGGTAGAGCAGAGTGAGGGGGCCGAACGGTCATTCACTGCCCCTTGGGTTGCGTGGCCGAAGTGGGCTTCCGCGGTGCGGGTTGTTGTTGGATTTGTTGCTGCTGCTGCTGGTGGTTGCTGTTGTTGCGGTCGGTTATGGTATTGCTTCTGTGATGGTTTGTTGTGGATGGTGGTGATGTTGTTGTTGGTGTTATTGTTTGTTTGTTTGTTTGTTTGCTTGCTTGTGTGCTTGTTTGTTTATTTGTTTTGTTTTAATGTTTGATGGCGTTGTCGTCGGTGCTGGAGACAGGTTCCATGGAGCGTGCGTGACGGCAGTCTTGGGCGGTGTGGGTGTGGTAGAACAGTCAGGGTATGATCGTCTCGATGCGTAGAGGGAGTTCCAGGACGGGGAGGGGCAGGGGGGAAGATGTTCAGGAGCATGCGTGCTGACAAAGCGGGGAGGCGAGGAGCAGGAGGAGGTGGAGGAGGGGGAGGACCCTCCCTCGTCTCCCTCCTCCTCGCCCTCCTCCCTCCCTGCGCATCTCCCTTCCTTTCTCCCAACTAGTAACTGAAAGCACCAGGCATGAGGGGAGGAAGCGGTCGTGACGGGGTACGAATGTGGAAGACATTGTTTTGCTGTTGTTGGTGACAATGAAGGACAATAAGATGATGATGGCGATGATGATGATGATGATGATGATGATGATGATGATGCTGATGCTGATGCTGATGCTGATGCTGATGATGATGATGGTGGTGGTGGTGGTGATGGTGATGGTGATGATGACGACGACCGTGATGACGATGGCGACAATACGAAGATGTTGATGCTGATGTTGATAGCGATGCTGACGATGATGAGGATGATGATGATGATGATGGTGATGATGCTGAGGAGTATGATGCTGATGAGGATTATGATGTGGATCGTGATGATGATGCTGATAAAGATGGTGATGATGATGATGATGATGATGATGATGATGATGATGATTATGATGATGATGATGATGATGCTGACGATGGTAATGATGATGATGATGATGATGATGATGATGATGATGATGGTGATGATGATGATGATGGTGATGATGGTGATGATGATGATGACGATGATTATGGTGCTGCTGCTGATGATGATGATGATGGTGATGATGATGATGGTGATGATGATGATGATGATGGTGATGATGATGCTGCTGCTGCTGATGATGATGATGATGATGATGATGATGCTGTTGCTGCTGCTGCTGAGGAGAAGGAATTTCGGGGTTAGAAGTGCGATTTGGGGAGTACGGGATGGGTTGGAAGTGGAATACGGGGGGTCGGTCGGGGGAAGAGGGGGAGGTGGGTGACTGGGGTGGCTACTGTGTGCGGGCTACACATCCGGAGCAGGGCAACACGCACCAAGGCAAGGAGACGGCGACACCATCGACGACGACAAAGATGGCTGAGAATGGGGAGGATGAGCAGGCGGGGTCAGGGACCGGAGGGGGCGCAGGGTCAGGAGGGACCGAGAAGGGAGAGGGAGCAAGAGACGCGAGGCAGGGGGGTGAGCCCCGCGTCCCCACGGCGAGGCCGCGAGGCTCCAGGCGGCACAGGCGCGGCGGGCGCTGCTGCAACGCCCCTCGGGGGTGGGGGGGGCCGCCCTTCTCTGGGCGCCATCCCTGCCAGGGCGGGCGACCACGGCGGCGGCGCCGCCGCCGCCGACGCCGACGCCGACGCCGACGTCCACGCCGACGCCGACGGCGACGACGCCGACGCCGACGCCGACGCCGCCGACGACGACGCCGACGACGACGCCGCCGACGACGACGACGTCCCGCACCCTCTCTCCTCCCTCGTCCTTTCCCCCTCGTCCTCGCTCGTGCCTCCTCTTCCCTCGTGCCTCGTCCTCTCTTGTCTCTTGTCCCTCCTTTTCCCTCACCTCTCGTCCTCCTGCGGTGGCGGCTACGATCACGACCATGGCGACGACCACGGCGACGGGGACGTCGAGAGGTGAGAAAGAATGAGAGAGAGAGGGAGAGAGAGAGAGAGAGAGAAAGAGAAAGCCAGGTGGAGGGTTGGAGCAGGAAGGATGATGAGGGTGAGGGGAAGCAGGTGGATAAGGAGGAGGAAGGGAAAGGAGCAGGATGAAGAGCATGCGGATGAGGGGTGAGGAAGAGAACAACGAGTAGCAGGAGGAGTAAATTGAGTCGGGGGGGAAGGGGAAGATTGAAGAAGGGTGAGGGGGGAGGGTAGTAGCAGGAGGAGCAACATGACAACACCAAAGAGGGCAGATGCTGTAGGATGTAACGAGCGGGATGGAGGATGCAGGAGTGAAGGTGGAGAACCGCGGCAGCGGGCTGGCGTTTGTTGGAGGAGGAGCGGCACCAGTCGCAGCAACAGCGGCAGTGGCAGCGGCAGCAACGGTTGACGAAGGGCCGCGCGTGTGCATGTGTGTTTGTCCGTGCGAGCGTGCTTGCGCTTGTTTGTATATGTGTGTGTGTGTGTGTGTTTGCTTGTGGGCCCACCTTCCCGCTCCCCTCGCGACTGCCCCTTCTCAAGTTTTGCGGCCGATCCGTTCTGGGCAGATCCAGCCTCGCCATGCTGCGTTAGCCGGCCCAGCGCGCGCGTTGCTTCTTGACCTGACCTGCGCCGCGCCCGCCGCGCGCGTGGCCGCGACGCCAAACAGTATGTGCGTGTGGGAAGTATGTGTGTGCAAGCTCTTCAGCACCGCCTGCACCCCGCGCCCTCCGGCCGCCTGAGGCCCCGCCCGCCCACGCCCTGTCTCCCCAATGTTGTGCTTTGCGCGGCCCGCCTGGCCCTTAACCGGAAGAGGCTCGCTCTCGACCCGCCGAGCAATAAGTGGGAAAGTCTGTGCGTTGTGCCCGTGGGCGTGCAGACATGCCCGAAGCCCACCCCGTGGCGTCATCGCCCCGCCCTTGACGGGCACCGGGCAGCGGGCAAGTGCGTGCTCGGGCTCTCGGTGGGCGCACCGTGTGCCGCGAATTTTTTGTGCTGGAGTGGGGGTGGGTGGGGAGCTTGGCATCGCTCGGACGTGTGCATTTTCTCTCGGCGAGGACCATCGAGGAGCATCCTTGATCATTTGGCGAAAAAGCCACGTACGAAACAAAACATAACACAGAGAATGGACGTCCGAGCGATGGCCCGTGGGGGGGGGGGGACCACGCGTCTGGAAATGCCGAGGCGGCCTTTTTATCCAAACCCGGGCTCCCGCCCGAGTGGCAAGCCCGCGGGTCGCTCGTCATGCGGGGGGGCTCCTCCCCAGACCCAGAAGGGAGCAGAAGCACGCACAAGGACTCGCGAAGAGGGGGCTGGTGACGGGAGGGTACTCTGCACTGTAGCGTCTTGGGCGCATCCTGGGTTCACTCTGGCCCCTCCTCCTTCACCCCTCGCCCGCGCGCTCCCGTGCGCACGAGGAGGAGGACGAGGGAGAAGGACGAGGAAGCGTAGCAGCGGCGGTGAAGGTACCACCGCATGCAGCATGCATAACAACATAATTCCAACTAGTTAGGGGCAAGGGTCCTCGGGGGGCGGCGCAACTTGCCGACTGCGCTCCCGCGCACGAGGGGCGGGGGGAGAGGAGGATGAAGGAGGACGAGAGAGAAAGAGTGAGGAGGAAAAGGAGGAGGAGGAGGAGGAGCAGGAGGAGGAGGAGGAGGTGGAGGAGGAGGAGGAGGAGGAGGTGGAGGAGGAGGAGGTGGAGGACGAGAGAAGTGGAGCTAGGAGGAGAGGGAGGAGAGAAGGAGGAGGAGGAGGAGGAGGAGGACGACGACGTCTCCCTCTCCCCAGGAGGGCCAAGGCCAAGACCCCTCCCAAGCCAAGGCGCAGCAGGCGCAGCAGCAGGAGCGCACGACTGCCCGAAGGAGCCGGAGCCGGAGCCGCAGCAGATGAGGCCGGAAACGCTGACGACGACGGCGATGACGACGACGACGTCTCGGGCGGGTGGTAATGGGGGATGGCCTACAGGGGGGGGTGGAAGAAAAGGGCCCTGAATCGGACCCTTTACATGGGGCTCCTTTTGGGCCCCTGCTGGCTCCAAAAGGGACCCGAAACGGTCCCTTCAGGGCCCTGTTCTCCACCCTCCATTTAGTTCACCCGTCAGTGCCACCCGCCCGAGACGTCGACTCCGTCTCCGGTGGCGCCCCAGGCTATTCGGGGGGCCTGTTCCTGGAGGTAGAACAGGGGTGCGGCATACAGAGATGTGGTGCCAATCGTGGATATGGAGATGCTATCTGCGATGAATAACCTCGCCACTTCATGCCAGACCCCTTCCATACCTCCAGACTGTTGATGCCAGCTGAGACCACTCGTGGGGCCTGTTGATGCCAGCTGGGGCTACCTGGGGGGGCTGTCTGCGCGCAGCCCGAAGCTTTCCCGGACGACGACGGCCCAGATCTCCGACCATGTCTCTTTTGCAACTGGCGCTTGCTGTAAGAATTCCGGCCTCGGGGCCCGAGTTCGGGCCCCCGAAGGGCTGCCAAAGAGGGTCTGGGACGCGGCGGCTCCCCCCAGGGAGCAGTCGGGACGTCTCGGGCCGCGGACGGCGACGACAACGGCAGCGACGACCGCGAAGCTCCCAGGGACTCTGGAGGTCCTGTTCCTCCTTCGTTCACACTCACACATCGGCTCCCTCTGCCTCCTGCTCCCTCTGCTCTCCTCTCTCCCCAAACTCCGTCCGGAAGACGGGCTGCTCTCTCCGAGCATTGTTTCAGACACAGAATTGGACAACGGTGTTGTGTTATCCTGTGCGCGTGTTCATTCTGAGTGTTTTCGGTGCTTCAAATGGTGCTCCCGCTGCAGCGTGGGCCTCATTTTCGAAAGCGTTCAGGATGGCTCTTTCCCCAGCGTGGACCACTTCTCTTGCTCTCAGTGTTTGTCTCATCGTTGTCGTCCCCTTGATTTCCCCTCCGCCGCCTTCCCCTGATACTCCTGCTCATCCCGCTCCCTCTCTCCAGTCCCAGCTGCTGCTGTTTGTCCTCGTCCTCCTCCTTCCACATCCTCCTCCTTTTCCTCCTTCTCATCCTCCTGCTCACCCGCCACCTCCTCGTCCTGCGTACGCAGCTCCCCTATTTCCGATTGCGCATCACACTATGTCACTATGGGGTCTTTTTTGGTGGGAGTTCCAGCTCGGCTTTGGCACGCGTCTGCGGATGGAGACGGACTGAGCGCAGTGGGAAGACATGGGACGGAGCGATGATAGTATGTCAGATGTGGCGCGGGCGCACGCCCCTCGTCTCTCTCCTCTCTCGTCTCCCCCCTCCTCCTGGAGACGACGACGACGACGACGACGACGACGACGACTTCGACTTCGACGGCGACGGCCCAGATCACCGACGATACGGCCCGAAACTTTGGCTTAGCGCGTCGCGCCTCCGGTCCTGGCCGGCCGCGCTTCGCCACGACACGCCAACCGCGCCCCCACCCCCACACGGCAACGTCCCGAGCTTTCCCGAGCCCTTGGCATCGCTCGGACGTGTGCATTTTTCTTTCGCCGAGGACAATCTAAGAACATCCTTGATCATTTGGCGAACAAGCCACGCACGAAACTGAAAAAAACACAGGGAATCGACGTCCGAGCGATGGCCAGAGCCTCCCGCGCCGCGGAGCGACGTCGACGGCGACGGAGACGACGACGGCGACGACGACGGCAGCGACGACGCCGAAATTGCCAAGAGCCTCTGAGGTCCTGGTCCTCGTGCTCTTCCTCCCTCGTACCTCGCCCTCTCTCTTTCACCCCTCTCTCGTTCCTCCCCGCTCCCCTCCAGCTCATCTTCTCGTCCTCCAGGCTGGCGAAGACGACGACGGCGGTGTCGACGACGACGGCCCAGATCTCCGACGGCCTGAGCTCTGGGCGTGTAAATTGTTGTTCGCAACGGGCGTCTCCGAGCGGTTTCGGGCCCCGGGACCATCACATCTCGATCTGGCTCGAACAATTGCGCAGAACGTGATCGTTTTCTGATTCATCGTCGTCGGAGGAGGATGAGGAGGGGGAGGAGGAGGAGGAGGAGGGGGAGGAGGAGGAGCAGGAGGACGAGGAGGAGGGGGAGGAGGAGGTGGTGGAGGAGGAGGAGGTGGTGGATGAGGAGGAGGAGGAGGAGGAGGATCGAACAATTGCGCAGAACGTGATCGTTTTCTTATTCATCGTTTTGCCGATCGGCGCGGGCCCTCGCACCCCCCTCGCCGCCCTCGCCCCCCCCCATGGAGTACACATTGCTCGTTTCTAAGTATTCGAAAGTTCTTTGATATTCTTGGGCTTATAATTGTTCTATCCTGGGCCTCTTCCTGGCCACTAGGTGGCCAGGAACAATTAGAAACGAGCACAATTTGAAACGAGCGCGATTAGAAATGAACAACGCGTGGATCTTGGCTGTTTTTGGCGCCTGTTTCGAGCAGGTCCCCCCCCAAGGACGCACTGCTGCAAGCAGTCGCTCCAAGCAGAGGTCCGGAGCCAGACCCCCCCCCTACACCCCCCTTCCACCAGGTGCCGAAACGCCGAACAGGAAAACGTGCACAAGATGGGGTCGGGTGCTCTGGTCGTGATTTTCCCCGATGGTTGCAATTGTGGCGCAATGTCGGACCTCGGGGTCCGACGATCTGCTTCTTGCAGCCGGCGTTTTCTCTTCGAAGTCGAGGCTCGGGGGCCATGTTCGGGCACCTGGGGGCCTGCAACTGGCCCCAGCGAGGCGATCGGGACCTCGTGGGCTGCGGATCGAACAAGAGCAGATCGACGACGGCGACGATGACGACAGCAGAGATTTGGTAGACTCCCGCAAAACTGAAAGGTCCGTCTTCCCCTGCTCCTTCTTCCCTAGTCTCTCTCTCTCTCTCTCTTTCTCTCCGCTGCTCTCCCGTCCTTCCGATCTCTCCCATCTCTTCTCCAGCTCCTCCCTTTCCCTCGTCTTCCAGTCTTCTTCCCAGCAATAAAAGCCAAGATCATCCCGCTGACGCAGCCAGAGCGCCAAGACGACGACGACGACGACGACGACGACGACGACGACGACGCCGTCAGCGAGTTCAGGAGATGGAGGAGGGGAGCAGATGGAGGGTATGGTGGGGATGTAGGTGGACGTGAAGAGGCACGTGGGGGAGGAGGTGGTAAAGGAGGATGAAGCGTGGGCGGAGGCGGCGGAGGAGACTGAGGAGGAGGAGGAGGAAGAGGAGAAGGAGGAGAAGGAGGAGGAATAGGAGGGAAGAAGGAGAAAGATAAGGAGTAGGAGAAGGAGGCCGAGCCGGAGCAGAACGGCGGGAAGAGCAGTGACTGGGAGAGTTCAGGCGGATGGTGTTGGGAGGAGAGTAGGACGAGGTGGAGGGGGGTGGAGGGGGGCGGAGATGGGATGAGGGGTGAGGAAGACAGGAGCGGGAAGATAAACTAGCGGAGCGTGATACCCTGGAGGAAGTGGATGAGTGACGATGATGCCGATTCTGATTATTATTATTATGATGATGATGATGATGATGATGATGATGCTGAATCTGATGATGATGATGATGATGAGGAGGAGGAGGAGGAGGATGAGGATGAGGATGAGGATGAGGATGAGGATGATGATGATGATGAGGATGATGATGATGTCGATGAGTATGCTGATGATGATGCTGATGATGATGATGCTGATGCTGATGATGATGATGATGATGATGGTGATGATGATGGTGATGATGGTGATGATGATGATGATGATGATGATGATGATGATGATGATGACGATGACGATGACGATCAGGAGGAGGAGGAAGAAGGGGAGGACATCGACCAGGGAGGGGAGGAGAGGAGCATAATGAAGGTGAGGCGGCGAACTAATGTGATACGAAGTGCGTGCTCTTTCCATACCGATGACGGTTCTCTACCATACGCTATTTCCTCACGCCGATGTGGACTTGCCGTATCACGGCCGGCTTATCACAAATATGAGGACCAAGTCGGGACGGGATCGCCCTGCCTTGCGAGGATCTGGCGATGAGGTCTGCACACTCTACACCCGAGTCTGGCATGTCCCTCTACAGGAGGAATTGTCGCGCGTCGCAAAAATAGCCTGGTGACGATTTGTCGTGCAAGTTTGGCTACTTTTGAACATCTGTTGACTACTGTTCACCTGTCTGCCATTCTCCGCCTGTAGGAGCACATGCCCGACCTAGCTGTACACATCCAGCGCTCGTGGCCAGGCCCCTCCCGAGCCCAGGATCGGTGCCCCGTGCCCCGTGGCCAAGCCTGGGTGGGCGCCTACGCCGCCTCTGGGCCGCGGGCGATAGGCCTGGCCAGGGGCGGCGGATCTGTCGGACCTCGTCTGGGCAGGAAGGGGACGGGTCCTGACGGAAACAGGGCTGTGGACCCCGGGTCTCTGCCCAGGACCAGCGCACCATCCCGAGCCGTGTCTGCTCCAGTCCTGGGTCTGTGAATACACATATATATATATATATATATATCATGGGGGGGGGCAGGCCCGGGGCCCGACAACAGCTGCCTCGAGCCTCCATGGGAGTACCGGGGCCCTGTGTTTTTACGAGTTTCGGCGTCCCGGGCCTCGGAGGCCGCCGCGTGGTCCCAGACATTTTCCAGATCCTCCCCCCAGGACCAGCGCATCGTCCTGAGCCGTGTCTGCTCCAGTCCTGGGGCCTGCGTGGGACCCGGAGAGCCCGAGACTGCGGGAAAAAAGCCTCGGGACCCGCGTCTGCCGGGACCCGTCTGCTCCGTCCCGATCGTCCCCCTGGATTTTGGACGCCCGACATGGGTACGGACAAAAATGGGTACAATGCCCAACAACAGATGTTGCCCCAAGGCAACAGCTGCCGCTGTTGGGCACGCGGCCTTCTGTCTCACATGTGCACAAGCCGCTGCGACACCGAGAGCGAGTCCTGTTCAAAATGAACAGGAACTGCTTTTGGGCATTGAACCCATTCTTCTTTCCGTGCCCATGTCGTTCGTGCCGGTGGATGGGCGGAGCGCCCGCTGCCGCGAGGCTGGGCTGCGGCGGCTGGGCCGCTGAGCCGCGGGGGGGGTGCGACGGGCGGGCGGGCCCCCGCGCGAGCAGGCGCTGTGGTCGGTCGGTTCGCCTGGGCCGCCGAGGCCGGGAGGTCGGGAAGAGAGCACGGTCGGGGCTGGAAAGCGGGCGTGCGGCGTGGCGCCGCCGGCCCGCTGATTTCTCACGCGATCCCCCACCTTGGGGGCTCCTCCGCCTCCTCCCCCTCCTCCTCCGCCTCATCCTCCTCCTCCTCCTCCCCCTCCTCCTCATCCTCCTCCTCCTCCTCCTCCGATAGCGTGCACCGAGAAAGCCGTGGCAGGGTGATATCGCAGGGGGGATCGCCTCTCAGGGACAGCATTTGTTTTTTTTTTGTTTCGGAGGTCGATGTTGCACGCTATCTGTCCAGCGTCCGCCGTGTCCACGGTCTGCTGCCGTTGGTAGCCCGTCAGCATATTACCTCTTCGTTTCTATCTGAAGGCCTCGTGTCTCTTCAGTAATAAGAGGCTGATGGGCACCACATGGCAGGGTGCTTGTCGATCCGGTTGAAGCCGTTCGGATCGATCCGATCGATCTTCGCCGATATTGATTCGCCACGCAGGAAGCGGGTCCTGAAGGAAACGGATCCTGAGTGTTGTTCGATTTGTTTTGGCTTCTCGAGGCTATCCCAGGGCCCCAAGACCGTCAGAACATGATTCAGGAGGAAGACGTGGTCCTTGGGAAATGCCCCGGGTCCAGGACCCGTTTGCCTCGTGACCCGGTTCTTTCATGCTAAGCCGATCCATCTTCATGTTTATATTTAAACATCTATGACAAGTACGCCCCCCCTCCCCGGGTGTCCCATACCTCCCCGTGACATCTGCCATACGCTCCTCGTACTGCGCTTCCTGGCCTCCCGGGGATGCCCCAAAACGCCTACGGACAGCCACAGACGACCCCAAGAAGCCCCCAGAATGTAAAATAACGTCGCAAGACGCTCACAAGCAACCCAAGATAGCGTTCGGTCGGCTGCTCAGGCTCCCAGGAGGCCTCCAAGAGACCTCAAGAGAGCTCCGAGAGGCCTCCCGAGGGCGCCCAAAGAAACTAAAATCCTTGATTTCAATTTATTGTGCTAGGAGACGTACCCAACCCCTTTAAGCATGTGATGAGAATACATCGGATCGCAATACAAAGCCACTATTGAATGATCCGCGATGCCCTTGAAAGCTTCGCCAAAGAACGTCGGGCCAGACTCATATAGTTCACATATGCGGCGTCACTCTTAAAAGTCAGGTCGTTGGCAGTCGAGCGACCTCGAAGGGGCGTGGCAACATGTGGGGGAGGGACGATTTGACACATAATCCGTGGGAGTAGCAGAGCCTTGCGGCGCTCGCATTGCAGGACAGCGCTCTGCGCGCTATGACAGTACAGCGCTTTGCGCTACACGTAGCATGTGCACGCGCGCATTACAAACAACAGGCAGCTGAATGAGGGATGCGACATGGGCAATGGACAGCGCCATGCACTATTCGTTGCGCGGCGCTCGCACACGCCGCGTCACTCCGCTGGCCCTGCAAGAAGCCCACGAAAGTGGCGACAGTTTCGCAGATCGCAGGCCCCTCAGGGGACGGCGAGGTCTCGTAGTGATCTGCGGAGGGCGTACCTCCGCTGGGCCTCCCAGAAGCCCGCGAAAGTGGCGACGGTTTCGCAGATCGCAGCCCCCCAGGGGACGGCGAGGTCGTGCGGTGATCCGAAAAGGACGTAATTACCTCCGCTGAGCTTCACAGAAGCCTACGAATGTGGCGACATACTCGCAGATTGCAGGTCCCCCAGGGGGCGGCGAGGTCTCGTGGTGATCTGCGTCCCCCGCTGGGCCTCCCAGGAGCCCACGAATGTAGCGACAGTCTCGCAAATCGCAGCCCC
The DNA here is from genome assembly GCA_963575745.1 of Prorocentrum cordatum. NCBI lineage: Eukaryota > Dinophyceae > Prorocentrales > Prorocentraceae > Prorocentrum > Prorocentrum cordatum. Next base: position 301,971 of record CAUYUJ010012336.1, on the reverse strand, counting down.
TCAGGGGGCGGTGAGGTCTCATGGTAATTTGCGTATGACGTGCCTCCGCTGGCCCTCCCAGAAACCAAAGGGCGACAGTTTCGCAGATGGCTGGCCCCAAAGGTGGCGGCGAGGTCTCGTGGTGATCCGCGTATGACGTCACTCTGCTATCCCTTCCAGAAGCCCACGAATGTGGTGACAGTTTCGCGGATGGCAGCCCCCCAGGGAGGGGTCGGCGAGGTCTCGTGGTGATCTGCGTCTGACGTACCCCCGCTGGCATTCCAAAAAACCCACGGGAGTGGCGACGGTTTCGCAGATCGCAGCCCCCCCCCCCCAGGGGGCGGCGACGTCTCGTGGTGATCTGCGTAGGACGCGCCTCTGCTGGCCCTCCCAGAATCCAACGAAAATGGCGACATTCTCGCAGATCGCAGACCCCCGGGGGACGGCGAGGTCCCGTGGTAATCTGCGTAGGACGTACCCCCGCTGGGTCTCCCAGGGGCCCACGAAAGAGGCCACGCATTCTCAGTTCGCAGCCCCGTGGTGATCTGCGACGTACCTCTGCTCGTGGTCTCGTGGCGATCTGCGTAGACGTAGCGAATGTGGCGACAGTTTCGCAGATCGCAGCCCCCCAGGGAGGGGTCTGCGAGGTCTCGTGGTGATCTGCGTATGGCGTACCTCCGCTGGCCCTCCCAGGAGCCAACCAACGTGGCGACATACTCGCAGATCGCAGGCCCCCAGGGGACGGCGAGGTCTCGGGCGATCTGCGTAGGACGTACCTCCACTGGGCCTCCCAGGAGCACGCGAACGAAAAGCCGACAGTTTCGCAGATCGCAGCCTCCCAGGGAGGGGTCGGCGAGGTCTCGTGGTGATCCGCGTAGGACGTACCTCCGCTGGCCCTCCCAGAAGGCAGCGGCAGTGGCTACATTTTCGAACACGAGGTCTCGTGGTGATCCGCTCAGGACGTCCCTCCGCTTGCCCTCCCAGGAGCCCGCGAAACTGGCGATTTCGCAGATCGCAGGCTCCCAGGGGACGGCGAGGTCTCGTGGTGATCTACGTGGGACGTACCTCCGCTGGGCCTCCCAGGAGCCCACGAAAATGGCGAATTTTTCGCAGGTCGCAGCCCCCCGGGGGGCAGCGAGGTCTCGTGGTGATCTGCGTATGACGTGCCTCCGCTGGCCTTTCCAAAAACCAGCGACGATGGCGACAGTTTCGCAGATCGCAGCCCGCAAAGGGACAGCGAGGTCTCGCAGTGATCTGCGTATGACGTACCTCCGCTGGTCCTCCCAGGATTCAACGAACGTGGCCACAATTTCGCAGATGACAGCCCCCTGGGAAACGGCGAGGTCTCGTGGTGATCTGCGTAGGACGTACCCCCGCTGGGCCTCCCAGGGGCCCACGAAAAGTGGCGACATCTTCGCAGATCGCAGCCCCCCCAGGGGACGTCGAGGTCTCCTGGTGATCTGTGTAGGACGTACCTCCGCTGGGCCTCCCAGGAGCCCGTGAAAGTGGCGACAGTTTCGCAGATCCCAGCCCCCCCAGGGGACGGCGAGGTCTCGTGGCGATCTGCGTAGGAAGTACTCCGTTGGGCCTCCCAGAAGTTCACGAAAGCGGCGATAGTTTCGCAGATCGCAGCCCCCCAGGGGACGTCGAGGTCTCGTGGTGATCTGCGCAGGACGTACCTCCGCTGGGCCTCCAAAAAGCCCACGGAAGTGGGGACAGTTTCGCAGAACGCAGCCCCCCGGGGGACGGCGAGGTGACGAGGCAGGGATGAGGAGGAAGAACACCAGAAGAATAATGGAGTGAGGGAGGAAGGTGAGGAGGAGGAGGAGGAGGAGGAGAAGGAGGAGGAGGAGGAGGAGGAGGAGGAAGAGGAGGAGGAGGAGTTGGAGGGGGCGGAGGCGGAGAAGGAGGAGGTGGGGACCACAGTGCTCTATTCAAAACGAGCACCCAACACAGGACGGTTGGGGACAAAAGTTGTTGGCCTCCGCTTCCATTGAGTACAGTACAATACATCGCACCACTTCATGCTTTTAACGCTCAGAAGCGGCCCAAGAGCCACCCAAGACGGCCCCAAGACGGGTCAAGAAAGCCCCAAGACTACCGAAGTTGCGCCCAGGACAGCTCCAGACCACCCCAGAACAGGCCCACGATGAACCCAAAAGCGAGAGCAGGAGGCTTCCAGAGACCTCCGAGAGGATTCCGGAACCCCCCAGAGGCCCCCAGCACACCCCAGACCCCTGAGGGGCTCAAACAAGGCCCCGACGAGGCCCCCAAAACAACCCAAGAGAGCTTCGAGAGCCGTCCCGAGAGAGCCCGAAGAGGGTAAATCCGTTGATTTCCAACGGTTTGTTTTAATCGTGTTTCGCCTTCTCACGTTTTCCCGCTCCCAACGCTCAAAGATTGAGCAACTTTGTTTATTTAAGAAAGTTCCAGAGAAATCGTTTTTTCTTAACAGATACGCCCCCCCCCTCCTGGGGGCCCCACACCTCCATGGAACATCTGCGGAACGCTCCCGGTACCGCGCTTTCTGGCTCCGGGAGCCCCAAATCACGCAAGGACAGCCCAAGACGACCCCAAGAAGCTTCCAGAACGTAAAAGAAAAGCTCAAGACGCTCCCAAGCAGCCCCAAATAGCCTTCGGTCGGCTCTCCAGGCTCCCAGAAAGCCTCCAAGAGACTTCGAAGACCGAGGAACTTGAAATTATACCTGGGGGCGCACCCAACCATTTTTAGCATATGGCGAGTATACATCGGATCGCCCAGTACAAAAGCCATCATTGAATGATCCGCAATGCCCTTGAACGCTTCGCCAACGAACGTCGGGCCAGACTCAGATGTTTCACATATGCGGCGTCACTCTCAAAAGTCAGGTCGTTGGCGGGAGAGCGACCTCGAGGGGGCGTGGCAACATGTGGGGGAGAGACGATTTGACACATAATCCGTGGGAGGAGCAGCGCCTTGCGCTGTGTTTGCGTTTCAGGACAGCGCTCTGCGCGCTATGACAGTACAGCGCCTTGCGCTAAACGTAGCATGTGCCCGCATGGATTACAAACAACAGGCAGCTAATGAAAGGATGCGGCATGGGCAACGAACAGCGCCATGCGCTATTCGTTGCGCGGCACTCGCGCACGCCGTGCTACTCCGGTGGGCCTCCCAGGAGCCCGCGAAAGTGGCGATTGTTTTGCAGATCGCAGGCCCCCCAGGGGACGGCGGAGTCTCGTGATGATCCGCGTATGACGTACCTCCGCTGGGCCTCCCAGGAGCACACGACAGTTTCGACAGTTTCGCAGACCGCAGCCCCCCAGGGGACGGCGAGGTCTCGTAGTGATCCGCGTATGCCGTGCCTCCGCTGGGCCTCCCAGAAGCCAGCAAAAGTGGCGACAGTACCGAAGATCGCTGCCCCCCCAGGGGACGGCGAGGTCGTGGTAATCCGCGTGTGGCGCACCTCCGCTGGGCCTCCCAGAAGCTAACGAAAGTGGCGGCAGTTTCGCAAATCTGTGTTTGCAGTCCCCAAGGGGCAGAACCGAAACGCCCATACCGGGCCGGCGGAACGTCCTGGCACAGAACACTGCCAGAACGTCTCCCATTGCATAAGGGCACACGTGTGCAAGAGGAAGCAGGCACGAGCTGAATCCGTCCTCAGGCCTCTAATTATCGGCTAGCCCCCAATAGCGCTGGAAACGCCGCGCTTTAGGGGGGAAACCAACAATAGGAAGCAACGGGCAGGGCCCGAGCCTCGAACCAGCGACAGCAACCCCGCAGGGTGATGTCGCCCCCCGGCCCCTTCCACCCAGCCCACAGGCGGGGCGGGAGGAGGCCCCACCAGGGTCGGGGACGATCTAGTGCTAGGCCTACCCAGCAAGCCAACACGGAACGGTACCCAGCGCCAGAACCTCAACCTCACATGGCAAGCGGTGTGCCCGCGGCTAGTGGCATTCCAACCAAGATGGCTGGAAAATGTGAACCGCGGGCGCCCGCCTCCGCATCATCATCGACGGCGCACCGCATGCACGAGGTGCCACGCGGCGAACAGACTGCACTGCTGGGCCGCGGTGGCAGGGACTTTACACATACTCTGGCCTGGCGGCTCAGTTTCGCAGATCGCAGCCCCCCCAGGGGACGGCGAGGTCTCGTGGTGATCCGCGTATGACGTACCTCCGTTGGGCCTCCCAGAAGCCCACGAACGTGACGACGGTTTCGCAGATCACAGCTCCCCAGGGGACGGCGAGGTCTCGGGGTGATCCGCATAGGAGTTACCTCCGCTGGGCCTCCCAGAAGCCAACGAAAGTGGCGACAGTTTCGCAGACCGCAGCCCCCCCAGGGGACGGCGAGGCCTCGTGGTGATCCGCATATGACGTGCCTCCGCTGGGCGTCCCAGAAGCCCACGACAATGACGACGGTTTCGCAGATCGCAGCCTCCCAGGGGACGGCGAGGTCTCGGGATGATCCGCGTATGACGTACCTCCTGCTGGGCCTCCCAGAAGCCAACGAAACTGGTGACAGTTTCGCAGATCTCTGCCCCCCAGGGGACGGCGAGGTCTCGTAGTGATCCGCGTATGCCGTGCCTCCGCTGGGCCTCCCAGAAGCCAGCAAAAGTGGCGACAGTACCGAAGATCGCTGCCCCCCCAGGGGACGGCGAGGTCTCGTGGTGATCCGCATATGACGTGTCTCCGCTGGGCCTCCCAGAAGCTAACGAAAGTGGCGGCAGTTTCGCAGATCGCCAGCCTCCCAAGAGACGGCGAGGTCTCGGGATGATCCGCGTATGACGTACCTCCTGCTGGGCCTGCCAGAAGCCCACGAACGTGGCGACACTTTCGCAGATTGCAGCCCCCCTAGGGGACGGGGAGGTCCCGTGGCGACCCGCGTATGACGTACCCCCGCTGAGCTCCCCTGAAGCTTGCGAATGTGGTGACAGGTTCGCAGATCGTTGCCCCCCAGGGGACGGCGAGGTCTCGCGGAAATCCGCGTATGATGTGTTTCCGCTGGGCCTCCCAAAAACCAGCGACATTGGCGACAGTTTCGCAGATCGCTGCCCCCCAGGACGGCGAGGTCTCGTGGTGATCCGCGTATGACATACGTTGTCGGGCTTCGCAGAGGCCAAAGAGAGTGGCGACAGTTTCACAGGTAGCAACCCCCCAGGGCACGGCGAGGTTTCGGGATGATCCACGTATGACGTGCTTTTGCTGGGCCTTCCAGAAGCCCACGACAGTGGCGACAGTTTCGCAGATTGCAACCCCCCCAGGGGACGGCGAGGTCTCGTGGTGATCCGCGTATGGCCCGCGTATGACGTGCCTCCGCTGGCCTTCTCCGACGCCCACGAAAGTGGCGACAGTTTCGCAGATCGCAGTCCTCCAGGGGACGGCGAGGTCACGAGGCAGGGAGGAGGAGAAAGAAAACGAGGAGGAGGAGACTGGAGGGAGGAAAGACGAGGAGGAGGAGGAGGTGGAGGAGGACGGGGAAGAGGAGGAGGAGGAGGAGGAGGAGGAGGAGGAGGAGGAGGAAGGGAAGGAGGAGAATGAGGTGGGGCAATGCAGTGCTCTATTCAAAAAGAGCACCCAATACAGGAGGGCTAGAAACAAAGAGCAATAATTCCAGATATTCACTTTGTTTTCAAGTTGGGATTCATACTCCCGATCCTCTTCCTCGAGCCCCAGCAAGACTTCGGGGTCACATGCAAGTGTTTGGGAATACTGCCGAACTTCTTGGAGCTGCCTTGGCACTTTCTTGTGTCTTCTTCGTGTCCTCTTGGCTGCTCCTGAAACCACCGTAGAAATTTAGATTTCATCACCCCATGAATTTGAAGAAAGGAAGTTTAGAATTTGTTGACACTCCCCCCTGCTTTTTTTCACGAAGACCACGAAAAGGCGTCCCAACAGACCGTTGCCTGCATCCAGGCAACTTCGAACCCACAGCCCAGGCACGGCAACTTGAAAAAGGAACAATCCCCCACTTTTTGTTACAAGTTCGCCCCCTGTCTACTCTTGCACAACAGGCCACAGTTCAGGGTCCCTTCAGCTCCCAGAAAAGAACCTAGGCAGCCTTTAAGAGCCCCAAATCGTTGAAACCTAACGGGAATGTATGATTTCTGCGTTTCCGCAGCTCCCCTTCTATAGGATTCCGAGGCTTGCGCAGGGCCTCACAGAGAGTCCTTGAATGCAAGAGACGACCACAGGAAGATTCCATGAGTTAGCCCATCAAGCCTAGATAGAACTTGAGCGCGCGCGAAGCGCGCGATGGTTCTAGTATGTATAATGTATGTATATATATATATATATATATATCCCGACTTTCTGGCGCGACAAGCTGAGCACGCTCCAGAAATTTGCCTGTTCTGCCGTTTGTCCTTTCTTCTGTTTCTTTTCTCAGAAGGGGGGGGCCAGTCGCGAGCCTTCGGGGAAGGTTAAGGAAACTTCTCAGGAGGCCGGGGGACTTCTGGGCCTTCCGAGAAGGCCCGCCCCCTTTTCACTTCCCCCCCGCGCTCGCCGCCAACCGGAGATGCTTTTCGGCAGAATGCCGCAGACACCGTGGAAGCTCCGGCGCGAGCCGCGGGACAGCAGAGGCCGAATGAAGCCCTTGAAGACTTTCTTCGGCGGCGACCGAGGGGGGGAAAGAGGGAAGGGACTTATACGACATGTGATCGGGGCGTCTGGAAACAGAAGCTGCTTTGGCGACGTGGCCAACAAAGAAACAAGGTGACGTCCGCACGGAGTGGCTCGGCCTCCTCTTCTCAGCGGCGAGCACCTGGGGACGCGAAAAGGGGCGGGCCTTCTCAGAAGTCTCGGAAGTCCCCCGCCTTCGGAGAAGTTTTTTGGGCCTGGCCCGGAGACGCGGAGTACTCCTCGGAAGGCTGGAGGGGTTCTAAGAAGTCCCGCCGCCTTCTGAGAAGGCTTGTGGAAGTCGGTTAATGGAGAGGAGGCGTGCTGCCAAGTAATTCCCAGATGTTTAAAACATGTTTCAAACATGTTGTATATATATATATATATGTAAAAGCAGGTTTGAAACGTTTTGAGAACATGTTTTACACAGTTTAGACACAGGTTTAATTCAATGACAGGATTGTTAGAATGTCCTTTGTCATGGCACCCACAAGGCCAACCCAGACAACGCCGACCATCCCTCTGACGCTGTTCGTGCCCTCTCCTCGGGGCCTCACAGGAGGCCTCCCGTCGCCGCAGCCCGGTGCCCGCCCCGACGAAGAGCTACTCGGGGGGCCCCCTGGACGTCTCTCGTCGCCACGGCCAGGACGGTTCCCGGGAGGCGCCAGCGCGCGAATGTTGAGCGGGCCTGTCGGAGGAGAAAAAAGTTACCCCATACCGCTACCCTTCCCCAGTTGCTCCCTCTTTCGGCCTCCTGAGATGCCCTCGTCGCCACCGCTGGATTCGCCTCGACATCCTGGTCAGAACGCACCCCAGGAGAGGTCCGGGGAGCACCGGTATCGGTACCTTGTTGTTTCCCCAGCCTTGGCCCGGCGGGAGACCCTGAGATCCGACGTTAGGACGAAGTCGCGCCATGAATTGCGCGCTTGGACTTGGCCACCTTGCCACCTTGATCACCCATGCGGCGAGGGTATACAGGCTAAGGAATATGCCCCCAGGGGGACTCAGACCCTGGAGGATTCCTTGTCTGATTTAGAGGCGACGATATCCATGGCCAATGCACGTGTGGCGTTCCCTTGTCTTCCAGACCCTGGATTCCTTATCCAACGGTTCCTTATCCAGTGCCCTCACCGTACTCCACGCACCAAAGGTCACTCTTGCCCGTCTTCCTGGGGCCCAGACCCTGGCGCATTCCTTCTTGTTTCAAGGCGAGGTGGGTGGCCCGCGTTTGGCCGCCCATCGGTCGCGAGACCCTTCGTTCCTTCTCGAAGGCATCCTGCTCTAGAACCTCCACCGTACTCCACGCACGAAAGGTCACCCTTGCCGGGTGAGAGGTGAGGAGGAGGCGGGAGGCTGGAGCGAGGGCGACGACGGAGCGAAACCCATCTGCTTCCTCCTCCTCCTCCTCCTCCTCCTCCTCCTCCCTCCTCCTCCTCCTGCTCCTCCTCCTCCTCCTCCCCTCCTCCCCCTCCCCCTCCTCCTCCCTCCTCCTCCCCGCCTCCTCCTCCTCCTCCTCCTCTCCTCCTCCTCCTCCTCCTCCTCCTCCTCCTCCTCCTCCTCCTCCTCCTCCTCCTCCTCCAGGTCCCCCGCTGCGTGTGGCCCAGGATCTCCGGGGAGCCGCCCGCTGCCTCGGGGCTGGCGCTCCTCCGGCCCCTCTCTTCCCCAGGGGGGGCGCGCCGGCGGCCGCGTCATCTGCGGATCGATCGGCGGGGCCCGTGCCCCCAGCCGATGGGCCCGTTTCCCACCGCCACCACCAGAAGTTGGGGGAAGGAGGGGGAGGATGAAGAGGAGGGGGGAAGGAGGTGGAGGAGGATGATGATGATGAGGAGGAGGAGGAGCAAGAAATGGAGGAGGAGGAGGAGGAGGAGGAGGAGGAGGAGGAGAAGGAGGAGGAGGAGGAGGAGGACCCCCTCCCCCTCCCACTTCTGGTGGCGGCAGTGGAAAACAGGCCCACCGCACTGTTTCGATCGGGGGCCGTGCCGAGGACGGGGCCTGTGGGGGAGAGCGGCAGACAGTTCTCGTCGCGGTCGACAGGAGTTTGCCACGCCCTGTCGACGGACTTGGCGGGAATGGGAGGGGGGGAGGAACGGAGGACGATCGAGGGGGAAGCGGGAGGGGAGTGGGGAGGGGGATTGCTCGCAGCGCGGACCCGCGGACGTCTTGACCCTTCTCCTCCTCGTCCTCCTCATCCTCCTCCTCCTCCTCCATTTCTTGCTGCTCCTCCTCCTCCTCCTCCTCCTCCACCTCCTCCTCCTCCATTACCCAGGACGGGCCTTTCATCCCGAGTCGTGCTCGGATGGGCCCAGGGCCCGCGGAGGGCCACCGGGGGCCGACAACCACAGCAGGAAGCAGGAGAAGGAGAAGGAGGAGAAGGAGGAGAAGGAGAAGGAGGAGGAGGAGGAGGAGAAGGAGGAGAAGGAGGAGGAGAAGGAGGAGAAGGAGAAGAAGGAGAAGGAGAAGGAGGAGAAGAAGAAGAAGGGAAAGACGAATAATACGACGACGACGACGACGACGAAGGCGCACGTTTATCGGGATGTTTCTCGACATCAGGGGGTGTGGGTTCTGCCCGTTGCCTCTCGATCTCCTCGATCTTGGCCCCCCCGTGCAGGGCGGCCCACCGACCGCGGCACGAGAGCGGGGAGACCGCGCGCCAGTGTTTCAAGGCTGCGCGTGGCCCTCCGGAGCGCTCGGGATGCCGTGCAACCTTCCGTGATCCACCCCGGCTCTTGGACTCCAGCAGTGGCGAAGCGTCCTGGCTTGCCTGAAGGCCGCTTGAACTGCATGAACGTTCTACACAACTGTGGTCTGCACGAAATGCTCTTGGAAGATTTCTGGCCGAGATTATATTGCCGAAACACGTCGTGATAGTGTTATTCGAACATTGTCTTCGTTCTTATACATATAACACGTGTTGGATCTCAGAAAGTTTTGTGGTAGGCCTATGGGAATACCGGGATGGTCGGTCCCTGCTCCATGGACGGGGTGGGGGCCCATTGCCAAGGGCAGCGTCAGAGGGGGGGGGCGTCAAGGGACGAAGGGCCACCCGGACCCCCATCGCAGGCCCAGAGGTTGACACCCACACCAATCTCGGCGGTGTTCCTCCACCGAGGGAAGAGGATCCCGATCTCGGCGATGGTGGTAATATGATTCTGGCTTCCAAGGTGACCGATATATTACCACCAACACCGACATCGAGGATCAGCTTCCCCCTGTGGAGGCAGCCCCCTGTGCTGGTGTTGGTGCCAGTTTCTGGGCCTCCCACCCCCAGAAACGGCGTCTACTGGGAAGGCTTCTGGGCGCGTTCTGGCCCGCCCTGCCCTGCTGGGCCCCCTCCTTGCAGGCCTCGGGCGCATCTGCTGGAGGTCTTCGCTCGTCGGGGTGCGCACTCCGATTGTGCTTCTGCTCCTGCCCTCCAGAAATTCAGGAGGGAAAGAAACACACAGACACAATTAATCGTCGACTCCCCAGAAAAATTATGAAAATATGGAAAGTGGGAGGGAAGACGAAAATCTCTGAAGTATAGGAAAAGATGTGGAATAGTTTTATTAGTGTGTATTTATTTGTGTGTCCCTTGGCCCCTTCAAGGATGGGCTCGGGGGGGGGGAGACGCGTCGACCGACACTCGCCCACCGAGCGCCGACAGGGTTAAGTCGGGCATGTCCTTCTACAGAGGGGCTGTCCAAGAGCAGTCCAACAATAGCATGGGGCTGATGTTTCTATTATTTGTGGGCTATGTTTGAATCTGTTTTGGCCGTGCTTTCAACTCTCGGTCAAGATCCGCCTGCAGGGGGGCATGCCCGACCTAACGATAGGGGCCCGAAAGCCCAGCCCCGTCCCAGAGCCTGCGGCGTATCGAGGGCCTGTCGCCGATCGATCGCCAACGCATCGCCGATTCCAGGTCGATGCCCCCCCCACCTAGTCAGCTCACATAGTAAGGAGGGGACATCTTCCAAAGGGTACCCTTACATGCTTGCCCCTCCGGCCCATCCTCAGCGATTCTCGCCTGCCAACCTCGTTCGGAAAGTGCCAACGTGGCCCTCCAAGGTCCTTCCATCCTTACCGCGCATCGTTGTTCAACGGGTTGACTGTAGCTGGCCCCCTTTACCGTTGCTCCTCACGGAGGGAGGGAGCAGGCATATCAGTGACACGCCGCCGTTGGGAGACCACCAACGCGTTGTTCTTCAAGCATTGGCGAAGCGTCCTGGCTCGCCTATAGTCTACCAAACAACGTTCTAAGAAGATGTTGTGGTTCCCACGGAATGTTCTTAGAACATTTCTGGTTGGGACTGGCTTGGTTTAACACATCGGGTTTATGTTCTAAGAACGTTGTTTGGGTTCTTAGAACATTTTGGGGTTCTAAGAACATTTCGTGGTAGGACCATAGGAATGCCGGAACGGTCGGTCCCTGCTCAAGTTCTGTTGCATGGATGTCTGGCTATGATGTCTCTTCAGCGATAGCGAGCTGATGGGTCCCTCCCTACGGCGGCGTGTCACTGATATTGTTTCTGCTGTCCTTCTTTGGGGGCCATGCGACCCAGCGTCACGACACCGTGGCAACACTGAAGCAACCTCCGCCAGAGCCCCGGACCCCATCTTTCTGATTCATGTGTCGGTCGGATCGATTCGTGAGGGTATTCTCGGGCTCGCCGATGCGCAACATCGCCCGATGCGAAGCCGCGCGACGCCAGGAGCACTGCTGTTGCTGTTCTGTGCCTCTGGGGGGGCCTTCGCCCAGCCCCAGGAGACTGTCCACAGACGACTCGGTGTGAAACGAAAAGCGTCCCCGGGAAGGGGAATCGAGCCCTCTGAAAATCGACGCGGTGAAAAAAAACGTGACGTCGAGGGCCTGGGCTGGACGGCCCGCCTGCGATCCGACGCGACGGTGCGATGCCACTCGGTACCCAGACACGCGACGCCCTGCTTTTGTCGACACGCGGTCCCCAGAAGTCCCGACCCGTTCCCCGGGACCGGTTTTTCACTCGGAGTCGTCTTTTTTGGACGGTCCCGAGGACCGGCGAGGGCGCCCTGAGGCAGAAAAAATCGTCAAAGACTTCCCGTGTTGATTTTTCCACGACGCGATCATGTCTGGGCTACGATCCGATGCGACGATGCACGCCGGTTCGATTCGATTCGCTGGCTGGGGCCACGACGCCGATTCGATTCTGTTCGGCTCGCTTCGCCGGCGCACCGGCCAGTGCCCGCCAGCACACGCCGATGCCGATTCCATCCAGGACGTTCCGATGATGGTCCGAAGCGTTCCAATTTCGATTTCGCGATTCGATCCGCAGCAGGCCTGGCTCTGAAGGTGAACGACCAATTCGGCGGCGAGCGAGGGAGGTAAGTGAGAAGGGGCGGGCCTTATCAGAAGGCTCGGAAGTCCCCCAGCCTTCTGAGAAGTTTCTGAGCCATCCTCGAAGGCACAGAAACTTTTTCAGAAGGCGCGAGAGTGTCTGAGACGTCCCGCCGCCTTCTGAGAAGGCCTTCTTCTCATCATGTCCCCCCCTCGCTCGCCGCCAACCAATTGTGTCAGACGTAGATTTCCTTTGAATTTTATGGATCTGCGTCGGACCCCATGGCGGAGCCTCTGGCCCGGCCGCTGGCGCTCTCCGCGCGCCATGCAGGGGCATCCAGCGCCGATCCAAGAAATCTGCGCGGACCCTTCGAACGTTTACGCTTATGCAGCAGTTCTTCTTCAATTGGAAAGGTCAGCTTGGACTCCCTCTGGGATCTGCCTTGCCATTGGAGCACGGTGGGGCGAGGGATTGGTGGTCGCCCGAGCGGCCCGGCGGAGCCCATGTCGCAGGACATACAATAGAGCTGGACCGATCGTTTTTTCTCTCGTGTGCATCGCACTGGCAGCCCACGGCGGGCTGAGTGCATGTTGATGGCCCTTTGTAGCCTATGCTTAGTGCTTAAGTAGTGGCTGCGGGGCGGGTTCCCTCGAGAGTGTGGAGTCTCTATCCCGGGTGCTGGCGGAGGTGGCCCTGGCCCAAGGCGGCCCCTGTTTTCACAGGGAGACCGGGACGGCCTCCAGAGCACCAAGTCGCGAGGCCCAGATGTCCCAGGCGCTCCAACATGGCGGGGAAGGTGGGGGACACCTTGGGACAGGAGCACCTGTGGCAACCCCCGGCGATCGTGCTCTGAGCGACACGCGTCCGCGCTCGCGACCTCCACCAAGAAGCCAGGAAAAGGCGCTGCCGCCGGTCGCGCGCGTCTTCGTTGCTCGGCGCGTCGTTGCAAGTCAGAGGTGGGGGCGGGAGGCTGGGTGGGTGGGCCTGCTGTCGTCTCCCGAAGGGGGGGGGAGACGAGGAGGAGAGGAGAGGGAACATGAGTGATTAGATGAGGGCGGCCCCTTCTGCGGAAGACTCCCGCTGCCGGAGAGCACCACGTGTATTGGAGGTGGACGTTTGTGTGACGCGATGCGGCCTGTCAGCGAGGACAGGGGTCGGAGCTCCCCCATCCGTCTTCATGCCCTCTCGCTCCCCGCTTCTGCCCCCTCGACTGGCTCCAAGACTATCGGGCGACCGGCGAAGGACAGCCCAGCCCCAGGGACGGGCCGCGAGGTCCTCCCAAGGCCCACGTCGTCGAAACACGACGCCAGGTGTCTGGAGAGGGAGCGTTTCCTCTCCTCCTCCTCCTCCTCCTCCTCCGCCTCCTCCTCCTCCTCCTCCTCCTCTTGCAAAGGCCAGCAGGGCCGAATTGCGCATGCACCGAGGAGGAGGAGGAGGAGGAGGAGGAGGAGGAGGAGGAGGAGGAGGAGGAGGAGGAGGAGGAGGAGGAGGAGGAGGAGGAGGAGGCGGAGGAGGAGGAGGAGGAGGCGGAGGAGGCGGAGGAGGAGGAGGAGGCGGAGGAGGAGGCGGAGGCACACTCCGCATCCCAGCGAGGCGCTGGCGAAGACGAAGACGAGTCCCACATGGAGCGTTGCACGCCGATCCCCCGTCCCCCCCCCCCGTGGGGGGCGACACCGGTCTCTGGGAGGCAGGTGTGGCAAGCGAGGCCTCCAACTGGCGCCTGGCGGGACTGGGCGGCACCGGCGGGCGAAGGGAGGGTCGACCACAGCAAGAGGGGAAGGGCGAGAAGGAGGGGGAGGGGGAGGGAGGAGGAGGGAGGGTGAACCATGTCGGAGGGGGCGATCAGGGAAGGGACGGAGGGTCGAGGAGAAGGGAGAGAATGGCGACAACCAGAGGGGCGAAGGAGGGCGGGAGAAGAGGGGAAGGGAGGATGGGAGGCAATGGAGAGACGGCAGAGAGAGAGAGAGAGAGAGAGAAATACAGCGAGGGCAACACTTCGGACCAAGGCCTGGTCCACGGGCGAGGGATACAAGCGCATAGTTACCGCACCTCTTTGGCTGTAAGGGCCGCAAATAATTTGCAGGGGTGGAAGAAGTCCTCCACCCTGGCGTGGTCAAAGAGACCCCGACCGGAAACACTTTCAGGGCGTGGCGATGGGGGCGTGACACGCTCCCTCTGCGCGCCCGTGCTGGCTTTTAGCGCGCTTTGGCGTGCGCCCCTCGACGCTGCGGAAAAGTAGGGCGGACACAGGTGCAAACTGCCCCACCCAACGGGGGGCCGAGGGCGACAGGACCCGAGAACCAGCGGCCGTGCAAGCACGGCCGCCCCCGGCTCCGCCCGGCCCCACGCTGGCGGCACCAATAGGCACCGCAAGCGAGGGGGCCAGGCAGGAACATGGGAGGCGAAGAGGCCCTGCCACACATCGGTGCGCGAGGGGGGTTGCACCCCCCGTGGGGGACCGAAAGCCTCAATGCGAAAGGACGCCGGGCCCCTGGTCGCAGCCTGCAGACGGGGGAATCTCCAGGGGCTGGTACACGACGACGTTTGCCATATCCCGTGTAGACTGGTCCTGGCACTGAGCGGGTACTGCACTTGGTGGCGCACGCTCGAAAGGGGCAGAAGGAGGACGGTAGTGGAAACGGTGGTCATGGCAGCTGCGTCGACGGGCAGCATGTAGCATAGGCTTTATGCCCCCAAGGGCAGCAAGCCGCTGGTCAGTCTGAAGAACGGCGTCGGAGTACAGGGTCGGACGAAGACGTCGTCCTCGTGGCACGGCAGGCACCAGGAGTGGTTGAAGGCGTCAAGCCAGAACAGGCGTCAGTGACGGGCGTCGCCCGCTTCCGTGGTGAGGCGTCGGGAAAAGGCGTGCATGACCATCACGCCCGTAGCGCCATGGCTTGCGCCGAGGATGTCGTCAAGGCAGGAAGTGAGGGCGTAGAAGCCGTATGCCAGAGTTAGTCGCGTGGTCCCAGGCAGGGCACGTCGCAGGGCGTCGCGCTTCTCGCGCACGTAGCTCGAGGCACCGGTCCGCTGTCAGCGTGTCGGCCCAGGGAGGGGCCTTCTTCCGCAGCCCCTCTGGGGTCCCAGGGCGGGTCGGAGGTCGGTAACCGAGGTGGGGTGGATCAGGTAGGCGGCAAGCGCCCAGAGTGAGATGGCGCGACGGCCTGGTGAGAGCGGCGGCCGTCGGGGGCAGTGGGGGCCGCGAGGGCCGGGGGTATTCCAGTGGTCCTGCGCGCCCCGGGTGTTCCAGTGGCCCCGCGCCCGCGGCGGGCGCCAGCTTCCAAGCTCTTCGAGTAACGAGTGCTGGCCAGGCGAGCCCACGAAGGAGAGCACAAAGTGGAGCGCACAGAAGGTGGAGGAGGAGGAGGCGGAGGAGCACGCGAACCTCGTCGTAGCACAGGGTGAGGAGGATGGCGTCCGTGACAGCGTGGAGTCAGAGAGAAAGATACAGGGAGAGAAAGAGAGAGAGAGAGAGACATAAAGAAAAAGAGAGAAAGAGAGAGAGAGAGAGAAACAAAAAAGAAAGAAGAGAGAGCGAGAGAGAGAGAGAGAACGAACATAAACAAGGAGGCATGATGCCGGAGGAGGGCGTGTGGGGTTTGGAAGAGGGAGAGAGAGAGAGAGAGAGATAGAGAGACTGTGTGTGGAATACCGTCAACCTGTAAAGAGGGAGATTGGGAGGCATGGAAGGATGGGCTGTTGGGAGGAGGAAGGTGGAGGGGGGAAGGGGGGATGGGAGAGGGGAAGATGGTGAAGCAGGGGAGCTAGGTGGTAGAGACGAGGGAGTGATGGAGGGGACGCTGGGATGTTGGAGGCGCAGGGAGACAGAGAGGGGAGCGAGGGGAAGGTAAGGTCGAACGTTGTTGCTGCTGCCGAGAACTGATGGCTTCCTCATCAAGTCCAGTTCTGGCGCAAGCAGTCTCCCCACTGGCGCCACAAGCCGCAATCATGAGGAACCCTTTTGAGGTGTCTCACACGGTAAGACCTATCTTGAATCCAGTGGAACAGATTTGCCCAAACGGTACAGCAATGTTTTGGTACATCTTATGAGGGTATCTGGTGCTCACAGGCATTGTATACATAGTGTGTGGTCAGTGTACGGGGCCTCCCCCTTGCCTGGCAGGTCCTCTGTGGAGCAGAAACGGAACACCAGCTTGGACAAGGCTGGCTGGCCCGGCCAACCGTTCCAAAGGCATTGCATTTTTGGCAAAACGAGCCCCGGATCCTCCTTGTCATCCTCGACCTCGTCCTCCTCCTTGTCCTTCCTCGTCCCTTCCCCCCCCCCTCGAAGAGCACAGGTCGACAACCTAAAGAAGGAGCTGACCGAGAGCACGGAGACCAAGGTGAAGCTGGAGAGTGTCGTCCGGGACACTAGGTGTGTGCTGCCTGGGCAGCGGGCGGGGATGTTGGGAGGTAGGGGTCCCGCCTCTCGAACAGTGGCAAAGCGCCCTGACCTGCCTGCCCACCAAAGAATATACATATAACGGGGGACCGGGTCCGGGGGCCCGGGGCCGGGACCTCGACCGCAAATGTGGGCTCCGGGGGGCCCGGAGGCTCGTCGGGGCTTGCTGGAGGCCTCCCCGGTCAGACAAGAGGGCCCCAGAAGCGCCCAAGACGGCCCAAGAAATTTCCAAGAGGCCTCCAAGAGGGTTCCGAGATGCTGAAGATGGCCTCCAGACGTCCAAGGACGCCCCCAAGAGGCCCCAAGAAGCCTCCAACATGCGTCCCAAGAGGGCCCCTAGACGCAAAAAATTGCCCATTCCCTTCGTAAAACGTACATTTTCAACAAAGTTGCCTTTTGGGCTTTCCGACGTTACAGGACGGCCCAAGAGGCGCCCAAGACCGCCCCAAGACGGCCCAAGAAGCTTCCAAGAGGGCCCCAGGACAGCCCAAGAGGGCCCCAAGACGGCCCAAGAGGCGCCCAAGATGGCCCAAGAGGGCCCCAAGACGGGCCCAAGAGGGGGCCCAGAGGGGGACCACGAACCGCAAGCTCGAGCCTTCCGCCCCAAGAGGCCGCCAGGAGGCCCCCAGGAGGCCCCTCAAGAGGCCCCAGGAGACCCCCAAGAGGCCCAAAGGAGGCCCCGAGAAGCCCCAAATCGGCCCCCCAAATGCTTCGAACCTGCTTCCAGGAGGCCCCCGACAGGTTCAGAGGCTCCCAAGAAGCTACGTCAAACTCCCAGCGAGCGGCCGGACGAGGCCCCCCAAAAAATCCCAAGAGGGTTCCAGTATTTGTATCCTTCAGCGCTCTCTGGCCTTCTTTCCCCTGCCCCCTTCCCTGCGACTTTCGTTGACTCAAGCTCGCCTCCTCTCCATTTCCTCTCTCTGCCTCTCTATCTCTCTCTCTGTCTTCTCTCTCTCTCTCTCTCTCCATCTCTTTTTTTTTTTTTTTTTTTTCTCTCTCTCTCTCTCTCCTTCGCTCTCTGTCTGTCTGTCTCTCTCTCTCTCTCTCCCTCTCTTTCTCTCTCTTTCTCTTTCTTCCTTTCATATTCCGTGTCCTTGCGACCTTCTGCAGTCCCCGACGTCGCCACGGCTGGATTCGCTCGAGCGTGTCTTGTGATGTGCGGCGGTGCGAAGCCCGTCCCACTGATCAAGGCACAGGTACGAAATGATGGGTCCATCATTTCTTGCCTTCCCATGTGCGTTTTCCCAATCGATTCCTGGGCCCGAGGTCGCAAGAATTACGACGTCGGAGGTCTGGGGAGGCGGGAAGCACGACCTGGACCTCCGACGTCTTGGAAAAATCACGACGGCGGTTTCGGTCAATTTTCGGCCTCCGGGGCCCCTCGCAGGGTCCCGGGACCGTCAGAAAACGACTCAGGATGAAAAAAAAAAAAAAAAAAAAAAACATCCCCAGGAAGTCGTCGAGAGATCCAGGGGTCGCGCACAGAAAGCATCACGACATCGGACGTCCAGAGAGGAGGTAGGAGCACGAGGAGGAGGGAGCCCAGACCTCCTGGCGACGCAACACCAAATACAACAAAAGCTTCCCCGCGACTTCCCCCAGAGACTCTAACTACAGAAACTCCTTTCGTATTCCGGCCAGAAGCATCCAGAAACGATGTACATTAGCCCTGGCGGGGGGAGTGATGGCGATGGTGATGTTCATGATGACGACGGTGACGATCCTAGCTAGAACCTAAGCGCGCGCGAAGCGCGCGCGTGGTTCTAGTGTTCTATATTTTCGGTGTGGCTTGTACGGCCACGGGGAGTTTTTGAATCTGTGCTGGGACCCCCTGGCGGCGCCTGCGGCGCTTCCCTTGGCGCGCTCCACGGGTCAGGCAGGGGGACCCCGCGCCGATCCAAGAACTCCGCGCGGACCTCCGCACGTATATGTCACGTATATGTCTATGCAGTGACGTCTTCTTCTGTGGACTCCCTGCGTGGAGCCTCTCCATGCTGAGTTTGCTGGGTGGGCGAAATCCCACCAGGGCGGGCGAAATTCCATCAGTTATGGCCGCTTCTTGCTCCGAGCCACGGCTGCTTGCAAAAACGCTTACATGTTTTCGAGTCTTGTGTATCCAGGAGCGTCCTCTTGTGCTGCGAGACTCGGGTGCCAACTCAAGACGAAAAGTGGCGGCTGAGCTCGGCCCAGAATGGCACTCTCAGACGCACAAGGGCCAGCGGAAACTGGAGGAGGAGCGGGTGCCTTGGGATATCCGCGCCACTAGGTTGGCGAGGTCCGCGGCGGAGCAGGCGGGAGTCAAGATGTGGCACAAGGAGATTTTAGCTACCACAAACTGGAAATTGGCTTGGCACGTGGCTCGCATGGCCCCTGAGAAGCTCTGCAGACGCGTGGTTGAATGGCGCGACGCTGGCCCAAACCCCCGATCAGAAACCGGTGGCTCTGGAGGGAAGATGATTTGCAGCATTACGATCCAGTTTGGAAAGATACTTCACTCAACCGCGACCGATGGAAACATCGCTAACATTTCCTCTTTGCGGCCACTGTGAGATGATGCGACGTGGGGTTGCTTTAAGAGATTGGTGGCTTGGCTTTGGTGCAGCAAGGGTTGCTTTAAGAGATTGGTGATTTGCTTTTTTTTGTGTGGTAATGGGTATAGAATGTTAGAAATTGTGAGGCTGCGTTTGCAACATAGCTCACCCAGACGCTGCGAAGTAGCAGCGTTTGGGTGAAGCTGCGTGCGAGAAGGTGCTGCTGCAGGGCGGGTTGCGCCATTGGCGCTACGTCGCTAGACCCCGTCCCCACCCAGGGCGTCCGCGTAAGGGGAAGCGTAGCCGTAGCCGTAGCCGTAGCCGTAGCCGTCTGCGACCAGCTGGGTGTCATCTTGCTGATTGCACAAGTCTTCAGGGGGCGGTGGACTGGATCATGGTCACCATCAGATGGCTGGGGCAGCGCAGCAGGTCTCGACAGACAGCAGATCGACCCAGGGGCTCGTGGACTACATTGGGACGCAGTCCCCGAAGATCCTCCAATGTGCTTGCTTTAAATCGGCCCGCCATCCGCCAGGGGGCTCCTCTGGCCAGACAGAGATCGCCCACTGCATCATCACGGTCAGGCGACATTTGCGTCCAGATAAACGCTGCCAGCCCTCAAGCCTGGTCGCCTGCAAGGTTATCTCCCTGTCTCTTCGTACCCAGGGCAAGCAAGCGGGGGCGCAACAGCTCAGATGCCCCGATTTGAGTGTCACGGTCAGGATTGTTTGCATTGCGTGTCGTCGACGGTTTGGCCCGCCACGCTTCGGCGCGACACTCTGGGCACGTCCCGGTCGTCAAGCATGAGCGTCCCCGTCCCACGATGCAGAACGACACGGTGTCAGCGCGCAGGCAATCACATATCACAGGGGCCGCCGCCACGACCTGCTGAACACAGATTCCTGGCCGTATCCTCCGACGATATGGGCTGCTTCTTGATTTCAGCCTCTTGACGGTGGTTGGGGATGCTGGGATACCGTGACTGCGGACAGGGACGTGCAGTGCGTTCTCGGCTGCTGCGGCCGTCCTGCCTTGGAGTCCCGCGTGCTGTCTCGCTGGCGCACCCCGCCCACCACCTCTGGCAGAATGGGGGCCTGACCTGGTTCTTCCGCTGAGGACCGGACACGACAATCGAGACAGATAACACGGCATAAACATCAACGTGTGGCGCTCCGCGCGGATTTCTTGGATCTGCGTTGGGCCCCCCCGCGCGCCTCCGGCGCCGCACCTCCGCGCGCCAGGGAGAGGGGTCCAGCGCAGATCCAAGCAATCCGCACGGAGCGCTTCAAGTTGATGTTTATGCCGTTGCTCTTTCTTCGAATGCAAGCATCGACTTTCGACGGCCCGCGCGTAGTCCTTGGGTCTGCGCTCGGGTCCCTTTGCGGCGCATCTGGCGCCGCCGCGGCGCACTCCGCGGGCCAGGGAGGGGGGCCCAGAGCCTCGCGGACCCAGAAATCCTCGCGGACCTCCGGAAGCTTTGACCTATCTTGAGCGTTTCCCGTCTAATTGTTTGAAACGTGTGGAGTTCAAGGAGCTCGTCTGTCTGTGTCCAGAGAATCCTGACGCTCTGAGGCCTCAGTAGCCTCAATTGTTTCAGCAGCGGGTGCCTTGTGATATCGGGGCGAACCGCAGGATGGGAAGGAAGAGGAGGGAAGAGGATGGAGCGAGGGATGAATCGACGGTACTATGGGTTCATTGTTGGTGTATTAGTGGGGTCCAGGTGGCATCCGTGAGAATGGGTGAGGATGGGGGATGGGGAAGCGGGGGGAGAAGCGGAAGGCTGCAAGATGAGAAGGGAGAGGTGAGGAGGAGATGAAGGATAAGGCAGGCATGCCATTGGATTTAAAGAATTTTGCAGGAGCAGGAGAATACGGGAAAAGGGTGTGAGAGGTCTAGATTGAAGGGGTGGGGTGCAGGATGAGAGCGGAGAGATGAGGAGACAGAGGAGGCAGAGGGAGAGCTCAGGAGCTCGAAGGTGCAGATAGGTCCTCGTCTTGCCCCTCACTCTCCTCCTTCCTCGTCTTCGTGGTCGTCGTCGTCCTCCTCTTTCCCGTGCATGGAGGGGAGATGATTGCGAGCCCTATGGAGAGGTCCGCGATGCAGAAGGCGATCCAGGAGCACCACGTGGAGCTGAAGGGCCACCAACAGAGGGCGGCCTCACGACCGACGACTCCCGACGACGGCGGCGACGGCATCGACCCAGGACGACGACGGCAGCTGCGGTGACGATGCTGACCCTGTCCTCTGCCACTGCTTGGTGCCCAGTCTGGTGCCTCGCCTCCTGCGTTCGTCCCCCTCTTCCAGTGGCGGCGACTGTGGGACAGAAAGGATGAACGGACCAGGGCGAGGAAGGGGGCGTGGGCGTCTTGGGGCTCGAAGTTCTGATCACAGAAGCGCCCGAGTGTCTGTTCCTATATGCATGGGAAGAGTGTCGGTGTTCGAGCCTGTCAACGAGCTAACAAGGTCGCGATTCCGAATCTGCCCGAAAGGAGTGGCGTTTCTCAGTAGTGAAATCGAGGAGTGAAAATGGAATGCTCGATCCCGCACGCAGGAATGCGACCTGAGAGACGAAAGCCCAGCAGGACAACACTGTCTCTTGAAGCGTGATGGCGCGTGATGCCCATAACAATGTGCACAACATCTATTTTTGAGTTAAGGAACATTCTGCGTTGGCCCGCGCATGGGGACGTGGATTGAAGAAGTAGAGGAGGAGGAGGAGAAGGAGGAGGAGGAGGAGGAGGAGGAGGAGGAACGTTGGCCCCAACGTCCTCACTGGCTGAAGCTTTGTTCTTAGTGGGAGTAGAGAGGAGCCAGGAGGGACGAGGAGAAGGAGGTGTAGAGGAAGGAGGGAGGGGGAGGAGGATGAGGAAGTAGGGGAAGGACGACACCCCAGAGTGGCCCCCTCCTGAGGGCCGAGGAGGTGGTGTATGGTCGCGGGCTGTGGCCCCCACTCGCTCTTGTGCGTGCTGTATCGCAGCTCCGTCCCGTTTCTCTCTGCCCCATCCTTATGCACGCTACGAACATTCAGCCTGATCTCTGACTGACTGACTGACTGAGGAGGGAGGGAGGGATGAGGGATGAGGAGCCATCTGTGCATTGATCTGATTCGGAGTACAGGGAGGAGGGAGGAGCGAGGAGGTAGGAAGAGCACGAGAAAGACCAGGAGGAGGAGGAGGAGGAGGAGTAGGAGGAGGAGGAGGAGGGAAAAGCGAGGAGTGAGGAGGAGAGAGGCGTGAGGAGGGAGGGGGAGGGAGAAGGAGGAGCAGGAGCAAAGGTCAACGACGGCACCCGCGTGTTGGCCAGCGGGGGAGTGCCGCGCCGGCTGCCTGGGAAGGCGGTATGCTCGGCTCGCAGTGACGAGATCCGCCATGCAGTCGGGGACGCGCAGTTTGGCGCCGGCGTCCCGGCGGGAGCCGATGCTTTCAGAAAGTGGGAGGAGTTGCCAGACT
The DNA here is from genome assembly GCA_963575745.1 of Prorocentrum cordatum. Classification (NCBI taxonomy): domain Eukaryota; class Dinophyceae; order Prorocentrales; family Prorocentraceae; genus Prorocentrum; species Prorocentrum cordatum. Next base: position 279,725 of record CAUYUJ010012336.1, on the reverse strand, counting down.
TCGTGTTCGTCTCCATCGACGTGAAGTCTGCCTTCCAGGGCTGCAGGCGCCGCGAACCCTTTCGAGCCTTGCGCCGGCGGTGCCCGGATCTGGAGCTCCTGGCCCGCACGATGTACGACCGACTGAGCAGCACGTCGTCTGCGGCAACGGTGAGCCCAGTGAAGTGGTGGGGCAAGTGCTGGGTCTAGTCGAGGGCTGCGCTCTCTTGCCAGCGTTGTTCGCCGTTCTGGTGGCGGATCCTCTGGGTATTTGACGCCGGGAGCTGCAGGCGGTGCGCGCGAGGGCAGACGCCGTGGCCTACTTCGACTACGTCCATTCCTGTGCTCCCCCAGGAGAACTTGGAGCAGGCCATGCAGCGGTGTTCCCATGCTGTCGGCGCGATTGGCCTCCAGCTCAACACTGCCAAAACGAAGCTGTGGTTTCCCTCGGGCGCGCCCGCCGGCATCCCGGCCGCGCTGCAGCCGAGCGTCATTCCAGTGATGCCATGTCTGAATAGTTCAATGCCCTACGTGTGCAGCAGACGTCTCCAGGCGAAGGACGACGAATGGGGCGACGTGCCGGCAGGGGTCGACGGGTCGGCCCATGTGGATCGCTCGAGGGCCAGGCTTGCCGCCTTTGCATACCTCTTGCGTACTTTCGTCCGCCATGGATTAGCAAAGCACTATGCGTGGGTCATGTTAGCAAGCTTGGTGAACGGCGCTGTCACTGATGCTCAGCGCGCGCATGCAAGCAACCCCGTGCAGCGGCGCCGATCCGACCACCAAGTTGCTGCCATTTGTCGGGGCGTGGCTCGGCGAGTCGCTGTCGGAGTTATCTCGCAAAGTCCTGTTCTCGAGCGCGAAGTTCGGCGGCGGCGGTCTGGCGAGCGCGGAGACCAGGACGGACCCTGCCTCGGCCCTTGGGCACAGGTGGAGGCCGTCGTCTACCGCTTGCAGCGCGCGAAGGCGTCGATTCTGTCCGAGCTTGCCGCCCCGCAGTCGCACCAGGCAGCGCGCGCGGCGACGGAAGGAGTGCTGGCGGCTGGCGGATCATTGGCAGTTCGCGCTCGGGGAGGCCATCACCCAGTCTTTGGCAGCCAGGCGGGACCCACAGCTCAAGGCAGGGGTGGACGACAACGCGGCTGCTCTCTTTAGCTCGCAGGCGTCGGAAAGCAGGGCGTGACTCCAAGCGGCCCCTCGGGATCGCGCTGTGATGTCTGACGGCGGGCCCTGCGCGTGCATGCGTCGGCGCCCTCTCCTCGCAGACCCGACCGGGCAGGGCGCGCTGCCCTGCATTCTCCGGGCCCGCGGGACCTGCCGAGCGCGCGGATGTGCCTCGCGACGTCGTTGGGGCAGCCATGCCGCTTGCGGCGAGAAGCTTGGCATCGCTCGGACGTGTGCATTTTTCTTTCGGCGGGGACCATCGAGGAGCATCTTTGATGATTTGGCGAAAAAACACGCACGAAACCGAAAAAAACACAGAGAATGGACGTCCGAGCGATGGCCAGGAAGGGCAGTCGTGCCCAGAGATCCGGCCAGCCAGGGGCGGCTCTTCATAGACGTGTCGGTCGTGGAACCGACTTCGGCCGATGCCGCCGCGGCACAGGCCCGCACCCGCCGCCCAGGCCTGGCAGGTGCAGGCCGAGAGCGCACCGACCACACGCGCTACCCGGCGGACAGCTGCTGCTGGCCGCGCTCGAGGGGGGCGGCCGGTGGGGGCACGAGTTCCGGTTGTGGGCACGCACCGCCTCGCCAGAGGGCCCGCGCCGCGGCGACCAATTCGCAGACCTGCCTCCCCTCCCCCTCTCGTTTCCCGCTCTGTGCCTCGGGCGGGGACGCGCGAGCGCCTAACGGCGGGGTTGGGTGGCTCACGTTCCCGTCTCCTCCGCCCTCCCGTTCCTTCTGGTTCTCTCCTCCTTCCTCTCTCTCCCTCAATCCTTATGTTTTTTTGGGGGCCCTGTCGGCGGATCCCCGGTGGAGGAGGGCGAGGAGGAGGAGGAGGACGACGTCTAGTTGCATCGTTTTACCTGCCTTCTCCGACGGCGACGTGACAGCGGTGCTCCCCCAGCTTCGCGCTTCGGTGTTCCGCTCCTGGGACGCCCACTTTGCTTCTTCCGCCCCGCCCCTTTCAGAGAATCCAGCCAGACGAGCTACGGGAGCCAGCGGAGCATCAGTTCCGCCAGGCCCGTGCTTCCCTTGCGGCGGTGAGGGATCGACCTGCTTCCGAGTACGAGCGCAGGAGGAGGAGGAGGAGGACGACGAGGAGGAGGAGGAGGACGAGGACGAGGACGAGGAGGAGGAGGAGGAGGAGGAGGAGGAGGAGGAGGAGGAGGAGGAGGAGGGGGAGGACGGGGAGGGAGGGAGGGAGGGAAAAAGGGAAGGGGAGGAAAGGGGAGGGAGGCAGGTGCGCGGTGCACGCGGGGTCTCGGCGCTGGGGGCCTGCCCGCCCCCGCGAGCCCGAGGGGCGCAATCGCGAACGTTGCCAGGCAAAGGGGGGCCACTGGTTCCAGTCCTCCAGAGCGGGGTCCGAGTTGGAAATGCCAGAGGATCTTGCCGCATCGCCAACGCGTCGCTGCATCGTCGATGCGGAACCCAGCAAACAAAATTGAAGGAAACCAGCAAAAATAATACAAAGGATGAGGAGGAGGAGGAGGAGGAGGAGGAGGAGGAGGAGGAGAACGGTGACGAGAGAGGAGGGAAGGAGGGAGGGAGGGAAGGAGGAAGGGCGGGCGGGAGGCGGCTGGAAGGAGGAGGAGAAGGAGGAGGAGGAGGAGGTGGAAGAGGAGGAGGAGGAGGAGGAGGATGGAGGGTGGGAGGGAGGGAGGGAGGGAGGGAGAGGAGGAGGAGGAGAACACCCTGTCAAGCTGGGCATCGTCGTGGGTTCCGCGCGGCTCGTCCTGCCCTTTCGCGCCGCAGCAGGTGGCCATGATGGAGAGGATCCTCTCGGACGAGAGGTCGGAGCGGCGGAGCCTCGTGGCCGAGACGGAGGTCGACCGCGGGGCCGGCCGCAGTCGTCTTGCGCCCCCGGAGGTCCTGGCCAGCCGCAACTGTTCCGCAAAGGGCGGCTTTGCCTTATTCTGGCCACGCGCAGAGGGTGGATAGGGGGAGGGGGGAAGGCTTCTGAGAAGCACCCCTGCTTCTTAGAAGGCGCGGACCTTGTCCGTGGATGTACGGCCCGCGCCTTCCAAAAAAGCAACCTCCTTCTCAGCAGCCCTGCCCCCTCCCCCTACCCCCCTGCGCGCGCCGCCAATTCGTTCGGGCCCTGGCGCCATCACGGCTCGATCCGATTGTTGATAGGTTGCGCCAACACCTGACTCGTTTGCAGTTCTCGGCGTCCGGAGGCCGGCTCTGGCCCTCCGGAGGCTGTCAACGACTGGCTCGGGAAATTCCTGGGGGGGAGGACCAGGAGGTGTGAATGAGGGGACTCGATCGTTCGTTGTCGGATGAGGTGTCAGTTGATTATGAGGGAGTCTGTCGCTTGTGCGATAACGATGGCTGTCGTTCGTGCATGCCTTTTGCGCGCCCGTTTCTCCCTCCTCCTCCTCCCTTTCCCCTTTCTCCATGGCTGACGCTTCGCATGGTGGAGCCCCCTTTCCCTCAGTGGGAAAGCTGGCAATGTTCATTATTCAAGAGGGGGAAAAACACACACACACACATACACACACAGACACAATGAATCGTCCACTCCCAAGAAAATACGGGAATATATGGGAAGTGGGGGAAGACAAAACCCAGAAACTATATGAACATATGGGAATATTTTTATTTGTGTGCATTTATTTGTGTGTCCCAGGGCCCCTTCAATCATCCCCGTCTGGCGCTCAAAGTTGATCACGAGGGAGTCGTGCCTCGGGGCTTCTGCCAGCAGCTGCTCCTCGGCGAGAGCCCTCCGACTTCAGATGCCCGGATCGTCCCCGGAGGCCCGAGCCAGGGCCCGACAGATGCCAGGCGACGAGGAGTGGCGCGAGGACGAAGGGGTAGGATTTTCTGGCTGGGGCCAGCCTGTCCCCGATGTCGCTGCCCCGCTCCGTCTTTCGGCTGGCCCCCACTCGTCCGCTTGCAGGCCTCGGGCCATGATGCGCCCCCCCGATGACTTTCATGCCAGCTCCTCGACGAAGAAGTGTGCCTGCCGTTGCATACACGCCCCAGCTGGAGTAGGGGGCCACATGCGAACCCTACCCCTACCCCCCACGAGTTCTGAGGGAGAGGGTGGCGTTCACTTCGTTCGGGAGCTCCCGAGCGAAGTGAACCCCACCCTCACCCTCAGAAGTCGTGGGGGGAAGGGGTAGGGTTCGCATGTGGCCCTCTAGCCGTTGCATGCACGCCCTAGCTGGAGGGGCTCTCAGACGGAACGGCCATGGAAACGAACAAGAGTCGCGTGCTGCATTATCGCACCTTGCCTTATGCTCGGGCCTCTCTGCATCCATCTTGGCAGAGCTCGAATTCGGAAGCAAACCGTTTTTTTGTATGATGCCTACCCCGCCCTTCCTGGCACCCCTCCTCGGTGGCCTCGAGGTCCCGGGGCCGGCGACTCGAAAGGATCCAGCCGCTGGTGGTCTCGGCCGAGAGGTCCGAGCGGCGGAGGCTGCGAGCGGCGGCGACGGCGAGCGCTGGCCGCGGCGAGCGGCGGGGCCGGCGGACACCACACGCTGCGAGGAGGTCGCCGAGAAGCGCTCGGAGGCCCTGCAGAAGATCCGCGAGCGGGACCGCCGCGCGCGACGAGAGTGGAGAGGAGCAGGGGTGCGCGTTTCTGACGAGCACGACTGCGTCGAGCAGTGTAGGCAGGAGGTCTAGGATGAGAGGCCATGGCAGGAGAAGGAGAAGGAGGAGGAGGAGGAGGAGGAGGAGGAGGCGGAGGAGGGGAGGTGACGGCAGAGAGAGGAGGGCGGACGCGGGAGGAGGAGGAGGAGGAGGAGGAGGAGGAGGAGGAGCCACAGGAGGACAAAGGATACGCGAAGCGTGAGGTGGGGGCGGGGAAACTTCTGGAACCTTTGCCATCCTCCGACAACTTTCGAGGACCGCCGAATCTCTCGGAAGGCCGCCGAGTATGTACTCGTCCCTTCTTGCTGTGGCGACCCCTAGAGTCTTCCAGCTGCGAGAAATCCAGACCTCGCGCCCGAGCCCTCATCTCCTGCTCCCCGACCCCCTCTCCTCGCGTCCCTCCCCCCCCCCCGCGCCTCCTCGTGCCACTCCTCCTCCGCTCCCTCCCCCGCCCAGCGCAGCAGGGGGGCAGCAGCCGAGAGGACCAGGAGATCCGCGAGCTCAAGAGGCACCGCCTGGAAAAGGAGGAGGAGGCGCGCCGCGGCGCGCGCCCGCGCCCCTGCCGCCTCCCCGCCCGCGGTGCGGCCTCCGCCCGCCCCACCGCGCGTGCACCCCAAGCGGGGGCACAAGGCCTCCGAGCGGTGTGCGGGCACGCGCGGCGAGGCCCTCCTCCGCCTCGTCGCGCCCAGGCCCCGCGTCGCGGCGCACCCGCGTGTCCCCCTGCTGCCCGCGTCCTCCGCCTCCTCCTGCTCCGCTCGCCTCCTACGCCTGCTGCTGCCTTACGTCTGTACACACAAACGCACACACAGACACGCACGCACGCACGCACGCACGCACGCACGTAAGCGCGCGCACACACACACACTTACACACACACACACACTCACACACACACACACACACACACACACTTACACACACACACACACACACACACACGCACGCACACACACAGACACACAGACACACACACACACACACACACACACGCACGCACACACACACACACACTTACACACACACACACACAGCCGTAGCCATTTTGGCTCAAGGCTATAAGCCGCCCGACGACCGCGAGTCGGCCTCGGTCGGCGACTGATGAGCGCGAGGGGGTTCGCGCTTTGAGGCCTAAGACTCTCTCACCAATTGAGACTCGTGCTGCCCTTCTGGGCCCCAGCATCCGCCGCACACGTTCCCCGTCCGCTTCTCTCCTGCGGGTGGGATGCCCGATGGCGCTGCCTCTCTGTCTCGGCGGCCTGGCAAAGCTGGCAAAGCTCCTGGTGGTGCTGGCACTGGGCAGCGACGGCGTGGCAGCCCACGCGAGGGCGATGACCGCAGTCGCAGTGCAGGCACGGACGACCCCTTCCAGTCCGCCAATGCTGACCCCTGGCGCGCCCGTGGGAACGAGTGCCAAGGTACGGCCACGCCGATCGCCGCCACTCCTCCTGCGACCCCCAGGACACCACGCAGCAGCGGCCGTGGCAGAGCTCACCCTCACCGCGCTCCTGGTTCTCCTCGGCCTGCTATCGCTCCTGCTACGGGCGTCGATGGGCCTGTCTTGCGCTCGGAGCTGGAGGAAATCCTGGGTGCCATGCGCGACTCTATCGTCGGTTACGTCTCCGATGCCAACAACAAGATGTCTGCCAACATCGCTGCGACCACCACGGCCGCCCTCCGCGCCTTCGGCGAGCGCCAGGCCGCCAAGAATGCGCATATCGACCAGCACCTGCAGGATCTCGACCGCGGCGTGTCGCGCATCCAGAGAGACCAGCAGGAGATGCGCGAGGCCCTGGAGAAGCTGGAGAAGGTGGCCACAGCCTGCGAGGCGGCAGCACCTGCCCAGCACCTCGGCGACGTGGCGGACTGGTGCAGGGAGCCCGACAAGTCCATCTTCGTCATCACGGCCAAGGAAGCGGTCACCTCGGAGGCGGTCCTCGCAAGTGTGCGTCCCTGGCTGGCGGACACCGACATCGAGGATCAGCACTGGTCGCTCGAGGGAGCATCCCCTGGCCGCCGTCATATTCTCCGCATGCGGGGCGCTGGGGGATTGGCTGCTCGTCGTGTCATCTCGGCCTTCCAGAAGCTCAAGAAGGACGGCTCATGGCGCCGCTTCACAGCGGCCTCTATCGAGGGAGGCACTCAGGTGCCCATCTTCTTCGGCCTGGACAAATCTCCCCGGGCCATCCGCCGCGTGATTCAGACGAAGCGCCTCCTCGAGCTCGCGCGAGACGCTGGAGTGGAAGGGCGCTGGCGTGCCAACCGTCATGCAGGTGTCATCACCGGCGGCTCGCAGCCCGTCATCCAGCTGGTTGTGGGCGAAACGGCAGAGGACCCGACTATCCTTGAGTGGAACTATCGTGCTGCGCATGCTCGCAACCTTCCTCGTGACGCCATCAAGCAGTCATTCGACGAAGTCTTCGGCTCCACCGAGAAGATCCAGTGGGCGATTTAGCACTCGTTTCGCTCCCTGGCGAGGTCCTGGCGAGTTTCGTGAGTGCGCTGCGATCGGGTCATGGAATGCTCGAGCGCTCGTGCATCATGATGCTACCACGAGGGGCCGCAAGTTTCGTCATATGCTGTCATACCTTGGACAGGGCACAGCGATGTGCATTCAGGAGGCGCACGGTAATGCCATTGAATTTATGTAAGAACTTCACCGACATCATGTCCACGCTCAGGTCTTCATGAACTTTGGCGACAGGCGTGATACTGGCGGAACTGTTATTTTTCTCCCTGGGCGTTTCGCAGCCACTGATGCTCCCAGATACTCTCATGAGATTCTTGTCACGGGCCGAGTTCAGCGACTCCGTGTTTCAGGCCCTGCATCCGTCACCCCTTCGCCTTCGCCCATTATCTATAACGTCCACAACTTCGGCATCAGTGGCGACGAGATGACTAATATCGAACGTCGTATTCGCAGAGACATCGCCATGGCCCAGTCGGCGCCGAAGACGGTCGCGCTGTTGCTGCTCGGCGACTTCAACATCATGGCGGCGCCGCCCCTGCTAGTTCAGACCCCCTCATCAACAAGGGCCTCGTGCGCATGGGCGATGCTGTACCTCGGCCACTGGAGCGCCGCTGGAATGATATCTTCTCTGACTTCGTCGAGCTTGACAATGAGCTCCCCGCGCACTTCTGGCAAGAGGAAGGCTCGCCGCCGAAGCTGTCGCAGATTGACATCGCGTTCTTAGCCTCTCCCTCGTGGCTGGCGATACAGTGGCACGTCACGCTCTCAACGCGTGACCTCCCTGAACGGCTTCACGAGGTTGGTCTCAGTGATCACGCACCCATTGTTGTTACCTTTGCTGGCCGGCCGCCGATGGACAGTGAGACGCAACCGATCCCACGTTGCATCTTCAAGAGTCCCGAGTATGCGAGGCAGTATCGGCTCTTAGCCACTCATGTGCAATGGCATGTTCTGCATCCTTATCAGCGGAGACTTGAGCACAAGCGACTCATGCGTGAAGCTGCTCGTCGAGTACGGGACAGTGTCTTCAAGCACGGTGCTCATAACAACGACTCAAAGTTGCTCATCTTCCGCTCGATCGTCAGAGCGGTCTGGAGGGGCGATCTCAAGCTGGCGGAGCGCCTGGTCGCATGGGCACCGCTCGCTGCCGAGCACCTACTGATCACCAGCAACTCGGTCTCCCTCTCGAACCCCTCGGACTGTGCAGCGGCTTTCGCGGCTGAGCAGAACATCTTCTCTGAACGCCGACTCGCTGATCTCGATCGTCGGGCCCGGGCGGCTCCTCCCGACGGCGCATCCTTCAAGCACATCATCGCCGTGAGGAGGGCCACCAGGAGGAGGGCTGCACTCTGGACCCCATTCAAGCGCACTCTCAAACTTCAGGGATTGCGTCTCCCTGACTCTGGCGGCCCACATGACCTGGGACAGGGAGAGGAAAGAATCGCGAATGCTCAGGCTGACGTGTTCGAAGAGTTGCGCAAGCACTGGTCGCCGATATTCCAACGTGATCTGCCCGAACACCCCCTTGTGCAGCGCTATTTGGATGAGCATCCCGTGGTGGTCGACGGACTCGAGGACATTCGTCGACCAGATTCTCGCGATCTTCAGCGAGCGGCGCGTAGGGCTCGCGCCTCAGCACCTGGCCCAGATGGACTGGCTTATGATGCTTGGAGCTGCTGTGGGTCATCGCGCCCTCTGGAAGACCTGGCGCAGGTGGGGCTCGAGGTCGCGCAGGGCTTCCCACCGCCGCCTGACCTCAACGATCACCTTATGGTTTTTCTGCCCAAAGGTGTCGAGGCTGACGATCTGGTTTCGGGCCCGACTCGCTCGACGTCCACGACGAGACCTCTGGCCCTCAAGAACACGGATGTGAAGCTGCTGGCCGCCAGTGTGAATTACCTCATCAAGTTTGACATCGAGCGCCACTCCCCCTCTTCGCAGAGGGGTGTCCTACCTGGGCGCAACTTCCTGGACAACATCACCTTGCTCGACACTGCCGCCCGTCGCGTGGGCTTCTCCTCCACCAGGGACCAGCGCATGCCGTTGATGGTCCTCTTTGACTTCGGGAACGCCTTCCCCTCCCTCGCCGTCTCCTTCCTGCGCGCAGCGCTGCTGCGGTCTGGCTTCCAGGGCTGCCTCTACCAGCTCATCGTGGGCATGCACTGGCTGCCGCAGGCCTTCGTATCCATGGAGGGCGAGCTGCGCCGCTTCATGCTAGTCACGGCGGGCATCGCTCAGGGCTGCCCGCATTCAGGGTCCCTGTGGGCTGTGGCCATGAACCCCTTCGTGGCCCACATGGAGAGCATCCCCGAGCAGTGGGAGTCTTCCGCGGTGGGCGTCTGCGCGGACGATGTCGGCGCGGCCCTGCAGGTTCGCAGGCTTCTTCTCCGCCTACGTAGGGTCTTCTCTGCCGCACGCGAATTGGCAGGTCTAGCCCTGAAGCTGGCCAAGTGCAAGGTCGTCCCGTTGAATGCCGCATTCTCCGTGGAGCTGGCTACAAACATCAAGGAGTGGCTCGCCCTGGAGCTGCCTGGCTGGGAGCAGATGGACGTGGTTCCTTTCGCCAAGTACCTAGGCTATATCCTGGGCCCTGGAGCCACGATCGATGACGCGTGGCAGGGGGCTGGCGCCAAATGGATCCATCGCACCCGCGACCTCGCTCGTCAGGGAGCGCCGGTGCACATCGCGACTGTGATCTACAATTCGCGCGTGCTCGCGGTCCTCAGCTACCTGATGCAGCTGGTGCCGCTGCCCCGCGCCCTGTCCAGGCGTGAGGCTTGGGCTTGGCACAAGATCTGGCATCTCCCACCGCAGTCGATCTCGCTCGCTGGACTTCTGGGAATCGGGAGCTGGTCGGCGCTGCGGCCTGCCAGCATGCAAGTCCTCAGCCTGGCCTCCCGCATGCGCACAGCCATCAGCACGGTCACCAACTGGTCGCCCCTGCTCAAGGCGCTGCATGAGGCGACGCTCGCCCACCCCACGGCAGCCTCGCGGAGGTGGGCTCGGGCTGGTGGTCGCCCGCCTTCTGGAGAACACAACCGATCGTGGTCCGCATTTCTGAGGCCAGCAGGGCCGCATTCCCCCTGAAGGCTCACGCCTCGGCCGCCCGCGTTGCCCTGTCCGCCCTCGCCGAAGCCTCAGAACTGGGGCGAGTGAGGGTGCAGAGATCCCTTTCCTCCTCTCTTCGCCTCGCTCTTTACCCCGACGTCCTCCACCTCACCCTTGCTAAGCGCAAGGCCTCGTGGGAGCTCCCATTTTCGGAATCGTTCTGGGGCGCCCTCAGAGATCTCATCCGCAACGGAGGCCCTCCAGCATGGCAAAGTGCTGTCCTGAAGACGATTGCAGGAGGTTGGCTCACAAGCGCACGTTTGCACTCGTCAGAGATCGGCCTGCGCAGATTCCAATGCGGCCAATGCCGAGACGACATGTTGCACTATATTCATTGCCCTGTCCTTTGGAGGCTTGTATACCATTCAGACCCGCCTCCCGTTTGCCCTCCCACGCGTCTTGGGCCCGATGGTCACCCTTCGCCCGAGATCGTAGAGAGGATTGTGCGGGCTTATCACATATATAATATTGTCCGCACCGCCCCCGCTCTCGGCCCTCTCGACAGTGAAGAGGCCCTTGGGAGGCATCATTACAATATACGGCGTGCTGCCCAGTCCCTTGTAGAGCACTCTAGAGCGCCCTTCTAGGTCTGTTCGGCGGGACCCGTCTGGACTCCTCAAGGTACGAGTGACACACGCACACACACCAACACCACACACACACACGCACACGCACACGCACACACACATGCACACACACACACACACGCAGGCACACGCACACACGCACATACACACGCACACACACACACACACACGTGTACATCTGATCCAAGGCCGAAGTTTCCTACGCCCTCTCCCCAAGCGGGATGGGTCTCAGCGCCCTTACGCCCCCCTTGCACATGAGATGGGAGAGGAGGCGGAGGCCGTCGTCTTGGCTTCCAGGGGAGTCTTGGTCGTTGCTGGCGTCGTCGTAGCCGTAGCCGTAGTCGTCGTAGTTATAATCGTCCTCGTTGTTGTCGTCCTCGCCGTCGTTGGCGCAGACTACGCACCGCTGTGGCATAGCAGGGTGAAGAGATGGGCTCAAGGGGGATGGGAAGAGATGGCGAAGGTGAAGGAGACTGAGGACGAGCAGCAGGCAATATTGCCGATAAAGTTTAGGATGCGGTTGAAGAGAAGAGGAGGAGGAGGAGGAGGAGGAGGAGGAGGAGGAGGAGGAGGAGGAGGAGGAGGAGGAGGAGGAGAAGCTGCAGGCGAGGAGGAGGATGAATATGAGGATGAGGACGTTCGTTGCGAAACGGACTCCCGCGCCGCCCCAGCCAGCCCCCGCTTCCCACCCACATGATTGGGCGGGGGCCAGCGCCGCATCAAGCCCCTCGCTGCCCACAGAACCCCACACCCACAGGGAGAAAGAGGGACCGGCACCAGATCGAGCCCCTCACCGCCGCCCAACCCCGCACACCCCAAACCCACAGGGGGGAGGGTGGCGGGACCATCGCTAAGTCGAGCTCCTCACCACACTCCACCAAATCGAACCCTTGACTGCCCTCACCCTCCTACTATCCGCGACCCCATCATGGGGGGTGGCGGTCAGGGGGGTGTCCCTGGACCCTAGATTTAAGTCGGGCCTGTCCCTCTACAGGAGGAATAGTGAAGAATAGCAAATTCCTTACCCTAGATGACACATTGTGACGCTCCACCTGCTGCCTCCCCCGTCTTCTTCTCCCCCTGCCTCCCCATCCTCCATCCCGCGGCCTTATGAGGGTCACCAAGGGCGCCTCGCGAATCCACCCACACTTTTTGGCAGGACGGGCTGGGCGTTCCGCCTCGTGCCTCCCGAAGTCTCAGAACCTGACGCTGGAAGCTCACGAAAGCTACATGGCTGGTGCACATCTGGTTTACAAGCGCACCGCTCACATTCGTGCCGAGCGCATGCACGAGCGACGCGGATGGACGGCGGGTGGTGTTCAAAGTGTGTGTGTGTGTGTGTGTCTCGCTTTCGCCCCGCTTACGTTGGTTTTTGAAACGTTTGGTTGCACGGAAGGAGGGCGATCCGATTCCAAATTGTCGATATTGTTTTAGAGCCGCGCACGTTTGTCGTGAGCAGTTGCAGCAGCATCACGGTCCGAGGGCGGATTGTTTCTTTTTAGACGGGTGTCTTGCGTGATATGTTCTTCGAATCTGCTCCCCAACGCTCAGAGAATGTGCAGCCGTGGCACGGATAGAGAGCGGCACCTTGTCAATATGTTTGTCTCGTTTGAGGCTCTCCTAGCTGTCCGCGTCGAAGCATGCACCTTCGCGCGGATGGCGAGCGTTTCAAGTCAACGTGTTGATCGCGCCTCATAGTTGCTTGAACCATGAGTTAGCTGCAACTGCGATGCAGGAGGCACGCCCGTGGGGCGCTCCTATTTCAAGGTGGCGCTCACATCTATGAGCACTATTCTTACAGATCCGAGAGCGGTGGACTTGGAACGGGAGTGTGTGTCGCTGCATCGTTGATGCACCTTTCGTCTGTTCTGGTCTTCCTCATCCTCCTTCACCTCCCCGTATCATGATCGTTGTCATTATCATCCGCCTGCTTCTGCATCGTCTCCTTCCTTCCCATCCTCCCTCCTGATACTCTTCCAACCATATCTTTTTCCCTCCTCGTCGTCCTCCCTCTCCGCATCGTCCTCCCTCATTCCTCGTTCGTCTTCCCTCCCCCCGCCTGCTCTGCCTCCTAGTCCTCTCCCTCCTTCGACTGCTGCTCCTCTTCCTGCTCCTTCTTCCCCCCTCCTCTGTCCTCATCCTTCTTCATCCTTCTTCTGTTCCTCCCGCACCGGCCAACAGGTCGAACGCTTCAAAGTGCTGCTTAGGGCACAGGAGCAGCGCAACGCGGAGCAGAAAGTCACACTGGACAAGTGCGCGGGGATGCAGGGCGAGAAGGAGGAGGACAATTGGAGCAGGGCCATTGGAGACAACGGTGGCCCTCGGTTGAGCCTCTTGGCCTTGTAATTGTTGGGCCTCCCAATTGCGGCCCTCGTAGTTGTTCGGTCTCGAGACAAGGACAGCCCTCGTAATTGTTGAGCCTCCTCGAGACTTCTCGTCGCCATGGCTGTGTCCACATCGAAGGACGGGTCGGAATGGACCCTAGGAATGGCCTGAGGACCGAAGTTGGGCGGATTGTGACCAGGCGGGAGACCCGCTCTTGTCTTGATTAGTCTTCCTCTGAGAATTAGTTGAGGACGACGACGAAAGGAGGAGGACAAGCCTGGTGCGGTTGCGCAATATCTGACATCTGGCACTTCCCAATCGCGCCGACTGCTTTTGATTTCGCCGCTGGGGGTGTCCTGGATGATCTGGATCCCCACCGTGTGGGACTCCATCAGAGCTGCGGGTTTTGCACATTGGAGGAGGAGAAGTTGGCGGATGAGAGGGAGGAACAGCAGGACGATGACGATGGCGCAGCAGCAGCAGGATCAGGAGGGCCAGGGGAAGGTGGAGGAGGGAGAAGGAGGGAGCCGGCAACGACGAGGGAGAAATCCGATCTAGAAATGTCACTTACGCTGGACCGAGAGCGCGAGTCGGAACGACGGGAGCTGAGCGGCGATCCTGAAATGCGGCCAACGGTCGAGAGGGAGCATTTTGGGGACAGGAAGTGGAACGGTTGAAACAGCACAGCGGAACGGTTGAAGCTACACGGACCCCTTGGGGCGCTGACCCGTCACCCCCTTCACCCGAGGCTCGCGCCAGTGGTGAGCGAGTTCGTAGAGCAAGTCCCCAAGGGAAGCGTTTTCGGCCAGGCGGCGCAAGTCTCCCATTGTGCTCAGCCGCGCCCTCGGGAAGCTGTCCTTGAGCTCATTAGCTTCCTGTGTATCCTGGCCGAGCCGCTGCGTGACCACATCCATGAGCAAGGTGCTCCCGTCGACCTGCGCCTCTCGGCGAGCGGCACCCGCAGCCGGCGCCCCGGGACCAGCGGCGCCAGCGGCGCTGGCGGCCGCCAGCATGCCTTCAACCTGAGCTCGACCGGGCAAGGCCATCGCACGCTGAGGAGTCGAGATGGGAGAGAGCACGGGAGAGGGCAGGGGAGAACGCCAGCCCTCGGCAGCCTGAGCCGAGGGATGGCTGATGACGGATCGGGCGAGGAGGGAGCTCATTGGGATGTTTGGGAGACACTTGCAGGAGGAGGAGGAGGAAGAGGAGGAGGAGGAGGAGGAGGAGGAGGAGGAGAAAAGGAGGAGGAGGAGGAGGAGGAGGAGAAGGAGGAGGAGGAGGAGGCGGAAGGTCGGGGAGGGGCGGGATGGAGGGAGCGGAGGGAGGAGGGCGGAGGGACGGAACAGCACGGAAGCTATGGAGGGGGCGGGGGGTAGAGATGGGGGGAGGGGGAGGGCAGGGAGAGGGAGGGAAGAGTGGGACATCCAGGCTTCAGGAAGGCTAAATCTGGATTTCATCCTCCGTTGGGCAAGCGTCAAGACATTCACCGTGAGGAGGGTTAGCTCCAGATTGAGCCCTCCTCGTTGACGCACAGCGTCGGCTCCCCGAGATCGCGATCTCACACTTCTGCAGGGACGGAGCGGAGCCGAGAGAGGCAGCGGAGCGGAGAGAGCGGAGCGGAGCGGAGCGGTGCGGCGCGGCAGGGAAGCAGCGGAGAGGGGAGGGGCAGGAGCAGAGCAGAGCGGGCCGGAGCGTGCTCGAGGGGCCCTCCCTCGTCGCCGGGGGCCTCGGCCGCCTGCCCCCCCCCCCCAACCACGGAGCGCGGGGGGGGGAGGCACCACGGGGCCGTGGCCAGCCACGAGTCCGAGACGCGGCAGATGCAGGCGCGGCGATGCTCCTCCGCCGGGCCGTCCAGTGCCGGCCGGCTGCTGTCCTCGTCCGCGTCGTTCGCGGCGTCGTCCGCGTCGTCCTCGCCGTCCTCGTCGCTGCTCGTGCTGAGCCGCGTCGTGCTCCTCCTCCGCCGCATCTGTGTTCTTTTGCGCATTCCTTCCTTCCTCAACGTGTACCTCGAGAGGGCCTTTGCGGCCTCGCAGGGCCGCACCATGGCGCCCTGAGTGCGGGCCATGTCGCCAGTCTCGCAGCGCGCTGCGGAGGAGACTCGTCCCCAAGGCTCACTTCTGCTTCTCTCTTCTCCCTCGCGGCCTCTTTGGCCCCTCTCCCCTGCTTCTGCCTGGGGCTCTGGTCATGTTCCTGGGCCCGATGCTAAAGTTTTGCCCCTTCCTTCCTCAGCCGCTTCCCCTCACAACCAGGAGCAGCAGATACTTCTTTCGCAAGCGCAAGCGAGCCCCGTGTCGAAACTCAGGGAGGAGCGCGGGAGGAGAGGAGGAGGGGGGGGAGGGGAGTGTCGGGCCGAACGAAAGGGGGGGGGATAGGGAAAGGGGGGTTACGAAATCTGCTGCATGCAGCTGGTTTCGGCCCCGCCGCCGAGCCCATTCCTCGATACATGGCCGCCTCCGGCGCCGGGAGGCGCCGGGAAGATCAGCTACGTGAGCTGATTCTGAACCCCCCCCCTTTGCTATCCCCCCCTTTCGCTGGGGCCCGAGAGTGGCCGACACATTGGCAGCCCCAGTCTGGTGGCCCCGGCCGCGCCCCCATCCGCCCGCGCAGCGCCGCAGTGCCCGCCCGCCTCGCGGACCCCCGCCCACACCGCCGCGCGAGGCGGCAGCACGCTGGCCCACCCCTGGCCGGGCCGGGCCGCCAGCGCCTGACAGTGCGGGACAGTCGCCTCCTCCTCCTCCTCCTCCTCCTCCTCGTCGTCCTCCTCCTCCTCCTCCTCCTCCTCCTCCTCCTCCTCCCCTTACTCTTCTTCGTCCTCCTCCCCCTCCTCGTCCCCCTCCTCCTCCCCCTCCTCCTTCCACTCCTCCCAGCCCGTGCCCTGCGACGCCGCGTGCGGGGCGCCCACGCGCCACCCCCGAAGATGGCGCGGGAGGCCGCGGCGGCACTGCGCGCCGACCGCTCACTGTCGCCAGGCGCGCCGCTGCTGCTGCTGTTGCGGGCCGCCCGCTGCCGGGAGGGCCGCGCGGCCCGCGCCAGCCGTCGGCCGCCCCTCCAGCGCCTGACGCAGAGGGCGCGCTCGGGCAAACAGGCGCGCGCGGCGGCGCCCGCCAGCCGGTCGGCGGTCTCGTTGCCGGGGTGGTCTTCTGGCGCGGATCCGCGGCCCGCCGCCGCGGCGGCGTCGAGGTGCCCCTTGGCACACCGCGCCGCGATGAAGCCGCTCTCGCAATGCGCCCTTAGCGACTCCCACAGGTCCGCGTGCGCCCACTCGGTGGGAAGAGCGGCGGCGCGCAAGGCCGAAATCCCATGGCACGCGCAGCGTGAGTCGGAGACCAGCTCCAGGGATGCTCCGACCGCGCAGACCGCGTGCACTGCCGCAATGAGCTCAGCCCGCACAAGCCCGCTGCGGCTCCGCAGCGCGCCGTCGGGCCCTCTCAACCGGAGGCCCCACCCTGCCCGAGCCAAGAGGGAGCCGATGGGATGCTCGCAGGCACCGTCGCTCCAAGCCCGCAGCCGAGCTTGCCTGAGGCCAACCGCCGGGGGCGGCAGGGGGGGTGGCGGCAGCTATTGTTTGGTCTGCGCTACGGCGGGAAGAGGATGGGGGAGCATGTGGGGAAGGTGCGGCATGCAGGAGAAGGAGGTAAAGGAGGTAAAGTAGATAAGAGGAGGAGGTAAAGAAGGTACATGATGTAGAGGAGGAGGAGGAAGAGGAGGAGGAGGAGGAGGAGGAGGAGGAGGGGGAGGAGCAGGAGGGGGGAGGAGAAGACGAGGACGATTTTGAGGAGGAGGAGGAGGATGTACAGTCCCCTTGCCGTTCTCTGGACCTTGCCCTCAACTTTCGGTGCCGACAAATCCTGCCCGCGGGCCTTGGCCAGCGATGCAGACGCCACACTCGTGGGTCGTGCTTGTGTGCAGCGTCCTGAAAGAATCAGGGGCAGAATGGAGGGGACGCAGCGACCCCCAATCGCCCACTCATCCACTCATCGCCGATAGCGGCCTGACAGCCCCCCCCCCCTCGCCCAGGAACGTGCGGATCAGCTTTCAAGGGCCCATCGCCGAACCGTCGGCGGTGTATCACGTATTCCGGCTCGACGTTTCACCCTGAGTTGCCCCCCTAGCCGTCGTTCCCCCCAAACAAATCGAAACAAGCCAGGGCGCTTGACCAGTCTGAGTTTGGGCCTCAGGAGGCCCGCGCCAAGTCCACAGACCCCCTAATGTACGGCCCAGGGCGCGAGATACAACCGAAGGGAGGGAGCGATAGCCCTGGACCCCCGCGCAGCTGTTGAAATACCCGGGCGTCGAAAGCGCTGGCCTGCCCGAGGTCGGGCGCGGTCATCCTTCGAATTGGCATTTTGTGTGCCTCTGCTGGATTTGCCCCTTGCGTTCTCACCTCCTTGCGTTCTCAGCCCCTGGCGGCCTCTTCTCCGTGGCCCGCTGGACGCGGGCTCTGGCTACTACGCCGGCGCTGGGAAGGGCGGAGTCCGCTTTCGGAGGTTCGCGCAGGTTTCTTGGGTCTGCGCGGGTGGTCCCGCGGCATGTACTCGATTCCTCGCCATGTCCACCGCCTGCCGAGGTCCCCGAGGGTCGATCCCCCTGGCGTTGGTCATTGACAAATCCCCGCCTCGCGCGAGGGATGCCGCAGAGGGATGGGGTCCTTGGCTGCGGCAGCGCTTTGAAGACGGCGGCGTTGCTCTTCCACGGCGTGCGGTCTCAGCGGAGCGGCGGGGTGCTATGACTGCGGGCTCCCCCTTCTCCAGGCGAGGAGGCGGCGGCCAGGTTCCGTCAAGGAAGCACAGGCATCGATTAAGGCGCGTGGGTCAGCGACGGGCCCCACGCGCCAAGACCACGGATCCGTGATCCACGCTAGCGTGTGCGGGCCGCCTCCGTGCCGCGGGGTGATCTCCTGAAGGGCCCCCCTGCCAGAGAGCAAGGCGCCCCTCGCAGAGGCCCAGGGCTTGGGCGAAAGGCCTCGTAGGCTCCACCCTGACGTGCAATCACCCCGTGGTGCCTCCCACGCGTTGGGAACGTGGACTCGGCTCTTGCGATATGGCCCTCAGCTCAGAGGCTTGGCCCAAGCAAAACCACGGAAGAGCAGCGAATAATACAACATCTGCTCATCTCGCATCCTGCCTCGTCGCCCTCACGAAGGCCTGTCGGGCGGAAAGTTCAGGGCCCTCGTGCCTCACGGGAGGAACAAACGCCGGGACCCAATACTTGGCGTTTACTCAGTGGCCCTGGGCGTTTGTAAAATCAACCCTGCCCGGTACGATTCCTTCTTTGGGCGCGTTTACACACCGGCTTCGCGTGTCGGTGTGATTATTCCCAGACATGCGACGTCATGGTTTTTCCAATGCGGGGTCCTTGGAAGTCCCGACCCTGTCCCCGGGACCGGTTTTTCATCCCGAGTTGTCTTTTTGACGGTCCCGAGGCCCAGCGAGGGCCCCCGGAGGCTGCGAATCGTCAAGCACTTCCCGCCCTGCTTCTGGCACGGCGCGATCGCGTCTGGGCCTACGATCGCAGGCCTGAAGGTTGACACCAACACCAATATCGGCGGTTTGCTTCCACCGAGGGGTGGCGATCTCGATCTCGGTGATGGTGGTAATATTCTGGCTTCCAAGGTGACCGAAATATTACCACCAACACTGACATCTCGGATCATCTCCCCCCTGTGGAGGCGGCCCCCTGTCTTGGTGTTGGTGCCCATTTCCAGGCCTCCAATACGAGGGTGGAGCTTCGGCCCTCTGCTCTGCGTCCTGGGCGCCCGCGGGGCCTGCGCGCGCGAGGGGCTGCCCGCGGGCGGCGCGGCCGCGCCCGCCCGCGGAGGCCCGCTGCGGGGGGGGGGGGCGGCGGGCGCGCCGTGCCTCCTCCTCCTCCTCCTCTCTCTCCTCTCGTCCTCCTCCTCCTCCTCCTCCTCCTCCTCCTCCTCCTCCTCCTCCTCCTCCCCCGCGCCTCCGGGAGGTGCTGCTGGAGTACGAGCGCCAGGAGGCCAAGAGCCGCTTCCGCCAGATGCAGGCCGTCGGGGGCGGCGGTCCCCGACCCCCGCGCGCTGGGAGGGCAGCATGGCGGCGGAAGTGTTTTTTCTCAAAAGCAGAGCGCAGGACATCGGAGGTGGATAGACCTCCTGCCTCGACCCCCTCGCGCTGGGAGAGCAACATGGCGGCGGAAGTGTTTGTTCTCGAAAGCAGAGCGCAGGGCATCGGAGGTGGATAGACCTCCTAGCCTGACACGTCGAGTATAAGGAACTGGTCGTTTTCGGTTCGCGAGAGGGCGTCGCGGCCGCCATTTTTGCGGGTCCAGGTCCGTCAGTTTCGGTCCCAGGCCGTTGTCACTTAAGGGGAGGTGTACTAAAGGGAGGCTTGTCCACCGCCGAGGAGAAAAGAGTCACGAAGCAAGGTTTTCCGCTATGTTCGGCCTCGGGGCCGTCAAAGAACGACTCGGGATGACAGATCTGAGGTTCACGCGATGGAAAAGATCACGACGTCGGGGGTCGGGGGTGCGGCGGGCCCAGGTCTCCCAGGCAGGCCCGCGCCGGGGAGGTACACACGCACTCCACGGCAGGGTTCGGGCCCACTCGGGGGGCCCTCGCCGAGCCCCGGGACCGACACGCAGCGACTCGGGGTGAGCCAGGAGGGGAAAAAACACAGACACAGTTAATCGTCGATTCCCAGGAAAAGATGGGAAAATATGGGAAGTGGGGGGGAAGACGAAAACCCAGAAAATATGAGAAAACATAGGGAATCTTGTTATTTGTGTCTATTTATTTGTGTCCCTGGGCCCCTTCAATGAGAAGCCGGCATCTGGGGAGAGGGTCGGGCCGTGTGGGGGGCGCTGTGTTGCACAGAGCAAGAGGTCGGATGTCTGGGGGTCCCCAAAGAGGTGGTTCTTGCTCCAGCCTGGATCTGTTCTCCTCGAGTTCTGGCCGACTGGGGCCAGGGCCGCGGGGCCGTTAGGTGTGGATCTGTGGCAGGGGGAGCGGTCCTCCTCCACTGGGCCGCGGAGGAGGGGGAGGGGGAGGAGGAGGAGGAGGAGGAGGAGGAGGAGGAGGAGGAGGAGGAGGAGAAGGAGAAGGGGAGGGGAGGGGAGGAGGAGGTGGAGTCGGAGGAGGAGCAGGAGAAGGAGAACGAGGAGGAGGAGGAGGAGGAGGAGGAGGAGGAGGAGGGGGGAGGAGGAGGGGGAGCAGGAGGGGGAGTAGGAGGAGGAGCAGGAGGAGGAGAACGAGGAGGAGGAGGAGGAGGAGGAGGAGGAGGAGGAGGAGGAGAAGGAGGGGGAGGAGTCGAGACCTCCACTGGGCCGCGGATTGAAAACACCACACTGTCGGACGTCTGGTGCGGCGGCCTCAAGCAGCGGGCGCCGTGGGCAGAGGCCACGGTTGTCGCGATCGCCCCGCTTCGGGCCTCGGGGCCTTCCAGGATGACGGGTCCAGGTCGGGAGGCGCCAGGGGACGGCGTGGCCGCCACGAAGCAAGCAGTCTCGAGGGAAGCGGGCCCTGCGTTTTGTTCGCCAACCCAGTCTCCAGCACCTCCCTGGACCCCAGGAGCGTCGCACGAGGACCCAGCATGTTCCCATGATGCCACATGGGGTCGGCAGTGCAGGTCGGATGTTTCCCACGGCGCCGGATGCCAGGGTAGTTGGACAGTGGCTTGTGTCAGGGTGCCCGTCATGCTGTTGTTTTGTTCTTCTCGTTGATGACGCTGAGCATGCTATGTGGGCATGTGTTGGCAGCCCTGCGACTCAGAACATAATCAGCACCTGCTGATTCCTGCGCGGATCTGGCGGCTCACGGCAACTGACAATCCGCTTCAGCAGTCCGAAACACGCATGATCACACGAAGTGCATCATTGTCTGCCCAAACGAGTTCGACCCGTTCGGACACCCCGACCCGAAATGCAATGGGGCCATTGGAAAGCCAAGCTGACGGCAGGGACCAGAGGCAGGGACCAGAGCTGGCCCCCGAGTTCCTACCAGCATGCTCTCGCAGGACCACGTTTCAAGCCAGACTGTCGGGCCGTGTGTCCCCTCTTTCGTCCTCCTCGTCCTCGCCCTTCCCGCTACACCCCTCAGGTTCAGGACCTGTCTGTTTCAAGCCTGTCTTTTTTTGAGTGCTGAGCTCTCTTGGGCCCCGGAGGGTGCACCCTCACGGGTAGGGGCAAGCTCGTTCCGAGGGGCATCCAGATCATCTTCTTTGCCCCGCCTGGCCGCTTGCAGCGCCCGTTTCGATTCTCGCCAGCTCGACCCGATTCGATTCCAACTTCTCGACGATCCGATGAGACCCGTTGCTTGCACAACGCTGTTGTGCATCCCCTGACGCGGCCGATATCCGATTCGATTCCTGCTCCGTGCCGATGGGGCCCGATCCGATGCACGATCCGATCCGATCCGGTGTCCCGAGTCATGTTGCCTGCTTCGCCGCAGGATGCATCCCCCGTTCGCCGCGCTCGCCCGCGTAGGGAAGCGGAGCGCGGCGCTCCCAGCCGGGCGGGGCGCTCCGGAGCGAACGCCCGCAGTTCCTGGCCCACGCGGCGTGCAGGCAGGACGCCGAACAAGGGCGGAGCAGCGGCACCGACACCACCAGGGGGGGGCCACCGCCAGCGAGGAGGCCCACGAGGCCTCCGCGAGCTGGAGGCCGGGGATGTCCCGAGCGGGAACGCAGGGAGGGAGAAAGAGGAGGAGGAGGAGGAGGAGGAGGAGGAGGAGGAGGAGGGGAGGAGGTGGAGGTCCCTCCTCCTCCTCCTCCTCCTTCCTCTCCTCCTCCTCCTCCCCCTCTTTCTCCCTCCTCCTCCTCATCCTCGTGGCCCCCGAGGTGCTGGTCTGGGGCCCTGCCCCGCCCGGACCGCACCTCCACCGGCATGCGCCCGCCGCCGCCCGCCGGGCCTGGCATCACCGAGCGCGCTCCACTACTCGCAAAGTGCTTACTCGCAAATGTTCGAAACAGATGTGTTCGCCTCGATGTAAGTTATATTTATGCATATATATATATATATATAAAAATATATGAATATGAATGTATATAAAGATATATAACACGGAGGCGAACAAATATTTGAGAGAGCGCGCCCGTGCGGCACTCGCAAAGGAAGGGGGTCCCCCCTTAGCTACCCCCCCCCTCCCTTGGACCCCCCCTGCCGGAAGCTCCCCCCCCCCTCCCCCATTTGTCGTCCGCGCCCGGAAGCTACCCCCCCCCCTCCTCCCCTTGGCCGCTCCCGGAAGCTACCCCCCCCCCCCTCCCCCCTGCCTTTCCAAAGGGGGGTGGGGGCTTCGAAGCTACCCCGCCCCCCTTCCCCCCTTTGGCCGCTCCGGAAGCTACCCCCCCGCTCCCCCCCTTCCCAAAGGGGGGGGGCTTCGAAGCTGCCCCCCCCCTCCCCCCCTTCTGGCTGCTCCGGAAACCCTAACCTTAACCCCATACCTGCTAACCTTAACCCTAACTCGAATCCCTGATCCTAACCCCGAACCCCTAACCCTCACCCTAGCCCTAAAAAAACCCTAACCATATCCCTAATTCTAACCCCTAGCCCTAGACCATAACCCCAAACCCTAACTCTAGTCCCTAACCCGAAACCGCACCCTAACCCCTAACCGCAACCCTAACCCTAACCCCTAACCCTCACCTTACCCCCACCCTAGCCCTAACCCTAACCCCTCATCCGAACCCACACACTAACCCCCAACCCAACCCCTAACCACAACCCTAACCCCTAACCCTAAGTCGAATCCTAAACCAAACTCTAATTCCAAACCCTAGCCCACACCCTAACCAAAATCCCAAGCACTACCCTAACCCTTGACCCTAACCCTGACCCTTACCCCTAACCAGAACTAGAATCCATAACCCTACCGCTAACCTTCAACCCTAACCCTAAACCCCGATCCCGAATTATAATCCCTAACCCGAATCCTAACCCGAACCCTTAACCCTAGCCCTTACCCTCTCCCTAACCCTAACCCTGACCCTAACCCTATCCATTACCCTAACCCTAAATCCTAACCCTAACCCTGACCCTAACCCTAACCCTACATATCCCTGACCCTAAACCCTAACCTAATAACCTACAACCCTAACCTAAAACCCTAACCCTGAACCCTTACCCTAAGCCCTAAACCCTAAACCCTAACCCTACGCCCTAACCCTAACCCTAAGTCTAAATCCTAACCCTATCCCTAACCCTAAACCCTAACCCTATCCCTAACCCTACCCCTAGCCCTAATCATAACCCTAACCCTAACCCCTAACCCTAACCCTTAGCCCTAACCTAACCCTTATCTCCAATCATTATCCCTTACCCAACCCATAACCCTATCCTACCCCCATAACCCTAACTCTAATCCTAACCCTCACCCCTAGTCCTAACTCTATTCAGGACCCTAGCCCTAGGTCGCACGCTAACCCTAACACCTAACCCTAATCCTTCACCCTAACCCTAATCCCTAACCCGAATCGCTCGCCTCGCGCGCAGACTGTTGGACTGTTGCGCCTCCCAACAGCCTCCACGTCCACCAGCCCACACGCTCGGCTGGCTCGTCCTCTCCTCGCTCCACTCCCTTCCCTCCCTCCCTCTCCCCCTCGCTTCCCACCTCTTTGGAAAGGAAGGGAAGAGGGGGAGAGGTCCGGAACACCAACAGGGGAGCACAGGGAAAATGGCGACCCCCTCCTCCTGGAAAGGGGGGAGGGAGGGGGGTAGCTCCGAAGCCCCCCCCCCCCACTTTGGAGAGGTGGGGGGAGGGGGGGGTAGCTTCGAAGCCTCCCCCCCCCTGGACAAGGGGGAGGGGGGGGAGGGGCTTCGAAGCCCCCCCCCCCCCTTTAGCCAAAAGTGAGGGAGGGGGGGGTAGCTTCCGAAGCTCCCCCCCCCCTTTGGAAGGGAGGGAGGGGGGGGGTAGCTTGAAGCTGGGGCCCCCCGTTTGATATTGAGTTCCGCACGGGCGCGCTCTTTCAAATACTTGTATATACGACATGTAACTTACATGTCGATATATGTGTTTACATATCGTGCATATATATATATATGACTTATATGTATATATATATATACACGTATAGATGTAACTACATATATCTATATGTTGTTATACATATGTGTTCGCCTCGATGTAATGTGTATATATATGTGTGTGTGTCTCTGTATTATATATCGGAGGTGAGGGGGTGAGATCGAAGTGGAACGGAGAGCCCCCCTACCGGGAAATTGATTGCGTCGGTTTCGTGTTCGTGCGTGCCGTGCGTGCGGGCGAGGCGAAGCTGCGTGGGCGGGCGAGAAAAAGTCTCCTGTGGCTGAGGCGTGGCCGGACCAAATGATTCCCCACCGGGCGGCCGGTGGCCCGCGGTGTCCCGCCGGTGTCCCGCGAAAGTCCCGTGTGGCTGAGGCGCGGCTGGACCAAATGATTCCCTTCCGGGCGGCCGGTGGCCCGCGGTGTCCCGCCGGTGTCCCGCGGTGTCCCGCGTTGTCCCGCGGTGCCCCGCGGTGTCCCGCCGGTGTCCCGCGGTGTCCCGCGATGATGATGATGATGATGAT